>OX421980.1:78840401-79020401 GCA_949128135.1 Parasteatoda lunata
TACACTGTTAGAATTCTCACTCTTAAATTACGGTAAAGTTTTAAAATCTGTCCATCCAATGAATCGTAAAGTTTACGGTAAAGGACATTTTTTACCTTTATTGTTTTGAAACCGTTTACAACTACAATGATTTAAAAGAACCATGGATGCAAATATACATGTTTCTTAGCCATTTACTACTAGCATGGTTTCAAAACCGTAAAAAAGAAATTTAACTGTACATTGGAGCTTGGCTTTTCGTTAGGCAATGAGTTAGCCTGGAACTGAATTGTGTTCTATCAAATGAACCATGGAATGTGGTTTAAATAGTTTATCAGGTTTCATCTATAGTAAGAGATGAAAAATACTAGACTTTTTTGTGTTAAGCAGTTTCATGGTACTACCATCTATGCGTGAATGAAAGTTTCGTATTCTATGTGTCCAGGGTCACAAATAGGAAGGTGCAGGACACTAGAAACTCGTCATGAGTTAAAGGGAATTGAAGAAACATAGTGGTGCCATCACCGGGACTCGAACCCCCGTTCTGTCCGTCATGAGAAACAGATTAGCTCTCTCGGCTATAATATGTACATGGAACTAAGCGGCTTCTATAAAAAGGAGTTGGTGCGATAAAATTTTGGTTGTTTAAACGTCATAGGTGAAAGCAGTTAATAAACGGTTTTTCTCTCAGTTGATAGTTTGAATATATAATTTATGGTTCTTTATCAGTTTTGTTTGAATATGGTTAAATAACAATTAAATAAACTGTTATTTAACCATTTTTTCAGAGAAATTTCTAACAATGTAGTTTCTATCATCCTATTATTATGAGTGCAAATAGAATACGTGTTATTAATTTTAAAAAATAGTGGTGTATAATAAATTTTTCTAAATGTTTTGTTAAAGGAATACCTAATGAATATATTTACTGTTCTTTGTTAAGCGATATAGCGATATTAGTTTTGTGTATATTCAATAAATAATATTATAAACTTTAAAAATGGTAACGTTTTGCAAATCGTATTTTTATATGTGTTATGGTATTTTTGGGATTATTTATCTGATTTATTTTGATTATTGAATTAAATAAATAAAGAATAAAATTTGTATTGATTGTAATTACGAAAACATTCAATCTTAATTAATAATAATTATTTTGTCGCATGCGATTGTCTTTAAACAAACAAGTTGTATAATTGTGTGCAAAAATATTTAAATCATACAATTACTCCAGAGTTCGTCGAAGAATTAAAAAAAAAAATTTGAGGAGGAAATGAGATTTTCCTATGATTTTACTCCCTTTTTATTAAATGATGTTTAATTTATTCAATAGCTCCATAATACTTTGGAATAAAAAAAAGTAAACTTCTATTTAAGAAAAAGTCAGATTTTTCAGTTTATGTTTACTCTTTTTTAATTATAAGGTGCTTATTTTATAAAATAGATGCTGAATACATCAAAAACTTAAAAAT
This sequence comes from Parasteatoda lunata, assembly GCA_949128135.1. Taxonomy (NCBI): domain Eukaryota; kingdom Metazoa; phylum Arthropoda; class Arachnida; order Araneae; family Theridiidae; genus Parasteatoda; species Parasteatoda lunata. Next base: position 78,841,853 of record OX421980.1, read on the forward strand.
AAAAAGGAAAGAAAATTATAGTTAAAAGGCTAGTCCGACTTTCCAATTTACCCCCTTTTAATTAAATAAAACGTTTTACACATGAAATCATAGAAAAATTGGTGAGTTCATTAAAAAAAGTATATTTTTGTGTTTATAAATAAATTAATTGTTTGAGTTATTTATAAGTATATAATTAAAATATATAAATAATTCAAACCGCATATATTTAAAACTGTTAAATTTCAATCAGATTTAACAGAATGGTTTAACATTTTCTTTTGTTACTGACTGTGCAAAGTATTTTTTTAACATTAGAAAACATAGACTGTTTAAATGAAATGTATATTCATAAAGGATTGTTTTAATTGACCAAATTGGCAGATTAGGTTTGGCCAAAATTGTTCTTTTTAATATTTCGATTTACATTTGACTCTTATTTTTGATTTTTTAATACTCTATTCTTTGCCTCTATACCAGTACTCTGAAAAAAGATATGAAACAGTATTTTGATTAAAAATATTTCTTTTTCATTTTTACAAAAATTATAATTGTAATACTCTATTGAGTTATGCATCCCTACACTGGCCAAAATTCAGTCAGTAATTAAAGTTATTTTTCTTTTAATCGCTTCAGCACAACAAAAAGTGTGAAGCTCTTTTATTTCCAATGAAGTTTCTTAAAATTTCATTATGCATAATTCTGAATGAAAAACTTATACTAAATAGAGAATTCATAATTTGTTCAATTCCTTAACTAAAAATCTAAAATTTTACGTAATTTTTTCAAGAACTTAATGAATTCAAATATAATGTGTGAAAAATTCAAATACAACTTAGAGAAGAAATTTCAGGAAAAATTACCGTACTTGTATGGTAACGGCATTTCTAGTAATAAAAAAAAAAAAAAAAAAAAAAAAAAGCCTGATTCTTCTAATAAAACTAAAATATAATACAGTATTTAAACCGTTCATATAGTAATTTTCCCGTTCGTATGATAATGGCGGTTTACCGGAAAATATTTTTTTTTTTTAAATAATAGATTTTATTATCACACATTTAGTAAAAATACAAAAGTGAAAAATAAATTTAGCCTAATAAATGGTTTTATGCCATACTCATGACAAAGTTACCAAGTTTTACAGCATTTACTACCAAACAACATAGTTACGAAACCATATTTTATTGTTAATTTTACCAAAATTCATTACAAAAGCGCGTTGTTAAAAATTACCGTTATTTTTGGTATTTCCATAGAGCTAGAAACAACGTAAACATAACCATATTCTGGTAGTTTTGACCATACTTTTTTTTCTCATTATAGTTTACATTTACAAAAATAGTGCTATAGTTATTTTCAAAAATCTACAAAAAGTTGACCATTGATAAGTTTTAATTATAACATAACTAATTTAATTTTAAAAAAAACTGCCTGTGATATTTTTTAATATCATACCAACCTACCAAAATATGTACATCTTTATTTTTCTCTCATATTTGGAAACTTAAATTGTGGAGAAGATAACTTCTAAGCAGCGACGTCTGTAAGTATCAAGACATTAGAGAGACTTTGCACAGCGTTTCGGTTTTCCATAACTCTAACATTATCGCTAATTTAACTTCAAAGTACTTGCACAAAACTTTCCCTACGAATCATAGTATCGTTAGGATATAGATTAAAAGTTTATGATTAATGCAAAAAGAAATATCTAAAATCTCCCTATCGTTAAGTAACTATGAGTTTCGAACTATTTTATGCAGCAGATAGTGTTTAAATTATGTTTCTATGGATCATCATTCTATCTCTCTATCATGTAAAACATTTATGATATTTGGAATAATTTTTATTTGGGAAGTTTTCAAAAGACAATAAAAAAAATTTCAAATGAAAAGACTTAAACATTAGATAGTATTTTATTACTAATTCTATAAACATTTAACTTTGAATGATGACAATTATTAATATCCAAGTTTCTTTCTTTGTGGTCTTTTGAAAATGACGGTAGGAACTTCGTAGAGTAAAACAGTTGATTTTTATTGTGTGTGTGTGGGGGGGGGGGGGCGCAAGCTTCTATTAAAGTTCAAATTTTCTATAGTATGAAAGGGTTCACTCAAAGCTTATAAAAGACTATAAAGTAAGAGATTATTACTGTAAAACATAAAAGTATACGAATATTTACCATTATTTATTAGTATTAAAATAATTTATTTTAACTTATTTGCTACTCTATTGAAGAGTTTGTGGAAAAACAGTGATAAGGTGCACTTTTTCTGAAGAGGACATTTTTACATCAAAATATTCTTTAACATAGTTTCAAGGTTGGTATTTTACAAGTTTTTTGGATACATTCTTGATAACACCATAACAGAAACCTCTTATCGCCTACTGAAAATCGTATTCTTTTCACTAAAGGAGCGATCAAATAACGTATCCTTGAAGAGTTTGAAAATGTGGCTTATCATTAAATTGCTCTAAATTCTGTAGTTGTCTAAATATTGAAAGTAATGCTTGAAAATTTCAGCCCATCCTTTGTGTTACCACATCCATCATATTGGCAAGCTCGATTGGGTGAACTGAATTTAAAAGATCCCGATGGCACAGAAAAGAAAATAGGAATTTCTCAAATTTACCATTATCCATGGTATCATGGCTATGATTCAGATATTGCCCTCATGAAATTATCTGAATCAGTTACAAATAATGAAAACATCAAACCAATTTGTTTGCCCAAAGAGACTGATACGTTTCAAGGAATGTTCTGTAAGTTTTTGTTCTTGTTGTCAGTAAAATAATTTGAGTGTATACAAATGTAAAAAAACATTATTTTGTTCTAGGCACTGCATCAGGATGGGGCAAAGTTCAAATGAGTAAGTTATTTACTTTGCTTGTGTTTTACTTTGCCATGTGTTGTTTTTATTTAGATTTATAATTGATGATGTTCATGGAGTGGTACCAATACATGGTGTTCCACAATGGACTACCCTTAATATATACATTTCAAAACCCTTGAAAGGATGTAAACAATGCCTACACTTTATTGGTCACAAATTAATATTATATAAAGAGAAAAAAACTATCGAAATCTAACAAATCCCTACACCCTTTGAAGTTTCTTGAAAAAAAAAAAAGAATATATTACAAAATATTTAATAGTTAGTTTTTCCTATTTCCTGAAAACAGTCAAATAACCTTAAAAAAGATATAATTGTATTCAAACTGTGAGAAAAGTTGTTTCACTTAATATGACGGAACAACTAGAATTTAACCTGCTCCCACTAAGCTCACAGCAGTGATGGGCATCATTCACGAAAATTTTATTCATGACTAAATTTATTCTGACTGATTATTCATATGAAAATTTATTCATTATTCATCATTCATTATGCAAATGTATAAAAAATTTTGAATAATGATTGATGAATAAACTCATTAGTCATGACTAATTTTTCTGAATAAAATTTTGAATAACCAGCGAAAAATGCAATCGATATGTATTTGTCTATAACGAGATGCAAAACATCGTTTGCTCTTAAACGTCTTATTTTAGGAATTTAACTATAAAACTAAGACAAGTATGAATATTTATTTTTATGTTATTTTAACTTACTCCAGCGTAACATACTTAGTTGTGCTAAAAAGTAGGTTTATAACAGTTTAGTTACTTAAGTTCATTTTAAAATTTTGTTCTAAAATCTATAAAACACAATTTCTTATAGTTTTTGAAAGCAAACGATAAACTTATTTTAAATTTATAAATAAAATTTTAACTTAAAAAATCAAACGCTTTTTTTGCCATGTAACCATTTCTCAAAAGTATGTATTATGTTGGACAAAAGTAAATTTCCTCAACTATTATATAAATATACTTGAAAAGGATTAACGTTTTATTTGTAGTTGTCATAATCGTAGTCAGAGTATTCCGTACCCATTTTTGTTGACCAGTGAAATTATTCAGTTATTCTTGACTAATGAATAAAGGATACTGAATAAAGAATAATGAATGATTTATTCTTTATTCAAAATATTTCTGACAAATGAATAAATCTTTATTCCTTATTCATTATTCAGAGTTTGAATAATTATTCATCATTCTTTATTCATTATTCTGAATGACAAATGCCCATCTCTGGCTCACAGTCAATGAGAATCGAGCTCACGTTAGTCGAAAGTTGAAAGCTAAGCCGCGTGTTAAAGATTTATATTTTTATCTTCCATAATCGGTTGCTTAATAATAAATAAAGTAATAAGTTTAAGATGAGCAGTTTATGATGCCTCTTCGTTCTATGCTGCTGTTGCCATGTTTTAGCCAAGAAGACTAATCTCATGACTAGCTGAACAAGGGTTCCATCCTTGACACCGTGATATTTACACCACTCTTTCAACACAAGGGGAGTTTTCCGTGCCCTGAATACGAAACTCTAATTCATCATAGATGAGAGCACTACAGGTCTGCTTAACATCAAAAAGTCTCTTATTTCACATCTCAAACGGTGAATGGTACCACTATATAAACTAATTTAGCTTCACTCTACAGTTCACTTGACAGAACACAGCCTAACCAAAACCTTGTAACCGGTATTACGGTTTCAAAACCACAAAGATAAGGAAATGTTCCCGTCCTTAAATTTTACGGTTAATTTGATGAATAGACTGTTGTCGGCTATTTTACTGCAGTTTTAGAAACAATTCAAATTCTGACAGAGGTAAGCAGGACTAAAAACATCAAAAACAGTTTGATTACTGGAAGAAAAAAAAAGAGTTGAAAAGTGATGATTAGAAATACTCTATGATTCCAATCAAACTGGTTTTTATGTTTTTCATCCAATCTTCCTTCCTCACTACTGAATTGACAGATTTCAAAGTAGCGCTTTTTTAACTCGTGCATAAATATTAATTTCCGACTCCTATTATGGTTACTTTTTTGACTTCATGTTTGACAAGGATTCGAAAGATTTGCATTAAGAGTTCTCAGTAATGAATAGCCTGTATTCTAACTCTTTAACCATGAATAATGCTTTAAAAGGAAAAAAAAAAAAAAAAAAAAAAAAAAAAAAAACGCACCTGCTTATAACATAGAGATTGTTTTCGAATTTCTTCCGATCAGTGAAAATCTCTTTAAATTGATTTTGGCCGACTATTAGATTGGTAGCAATGAAACATCGGATTTTTAAGTGAATATATAAAATTATATATCTTTTTTTTAAAAAAACTCTTAATTTGATTAAAAGCTGCTCAATTTTCTTCAATACACTTTTACCAAAGAGATTTTAATGCATACAGTCCCTGGCTAAATTATTTGACGCACTCTAAGATTTGATGAAAAATCTTAATTATCAGGTGATACTATATAGCTTTAATGTTTTTATGTGACTGAAACAGGTTTGCATTTGCTTACGTTAGTGAATCAATTGGTTAAATTAGACGATATATAATATAAATTTGACGATAGGATAAATTGGACGATATATTATATAAATATAGAATATTTATTATATCAATCATGATATTAGTAAATTATAATAATTCGATCAAATTATTAGACGCTCTGTAGTTTTTATAATAATTACATGATTTACACGTGTTTATATGCAATATTTTTATATTTAAACACACATGTAATGGGTTTTTAATAAGGAGATTTTTTATATACTTCTATAATTCCTATTTATATTTATTTTCAACGTATTGTATTTCAATGTTAACCAACTGATACAGGAGCGTTAACAAATGCAAACCGGTTTCATCAGAGTAAAAAAAATACAGCTGTATAGTATCACCAGATAATTTTATATAGAATCTATTTTGATTCACTAAACAGCTTTTGAAAAAGAAAATATTTTTATACATCCATTTAAAAATCCAATATTTCATACGTACTAATCTAATAATTCATTACTGTAGTTAAATTATATGAAGTTATATTTTGTAACATAAAATTGGGTAGCTTTTAAGTATTCATGTGATCTTTATCTATATATCTTTATCCGTTTTTTTCCGTTTCGGATCTTTATTTATAATACTTTCCCCATAACAAGGGTTTTAATTAGATAGAAACAAAAATAATATATATGTTGGCAACTATTTCATATGAATATGTAAAATAATAGTTAATAAAAAAAATATTATGCTTTACTTCGTTTTTTTTAAAATTAAATACATAGTTTTTGAGAATTTTTTTAAGCATTGAAGAAAGCTTACAGTATTCATATTACTTGCAATATACAGTATTCATATATATATATATATATATATATATATATATATATATATATATATATATGTTACGCTTTGAAAGCATAAACATTGTAAGTTCGTAGTGTGGCCGGTGCTTCTTGAAAAAGATACAGGAAAATGCAGGAATTATAATTTTATTAAAGTATGGGCCAGAACCCCAGAATGAGAACATTACATGCTGGTGGATAGATAGAGAAGAGCACATTTGATCTTGGAAAGAGGGTTTTTATATCTTTCTGGACAATATATTTAAATATTAATAGGTCTCAGTAGCGTGGGACTGATCAATTTCCCTATCTACTAAAGCCACATCATCACATTTTTTGAGATAATTAGATCAATATTATTATTTTCTTGTGGGAAAGGCTTTAAACGTTTGTGCGTTAGATACAAGCACTATTTATGGATTAGATTTAAAATATATATATATATATATATATATATATATATATATATATATATATATATATATATATATATATATATATATATATTAAATTTGCGACTATTTTTATATAATTATGTAAAATAAATAAAGACATATTATGATTAGATAGTTTTTTATGAGATGGTTCCTAAAGCATCTGAATAAAAACTATAATACTCAAAGGAACAAAAATACCATATAATGCAGTGACTCTTCTATTTTCATTGCTAACCATTTTCAGTGAATTACTTTAAGGAACAACTTGGATAGAATTATAAAGTGGGATGTGTCATATATATTTTCATAACTTATGGGATGGGCCATATATCTTTATCTATTTATCTTTAATATTTTCCCCTTAACTCATAAAAAGGGTTTTAATTCGATACAAACAAAAATATTAATAATATATATGTTTGTAACTATTTTATATGAATATTTAAAATAGATGATAAATAAAAAAATATTATAATCAACTTTATTTTTTTAAGGAAATTTAATACATAGTTTTGCACAGTTTTTCAAGTATTAAAGTAAACTTACAATCTTCATATTACCTTCAAAATTATAATGAATATTTACATATATGTTAATAATATGTATATTAAATGTGCGACTATTTGATATAATTATATAAAATAAACAAAGAAATGTTATGATTAGATAATTTTATGAGATGGTTCCCAAGCCATTTGAACATAAAAAAATAACACTTAAAAAAAAAAAAAAAATGCAGGGACACATATAATGCATGGACACATGTTCCATTTTCATTGTTACCATTTTCTGTGCGTTACTAGGGATCAACTTGGACAGGTGGTCAGCTTATAAACTGGGATGGGTCATATTTTTATAACTCATAAGATGGGTCATATATCTTAATCTATATATCTTTAATATTTTCCCCATTACTTATAAAAAGGGATTTGGTCAGCTTTTAATACCATTTAAATTCTAGTATAAACAGAATAGCATTGAAATATTCATAAAAAGTTTTTTTCCCAATTAACTTCTGAAGGGATGAGAATATCTTACAATAAAATTTCTGCACAAATTAGACTTATTTCAGTATTCAACATACAAGAAAAACAGGTGGTCAGGTTACAGAAGATTAACTCTCTTTTTTAATGTAGGATAAATTCATTTCTAGTAAAATCTCATTATCATTCTATGTTATCATACACACTTAATATGGTGGCAACTACTTTACACCAAACTGGTGAAGTAAAACACCAAACATAACTCTTAGATATAGGTGTTTCACTACAACAAGAACCTAAGAATAGTTCCTGATGTAGTGAAACCTACAATGTTCTTTTTCGCTACGTGGTGTAAAGTTGCTGTTACCAAGTTTGTTACTCGGTAGCACTAAAATTTATAATTACAGTTATATATGATATGCATAAAGTCTGTTAAGTTATTTTTATGATATAATATAAACCAAGAATCATAAATTTAGGATGCATCTATACAATATTTCTTAAAAATAAAATTAGTTTGTTAAACAAAGATATACACGGCATGGAGAGAATATTAATGTGAATTCGAATTAGGCTTAATTAAACCAATGCGGTTAGAAATAATATCATTTACGCTACATGGCGTAAAGTAGCCGACACCATGCTTGTTACTCGGTAGCACTAAAATTTATAATTACTGTAAGATATGATTAACACAGAGTCAGTTAAGTTATTTCTACAATATAATATAAAGCAAGAAACATATACACCGCGCGTAGAGAATGCTAATATGAATTCGAATTAGGCTTAATAAAACCAAAGTGGTTAGAAATGAAATATTATAAAATATTTAATACAGTTACAAGTATTTAAAAATTAAAATATAATTATCCTTATTACACAACTGAAAATATACAGACTTATTTTAACGACAAACGTTTGTTTTAGTACTAACTTTACAGAGGCTTTGAAGAAAACAACAAACATACGCCAATTCTTACTCGATGTAAACTAATCACTGGTAATATCTAAAGTGTGCAAACGTTTGCTGTTTTCGGAAGCGAAATTAATCCAATGATTGTTTGAATGCGCGTAATCTTTGTGTAATGTTTTTCCATTTTAGGTGTTTAGATTTAACTACAACCTTTTATATATGAAAAGCTTATATGGTGTTAACTTGAAATTAACTGTTCCTTCATGTGATTTTTTGAGTGGTTTAACATCAAATGTAAAAAGATATTATACCACTGTTTTTAAAGTGTAGAGGTCAACTTAGACTAGTGGTCAGATTACAAGGGTACTTAACTTTCTGGTTTTGCTGTATTTGCATTGATATAATTTCGTAAGATAATAAGTAAGATAAGAAATATGTTGATCGCATGTGTTATTATAGTTATTTTTTAATTAAATAGGTTCTAAGGCATCGGAAGATCTCCGAGCAGTAGCCATTGAAGTGTTCGACAACACTAAGTGTCAAGCATACACTACGAAATTTCGAATACCATTGCAAATTTGGCATCTCTGTGCTGGAACATTACATGGAGGAAAGGGCACATGCCAAGTAAAAAAATAATATTTTTTTCTTATCTTAATTGTTGTAATATTATTGCTTGAATTTTAGAAGCCTCCAGGTAAACCCTAAAAATTTTAATCAATTAAAAAATCAACTTGAAAGTCCATACAGAGTGCTCTTAAAACATTATCCTTGATCTAAAATTCTAGAATACATGTTTAGAATAAACTTTCAAGCATTAAATGGTCATAACTAATATTTATCAAAATACTTTAATATTTAAAAGCATCGAATTTGCAGGTAGCAGTTGCGTAGATTTAAGCTAATTAAAAATGCCATTAATTTATTAGATACAAACTTTGTAACACATTTCCTAGTGAATTTAACGAATTTAATAGCAATTTTACTTCATTGAAAAATTTGAGTTTGTTAATGTTTTTATTTAACTGTTAAAGTTACTTCTACGAAGAGCTCTTTGCCCGTAAATTTTATGTAATCTACCAGTAAATTTTACCACAAATTATAAAACCATACCAAATCAATTACCAAAATCATTACCAAAGTGATTCGGTAAAAATTACCAAGCTCTTTGGTGTTTCTACAGAGCAAGAAACATTGTAAATTTTACCATATTTTATTTTCTCAACGTGCTTACATCATTTGCAGTTATTATGCCTAGATTGCACTTTATTTCTTTTAGTTTTCAACTACCGTTACTCTTAGTGTTTTGTTATAAAAGTAAAGAGTGTTCGAAAATAATTCAAGATTTGAATTTTGCCCTTTTTGCTCTATAAAATAGTGCCAATGAAAATGATAGGTGAAATAATGTGACAGTTAATAGTTTTGGGTTATTAAAAATAAAGCACAATATGAAAAACAAAGTGTTCTCATTGTTGAGCGTTGTTGTGTCATATTTTGCTCGTGAGATTCCTCGTTTTGGTGATCAGAATTTGAATCGTAAATTTAAAGCTGTAAGACTTTTTTCTTTGTGATTTTTTGAAGTCAAAAGTCTATTTCAACACGTCCTTTGATCACACGCGTAGAAACATATACGATTAAACCATTCATTCGGCAGTTTTTCCGTTCATATGATAACGGTTTAACGGAAATTCTAGCATTCAAAATTATTGTTCTTATTACCACAAATTTAGTAAAAAATACAAAATTAAGAAGTGAAGTTAACCGAATAAATGATTTTTATGACATGCTTTCACGTATCCTGATAAAAATTACCTAATTTTACCACATTTACCAAATTTTATCACATATTATAGAACCATATTTTATTATTATTTTTACCAAAGGTTTTCAATAAAAGGTGTCGAGCTTTTTGGTGTTGCCATAGAATCATAGAATAATACTTTTCATTAGTGAATTTCCGAGTTTCAACTTCTTTGGTGTCAGTTACAAGCTTATACTATACAAATGATTATCAGTTACAAATACCTGGTCCTTTTCATATTAGATACGAACAAAATAAAACTTTTGCAAGATGAAAGTTTTTGAAGAATAGGTCTCATTCAGCGCATTCGCGGAAAAAAATTATAGACATAATTTGGTTTTTAAAAGCAATTATTTACTTATGAAATAAAGCTCAATTTGAATGTTGTAAAAATTAAGAAAGTTGTTAGTAACTAATTAATAATTTTTTTTTTAAATTTAAAAAAAAAATTAAAGTTATAATGTTTTTTTTTTCCAACTTTATTCTTTATTACAAAAAAGATGCACTAAAAATGAATTATATAAAACACGACCTTGATCAAAGCGCTATATATACTCGTAACATTTATGCAATATAATAGCGCATTTTGTTTTATGATGTAAAATAAACAAAATCACTTTTTTCTTTTTCAGGGAGATTCAGGTGGTCCATTAGCTTGCAAAACAGCAGATAGAGGATGGGTTTTAGCTGGCCTGACAAGTTTTGGATCCGGATGCGCCAAATCCGGCTTTCCGGATGTTTATACACGAGTTAGTTATTTTTTGCCATGGATAAAGCAAATGAGAGGTTATTAATTGTCTAACAAAAATAACCGTGAACCTTAAATTATTTCGCTTTTTTTATACCGAGTTTTTTGTTGTAGGAACATCACTTTTCATTATATTTGATGAACAAATTTCAAATATTTTATATATGTACTATTTTTGGAAATAAATCAGAATTCATTTCTATTTAAAACATATGGTTCCTCTAATGTAGTCGCTTTAAATGTTACTGCATGTTGTTTAAACCATGAAAATAAAAAAGAATTTTTTAGTTGAAATCTGATTTTTGTTTGTTTTTCGACGTACATGTACAGTTGACAGAATTGTTAAATTTTTTGGAGGTGGCATTTAACTTTTGAGAAGTAAAATTTAGAATATAAGTTTTGAATCAGAGATGATGTTTGCAGAATATCGTGATTTTTTATTACACACATTATTTTATAAATAACCCATAAACTATGCAAAGTAAACACTGTAACATTATTGATTGAAGGCTTAAATGAAAAATTATTATTTCACAATATTTTCGATTTTTTATACAGTTAGACTTAGTGTTCTACTAAAATAATACTCATTAATTGAAGTACGATGAATTTCTGTTTTGTTTTTACAATTTTACACCGTGATCGCATTTTACAAGGTAAAAAAGGCTGTAAGCTACTTATTTGCGAAGTCATTATCCTTCTTCAATGGTATGGGGAAAAAAAAGACTAACAAATTTAACAAAAAATTTACGAGGAGTTTTATCACTTCCCGTAAAATTTTTGGGGAGTAAATTTCATTGCTTGTGAGAGAAATATATATCTAGGTTAAATAGCTATTGGTTAACTATTGATTTATTTAACTAGTTTCATATGTTAATTACTATGAGTAAATTCACACGAACATGTCTCTAAACAAACAAAAAATATATATTTTTCAATCTTTAAACATGTTTTAATTTAGTACACTATATCATAAATGTACGGAACTAGTAGCGTGTAGCCTACTTTTTGAGAATTTTTTTCAGACTTGTTAATGTCATAATGCATTATAAGAAAACAAGGGACAACCTGTCTTGGAATCTGCATAATTGTTTTGGAATATACTGTTACAAGTTTTCGAAAAAGATGGTTAAATAACAATTTATTTAATTGTTATTCAACCACATTCAAATTGTTAAATGTTAGAAGAATAGTTTATTGATTGTTTTCACCTAATACGGTAAAATAACTAGAATTTTATACCACAGACAATGAAAATCGAGTACGCGTTCTTTGAAAGCTGGAAGCTAAGAAATGTGATAAGGATTAAAAATTCATATATTTTTTAAGCGTCATCGGATATCTAACGCAAGAGCGGATGCCTAATAACCTTATATTAATAAGTGTAGGGTGAACACCTTAAGAAGCCACTTAGTTCCTTGTAGCTGGTCACATGTTTTAGCCGAAAGCGCAATTCTGTTTCCCAGCGTTGACATTACAGTATTTCTTCCATTCCTTTAGCGCAGGAATGTGTAATATTTCTCATCGCTCACAATGGATGGCAACATAAACTAATGAAGCCACATTTCAATGTTCACTTCAGAAAACACAGCTTAATCACAACCTCATCCTAATGTCCTGTTAAGTTTTATTTTTGCAGTTTTGAAACCTCGCTAGTTACTGTAGATAATATAAATACTTTTTATGATAATATATATATATATAATCATAAAAAGTATTTATATTTTTCAATGCCTTTTTAATGACTGTTTTTATTCCAGACGTCCTCTTGTCATTGATCTTGTCATAAAACAAATCACAATCTTTTAAGGTATGTTTAAGTTACCGCCATTCAATTAAGCCTGTCAATCCAAGTTGTTTAACACTTTTATATTCGAGTTGAGGTCCGGTGGTTTTGAGGACTACGGAATCACTTATAAAACTTCTTTCTTTTCTTTTTTTTTATTTAAAATAACTGTCTCACAATTTAGATGTGTGTTCAGGGTTATTATCTTGTTGAAAAAGGAATCTTGTTGAAAAGGAATTTTTGTTCTAGAGGAAACAACAACATAAAAAATCATAAAAACACTGAAATTTTTTTTAGCTATGTTTACATTATACGTGGTGTTAATTTTGCTTTTTAAAAAAAATCTAATAAGAATTAACATGTTATAGAGCCTGCGGTCTCTAAAAACAATGATTTGTGGAAACGCTATTTAAAATTTAAAGAGATATTATGAAATCCATGTATACATTTTAATATATACCATTAACTTTCTCCATTAGTTCTATCAGTATCAGATATTTATTTTTGGGAAAATATTATCAAAAATGCATTATGATAAAATAAAAAACACAATTATGTAAAATTAAAAAAATGGTAGGTTTTTAAATTTTTGTTATCTTTTCTATTAGCATAAACTTGACATTGTTTCTTTCTTTCCCTACAATTAAAGATAGTTTCCGTTGTCAAAACGTTGCAGGTTTTATAACAAAATATCTGACATGATAGGCTTTACTTACAATAAGTTACATACCCTCAATATACGGAATGTCAGGATACATTACCTTAGTAAGTGCAATGTGTCGATACTTATTAATGCAATAACTTAAAAGTATCTACAGAATCTGTTTGCAAGTCACGTACAAAAAATGGCGCCAAGATGAGGTATTATTTTTTTGTTACTCTAAAATTTCTTTTTGGTTAAGATGCATTGCCCTTTTTTTCTTCTACTTTTTAAACTTCGTCCCGATAAACGAATTCTTGAGGTGAGTTGTTGAGAAAGTTTATACGTGAGATGTTTCTTTTTTTCATTTTTTTCAAGGCTGATGACCTGATAGTATCGTGAAAATAAAAGCTCACGACCTATTACTTCATAGGTGGAAAAAAAAACTGGTTTACCTTAGTTCTGTTGAATTCCGGAAGCAGTAAAAGTGGCCTCTTGATTTGTTAAGTCTGTTAGAGGTAATAATTTGACTTGTAAGGATTATATGAAACTTATCCTACTCTTCAACAGCGGAAAAGGTGTGGTGATGTTAAACTCCCACAGGCCAAATAATTTATTGTTGAATAATTATACAGCATTGAAGTAGATTTCATTGTTTTGACAAAGAGAGTTTACGCCTACTCAAATTTTTTGAGACTGTTTACAATTACAAATATACATTTTGAAGAAATTGTGAGCAGGAATCTAATATTGACATTTCTTAAAGGATAATATCGATGATGGCAGAATTCCCGTGATAGTTGTTACGATTGTCTTTAGGAGAAAATGAAATAAATAATTTTAATAAAAAAAAATGGTATTTTGATAGTGTCGAGGCAATAAAAGCTCACTACCTATTGCTTTATGGGTGAAATTTTGATAATTTATTAATATAAATGTGATATTTTCTATAAAACCATTAAGTTCTCTGCGAGGGGGAACATACCTTTTTAATCCTCGTTTGTAAACACCAATTCATTACGATAGTAATGATTAAGTCATGAATTATAACTTGTCTCTTGAAAAAAAAAAAGCTTGAAAGAAAATAATACAAAAATCATCACTCAGCGATAAGTTCCCAATGTAGAGGTCGAAGCGAAACCGAGAATTAAATAATACCAAAACAACGTCAATTTATCATATAATTAGTGAGGCTTCCACCAGCAAATACTCAAGGGCATACAAAATTTTCCAGTAATAGTTTTAATTTTTCACTTAGAAATTATCTACTACAATGCAGAGTTAAAAAGAACTGAAATAAATAAAAGCTTACATTTTCTTCACCTGTTTTCATATTCCTATGCTATATTTTCCATTTTTTTTATATTTTATCATTTCATCACTGTCGTTAAACATCTGACCCAGTTTTGAGTTTACAACTATCAATGTTCAACCCCGAAACCTTGTAACTTTGAACTCAATCTAGAAGACAAGCGAACTCCTGGAACAAGTATTAGGAGAAACTTGCCTTCATGAAGGATTATTTTAGCGAATAAACCTGTATTTGCGTCACATGGGGAGGAAAACCGGTAAGACCTTCAACGGTTAGCCTGGATCAAGGGGACTCTAACCCATGATCCGTCTTCCACTGATGATATTTTGCATTAGCACTGTGGTCGGCGCTAGCGGGGTGAGAAATTCGTGTTGACCAGTCAACGCCGGGATTCGCCCCTGTTCACCTCATTCGAAGGTGAGCACTTTATCCTCTGAGCTACCAATACTATTTCCCTTTTTTTTTTTTTTTATAACCGTCGCTGAACAACCAAAACAATTTTGAGCTTACGACTATCAATGTTCAACTCCGTAACCTTGTAAATTTTACCCAATTCAGGAGACAAGGGATTTCCTGGATAAAGTATTGGGAGAAATTTGAATTTCGTGGAGGATTATTTGAGGGAACAAAATAAAAATAGAAATAAAGGAAGCGAAGGAAATAAAATTAAAATTAAAAATATGACCACTGAAGCCGACGTCTTCAGGGGGTACCGGCCCCAGTGGCCATAAAACAAAACCTTTTCTATTGGAAGAGATGGCAAAAGCCTAAAAAACTCTCTCAGTACCCCGAAGGTTTTATATAGAAGTCCAGGAAAAAGAAAAACATATAAGACATAGAACAAATTCAAAAAAGAAACTCAAACAAAATCATCAGAAAATAAAAATCATCAGAAAATAAAAACTCACATAAACTAGGTCAAACGGCGAACTCACAAGCAAACCATATGAAAATGAAACACTTAAACAAAAGGAAAACAACGCCCTCTTTTAAATTGCGCAGATTGAAAAAAATGAAAGAAAGAAGATGTCAAAAAGAAAGATTACGCCACATATTAATAGAATGCTTAACTGGGGCTGCTCAGTTTAGTCTTGAATTGCGCCTTGTTAAAAGGAATAAAAAAACTAATATTCTTCAATCATTTTCTTAATTAAAAAATTAACATTACAAAAATTAAAAGGAAAATCATTATTACTCAAATTATTCAAAAAATTATTCACAGCTTCCCGAAAACTTTTAACATTATTGCAAATATTTCTGATCCTAACCAATTGTGAAAAAACTAAATTTTAAAAAATTTTAGTACACAAATTAGTATTAAAGTTGCAGAAAAATATAACTTTAAATTTAAAAGCTTTTCTTTTATCAAAAACACCAATTTTAATATTTTTGTCAACAATATCAATTTTAAAATCTAAATACTCAACATTAGTCTTCTTCAAAACCAAATCTTTAGGATAAATACTATAAATAAAATTATAATTATCACAATTAAACAAAATCAAATCATCAATATATCTAAAAGCTTTAAATTCATTATACTCAAGAAATTTAGCTTCAAAAAAATGCAAAAAAATATTAGCAAAAGCACCAGAACAGGAATTACCTTGTGGAATTCCAATAATTTGTTTATAAAAATCTAAACTATTAAAAAGAACATTCTCAAAAAGATTAAACTTACATAAATCCAACCAATTAGACTTATCTATTTTCTCATTAAATAAATACTTATCAAAAATGCCACTACAAATTTCAATAATCTTTTCATGTGGTATAACTTGTATACAAATTTTCAAAATCAAAAGCATTAATGTTGTATATATCATTATTATTAAAATAATCCCAAACTTCAACATTACTATTAATAACAATATTTTTCTCTTTTTTAATTTTAAGCAAAATAATTTTTAGAAAACTAAAACTTTTACAACATTACTTTTTACTAATATCAGAATTGTAACAATTAGTACCACACGCTATAAACCTAAATTTATCAGGATTTTTATGAAATTTAACAATAGGAAATAAATATGGAAATGTAATCCTATTTAACCAAAATTTTATTTTTTACTAAACGCAATAATTCTTTTTTCAATAACTTTCTTATCTTCTTTTATTTTTAAATAAGTATTATTTGCGTTATATTCTCCAATAATCAATTTTTAAAAAAAAGTATTTACACATAATACAAAAATTATTATTTGAGGCTTTATCCACTACTGTAACAATAAATTTATCTTTAAGATTTTTAATATTTCTAGACAAATCATAATCAATAATAGTACCACTAGGATAAGAACTAAAACTGGTATTAAATAAATTAAATTTAACCCTTTCAATAATTTTAGCCTCAACGGGCCAATGATATTTTCTGGAAATTTTTGCTATAAAAAAATCAAGATCCTTTTTAATGGATAAAATAAAATCTTCTTTATTCATTTTAAAACTTTTCCTAAATTTTGAACCTTTGCTTAAAATATTAATTAAATCTCGATTACCAACAATCTCCAAATTTCCCGTAATAATATGTCCATAATCATTATCAATAAATTTCGACTTAAAAAATTATAATTGCAAACCTTTTTCCTAAGCGTAGAAGAATACTTAAAAGCAGCAGTAACTTTAATTTGCTTTAAAGGAAAAAAATTCAGAAAAATCATGTATAATCTGTGGCAATTTAGCAATTTCAAATTTTTTATCATGAAAATTAATCGTACAAAAAAGCTTTTCAACATTTTAAACCTTATTAAAGAGCAAATCAGTCTTACTAACACCAAGTTTTGATTTAATTAAATCCAAAGCAATAAATTTAACAAGTTCAGTATCATATTTAAATTTAGAACCAAAATTAATAAGGAAATTTTTAAGAACTTTATTTTTAAAACCAAAAATAAATTTCCTAATATTGAAAATACTATTATTCAAATTAACAGGTAAGTTGCAAATATTCGAAAATTCATCAAAATCAACAACTTTACCTTTACCTTTTCCACCACCTCTTTTATTCCTATATTTTGAATCAAAAACCCCAGGAAAATTAAAAACTTTAAATTTGTCATAAATACAGTATTCTTCAGCATTAACTTTACCTTCCCCATTAAACTTACTATTTAATCAATATGGAAAAAGAGTTTTAAGACTACTAATGTAAATATTTTCTAAATCAAGTCTATTATCTAAATTTTCCATAAAATCTAAAATGAAAAGAGTAACATTATCAAAATCATGAAATTGAGAATGCAAAATTTCATATTCAGTAGAACAATTACATTTTTAAAATTTTTTACAGCAGACCTGTGGGAATTAATCCGCTTGTGAAATTCAAGACCCGTCTGACCAACATAACATAAATTATAGCAATTGCATTGAATTAAATAAATAATATTAAAACTTTTACAAAAAAATACTTTATAATGGCTGTCAATCTGAGAATTATCTGCTAATCTTTTTGAGAATGTTCTTTTTAATGGTTTAGATTTTAATATACAAATTATTGGAATTCCACAAGGTAATTCCTGTTCTGGTGCTTTTGCTAATATTTTTTTTGCATTTTTTTGAAGCTAAATTTCTTGAGTGTAATGAATTTAAAGCTTTTAGATATATTGATGATTTGATTTTGTTTAATTGTGATAATTATAATTTTATTTATAGTATTTATCCTAAAGATTTGGTTTTGAAGAAGCCTAATGAGGATTGTTTTAATGTCGAGTATTTAGATTTTAAAATGGATATTGTTGACAAAAATATTAAAATTGGTGTTTTTGATAAAAGAAAAGCTTTTAAATTTAAAGTTATATTTTTCTGCAACTTTAATACTAATTTGTGTACTAAAATTTTTAAAAATTTAGTTTTTTCACAATTGGTTAGGATCAAAAATATTTGCAATAATGTTGAAAGTTTTCGGGAAGCTGTGAATAATTTTTTGAATAATTTGAGTAATAATGATTTTCCTTTTAATTTTTGTAATGCTAATTTTTTAATTAAGAAAATGATTGAAGAATATTAGTTTTTTTATTTCTTTTAACAAGGCGCAATTCAAGACTTAGCTGAGCAGCCCCAGTTAAGCACTCTATTAATATGTGGCGTAATCTTTCTTTTTGACATCTTCTTTCTTTCATTTTTTCAATCTGCGCAATTTAAAAGAAGGCGTTGTTTTCCTTTTGTTAAAGTGTTTCATTTTCATTTAGTTTGCTTGTGAGTTCGCCGTTTGACCTAGTTTATGTGAGTTTTTATTTTCTGATGATTTTGTTTGAGTTTCTTTTTTGAATTTGTTCTATGTCTTATATGTTTTTCTTTTTCCTGGAGTTCTATACAAAACCTTCGGGGTACTGAGGGAGTTTTTTAGGCTTTTGCCATCTCTTTCAATAGAAAAGGTTTTGTTTTATGGCCACTGGGGTTGGTACCCCTGAAGACGTCGGCTTCAGTGGTCATATTTTTAATTTTTAAATTTATTTCCTTCGCTTCCTTGATTTCTATTTTTATTCTCTCTTTTTTTGAAATTTCTGCTGCTTTTTAGCGCATTTTTTTCAAAGAAGATTTGTCCTTTTTGATTTAAAAATCATTTGTATTCTTTTAGTATTGAGGGAACAAACCTGCAATTGCGTTACATGGGGAAAAAAACCACAAAGACCTTCCATTGTTAACCTGGTGGCAAGGGGACTCTAACCCATGATCCGTGACCCATGACCACTGATGATATTTTACGTTAGCACTATGGTTGGTGAGAACTGGGTGAGAAGTTTGTATTGACCAGCCAACGCTGGGATTCGATCCCTGGTCACCTGGTTGGGAGGCGAGAGATCTATCCTCTGAGCCACCACAGCTTGCTATAAATTATTTAAATCAGTTTTCTACACAAACAAGATGCGCGTAAATTTAATTCCAGATTGGAATCATTTGGATCCCAAACAGTACTGTGCATGCAGCCCTGGGATTCTTAAATCGGATCCTACCCAATTGCACACGTTAACTTGCGTTGATGATACGATGTTGAATTCAAATATTATTGTTGTTAGACAAATCCTTGAAAGGGGTATTGTCTTTTATCTACCTGTAAAATGTCTTTGCAGGTGCATTCTATTGTATTACATCTCCTATTTTGGAACATTTTTCTGCCTTAGAAGTACCCAAAGTTACCAATGCCGTTTTATAAAACTGCTTCATTTATTTGTTTATTTTGTATGACCGTTGAAAACCAGGTAATCCATGTAAAAACATTAAGGCAAAAACTTTTCCCATCATATTATTGAAATTTTGAACGAATGTCAAAAGAAAAGGGCACTTCTGAATCGAGTATTGGGAGTCTTCTTAAACTTGTCTTCTTAGAGGATTGATCGACTGAAATGAACTCTTTTTTGTGTTGCACGAAGAGAAAACCCCCAGAAAACCTGCTATTAACCTACCGACAATCCTACTCTACTCTGACCTTTGACTTATTTATCACTGAGAATAATTTATGTCCACCCTGTGGTAAGTGTCGGACGAGCGGAATTGGCATACCTTTATTATTGGTGATTTTTTGAAAAAGCATTCAAGTAAACCGCATGATATTTTAGGACAGAGGTTCTCTAACTTTTCTAATAGCAAGACTCATTAATTTAGTTTGCATATATACACTAATTCTTTAAAATAATTAGTTTATAAATCAAATATAAGCGTAGCACAGAGAGAATATTAAGACGAATACGAACTAGGCTTAACAGAGCAGAAGAAATTATTCATGCTACTTGGAGTAAAATAGTTGTGTCCCTATTTTTTGCAATCAGTAACACTAATTTTAATAATTACTGTAAGCTAAGATATAATTTAAATTAAGATACAATTAAAGTTATTTTTACGAGAAAAAATAAAGTAAGAATCATTAATTTAGGTTGCATATGTACACTAATTTGTAAAAACAATTAGTTCATAAATCAAACATAGGCCTAGAATAGAGAGAATATTAAGACGAATACAAACTAGGCTTAGCAGAGAAGAAGCGGTTAGAAATTATACATTATTAAATGATTTAATACAATTTACAGAGATTTGAAAATTAAAATGTAAATGTCTTTATTGCACAACTAAAAATATCCATACATATTTTAATAGCGAACTTAAGTTTCTGTAAATGAAAAGAAGCTTTTAAGATAACTAAAAATACTCGCCAGCTCGTTATTGATTGTAAAAAATTACAGACGACAACCAAAGTGAGCCAACATTGGAGTTTTTATTTCGGAAGCGAAAATATTTTTTGCATGGTGTGAAGGCGTTTTATTTTTGTGTAAAAATTTTAAATTTTTAGTGTTTAGAGCTTTTTAAATTGTATAAGAACGGTCAATTTGACGTTATTTTGAAGAAAAAAAATTGATCCTTTACACAATTTTTAGAGTTGTTCAAAATTAAATTCATAATTCATCACAGTTTTTATTGTGTAAAAAGGCTTCAGATAAAAAAGCTTTAAATCAATAAATGAAACAGTTCAAAGAAAATGGAAGCGCTAAAAATGATGCATAAGAAAATGTCGATTGCATTAGGCAGTCTTGTGTCACTAGACCTAAAATTTCCATTACTTGTCGCCGTAGTCATGTGTCACAAGTCTCAAAATGTTCATTGTTGTTAAGCAGTTTAGCATGGAGAACTTCGAAAACTACCACGTAAATAAGCGATCACGACTTCATGCCTGTATATAGGTATTAAGTCTGAATTTAGCAAAGTGAGTAGAATCAAGACCTCCTAGAAAAGAAAAAGCTCCACACGGGTTACCATAAACGAGAAATCTGATCCTTTAGTAGTCCGAACGTAGTGACATCTTTCGTAATTTTCCTTAACTGCGCAGTTTAATTGCCCGTACGTAATGGCGTATTTCGTAATTTCTCCCCACTGCACAGTTTTTGTTTTTTACGTTGGACTACTAAATTAATTCTTGCTAAGAGGTGTTGGCTGATTTTTCTACCTTCATGACGTTAAAAATTTTCGAAATAGCTTCTTGAATCGTCTTATTTTCTCAGATCCCTTGATGACAGTCGGATGAGTGATGGTTTACAGAAAAATACGTTTTCTACACTCTTAATATTTTCACACTTTGTATTTTTTAATTTTTGTACCATATTTATGTTTATATATGATAAATAATTTGCATATTACAATTTCTTAAATCCGGAATACTTTTTAGAAGACCCTGTAGTAACCTTCAAAAGTTAAAAAATTGCATCAATGTGCTGCTGTAAATGTGTTTAATAAAGAGCAGATGAAAATAAGAACAATTTATTTTATTTACAAAAATGTTTATATACATTATTTTTTTTTTATCTACAAAATATATTCAATTTACAAAATGTGTATATTGCAATTACATACATGTCCAGCATAGTAAGTTTTATTACATGGCTTTATTTCTAAGTATCGAAAATATAATCAGTTTTAAAATTACTAAATAGAATTTTAACTACGCACAGTGCTTAATTTATACAATTGTAATTAAACACACTGAAAAAAGCAATTTTTTCTAAAAGAAATACATCAACAAATTTATATTTCGGCTTTCATTGAAAGAAATGAGGACATAATACGGCAAGTATAGTAAGTGTCAAAGGAAATTTTTTTTGATCATGAAATAACCTGTTGTTGCATTTACAATATCAACGATTTTCCATCCATAAGCATTATTCTATCCTCCATCAAGTTAGCTTGTTCATATTTTTATTTGAAAAACAATCTTTAAAAGATTTGGCATTTAGTCTTTAACCACCTTTTGTTTATTTACTAGGCTTAAAATGTGGCTTGAATTTTAATTGATTAGACTATTTTCTAATTTTTTTTTAAAAAGGGAATAATTGTTTTCAAATAAATTTTATACTTATTTTGTTTAGAGAAGAGCTGATAAAAGTGTTTGAGCAAATAACTTTAATGCAAATAAATTAATGTAGTGCAAATAAAATAGTGAAAATAAAATGTAATAATTAATGATATCATTATCTTATATTTTAGAATTCTGAAACTACATGGTAATATATCAAGCAAACTATTCCTTAATTTAAAAAATAAAATAGACAAAAAAGTATTATTTACTTCCAGCACTGTAAAGGCTTCCGCGTCATATTACGGTAAAAATTACTGGCATCTTGAGTGCAAATTTCTTTTTAGCGTAATCCGAAAAACTTCTTTTTTGCGTAAATTTGATACTGTAATTTTTATAGTAGTACTTATTTAATTACAGTGATTTAATGATTTTACAGTAAGCATTATACTCAGAAAATTACGGTCCATCAGATTTTTTGTTCTGTAACTGAAATGGATTTTATGGTAAAAAGTGCCGACAATCTGAGTGCCGATACATTTTACCGCAATTTGATCCAAAATTTTCACAGTGTAATTAATTAAAGCAGAAAATTAACCAGAATAATTTCCTTAAAATAATTTGCAATTGTAAGGGTTATAAAATTTTTAACAAACGAAATGTTTTATATTTCTTAAAAAAAAAATTAGAATTCTGTATTATCGTCATAACACATTAAGGAAAACTTAAACCTTTTCTCGAAAAATATCGAATAAGATAAATTGTTTTTTAAACTATATACTCAAAATGAGTTACTTTGAATAATTCTCTGGAAAGAATAAATTCTACCAAAGCCTAAATAGCTAATATAGCTGCTCGTACTATATATAATACAATTTAAAAAAGACAAATTCATTTTCCTAGAGATTTTTAATAAAAATGTGTGTTAGCTGGTAACTTTTTCAATCCAATCAACATATTCAGATATTTTTGTATAAACACCTGGTAGTTTTGGTCTTGCACAGCCGACACCCCAAGAAACTAAACCAACTAAAGTAGATCTTCCATTTTTTACTGCAGTCAATGGGCCACCAGAGTCACCCTAAAGCGTAAAAAAAGATTAGATTTAAAGTATTTAAAATATTAATGAATTTTAATTGAATAAGCAGTTTTTAGAACGGAACAAACACGAAAAAATTGAAATTGATGTAAATTAATTTTTAAAAATATCAAAATAAATTCAGTGTGAATTGAAAATCCAAAACCCTGAATATATTTTAGTCTAATGATCAAATTTTTAAGCAATAAAAATCAATTTTAGTGCTTTAAACAGCAAAACGTGACTAAAAAAATTATCATTTTTATTTCAAACCATTTAAAATAACATTAATTTTTAATTTTTAGTTTAATTTCATCGAATAAAATTGAACAAAAAAATTATCATATGCATTCAATTGAAAAAAAAAAGATTTTTTTTAAAAAATTTGACTTTATTTAAAAATTGCAATTTCTTATTTTTTATAAATAATTAAGTTTCAATGAATAAATTAGTTTTTAAATTGTCATGTTTTAAGAACTAATCAATGGATTAGATGTAAAAAGTTTATATTTATCCATTATTAAAACAAAACAAAAAATAATAATGTAACTAAATCTTAGAAAATATTTCTTATTTAAGTCGATGAGTTTTAAGTTTATATGTAAGAAGTTTGAATTTAGATCAATTCCGCAGTTATGGAAAAAAAAAATACTTTAAGATTTTTAAACTGTCGACTAGTGTTCCTGCTTTATTCCACATTTCCAGTTACATATATTTGGTAAAAATTTGAATCAAAGGTTTTTTACTTGTATGCTAAAATCCAATCTTTATATCAGAATTTATTTAAGTTGTAATGTTTTTTTCGTACATTGTAAAATGATTTTATTTCGTCAGCAATAAAAAGTATGTATCATACTATACAGTGTTTTTAAAACGCTTAAATTGGTAATTTTAGAAAAGGAGACAAAAAGTTTGAATTATCCCTCTTTTTAACTTTCTAATCCTTTTTTTTTTTTCATTTTTATAGAATCGCTTTCATTTTTACCAAACCGAAAAAAAAAAAAAAAAAAATTATCACAGATTTTGGAGTGTTAAACTCGAGCATACTACTTATTTGAAGGCCACTTAAACGGTCACTTAAAAAAATAAATAAATAAACAGTTTTACGCTGGGTAACAGGGAGAAAAAGTTTGCGGATCAATGTTATTCTGCAAATAGATGTCAATAGATGTTAGATTCAAATCAGTGGTCAGAAGTAGTGAACTACAAGTAGTGGAACTACTGTAGTCGCTACTTTTTTCAAACTTTGAAGTGTACATGCTACTTTTTAAAAAAAGGAGTGTAGTGAGTAGTGCGATACAAAAAAAAAAAAAAAAAAAAAAAAAAAAAAATCAGTAGTTTGTAGCTATTTTGGAAGCATTTTTTAAAGATTAATTAAAAATTGCAACACCGCTGTAACGCAGCTAGTTTTTCGAATTTGATGGGTACAAATCATCGCGGGTCCGTCAATGAATGCAATGAAAATGACCCTAAGGCTGGAGCTGAGCGTTAATAGAAATTACGTATTTAAAATCTTGTATAACTAATATACAAACTAACAATTACGAACAATAGATAATTAATCACTTCGGTCCCACTTCCACATGCGAATGCACACTCGTGAAACATTGATGTTATTTCAAAGGAAGGGAACACATTATCAATGTACTTAATTAATTAGAGGAAATGAAAGAGCATTAAACGATTAAAAAATTTCAAGTATTTGACAGTTCTGCCTTTCTCAAATTAAATATTCGCTGTCGAAAATGGCATAAGAAGTTGAAAGTTAAATGAACGAATTCGAAAAAAAAAATGTTTAGTAACAACAAACTAGTTCATGTAAACATGAATAAATAATTCGTATCTATTCCCTTATATTTAATGTAAGCCAATTTCTTATTCAAAACCATTTTGAACATAGGTGTAGCTTAAATTCTCCAGCAAAGTTCATCTCATTGAAGTAGTTACTACAATTCTTAAGTAATTTGTAGTCACTACATTTAAAAAAAAGTAGTAGTTGTAGTTAACTACATTTATAATTTAGTAGCCAATTTTTAATTCAAAACCATTTTGAACATAGATGTAAATTGAATTCTTCAGCAAAGTTCGTCTCATTGAAGTAGTTACTACAATTCTTAAGTAATTTGTAGTCACTACATTAAAAAAAGTAGTTGTAGTTAACTACATTTATAATAAAGTAGTAGTAGTCAATTTTTAATTTAGAACCATTTTGAACATAGGTGTAAATTAAATTCTCCATCAAAGTTCGTCTCATTGAAGTAGTTAAGTAGTTACTAAAGTAGTTACTACATTTCAGTAGTTGTAGTTAACCACATTTGTAACAAAAGTGTTGTAGTGAACCACAAAAATAAAGTAGTTTTTCCAATCATTGGTTCAAATCCCGTGTCGGTTAAAATTTTAATTTAACATTACTCCTTTTATCCAATTTCTAAAGGATCTCTGACTTATCTAGAAGACCTGAAAGTGCGCGGCAATTGCGGCGTCGAATTAATAAGTGTTTTTTCGATAACTTTGGCAATAATGTTACACTTGGAACCATGTTCTTGAGAGCAATATTTGTACATCTAAATATGTAGAACGATTCATTTAGTATTTCTTCAGCGATTTAAAAAATGTTGTAATGGTTTCTGAGACGATAAGTTTGGTGATGAATGATAAGCATATAGACAAATTGAAGTTAATCCAATTTTTGAATTCAAATGAAGTTAACATAAATTGTTTGAGTATAAAATTTAAATCAGATGAAAGATATTTGAAAAATAATAATCTGTTTAATGACCACATTGAAAGAAAATAGAGACTAGTAAATTCACTATTTTTTGACTAAATGATTTATGCTTCTATCTTAAAATTTAACATTACCTTTAAAAATATGATGGGGAAAAAAGGAGTTGGGTAAACAAATGTAAAAACTGAGTAGAAATAACAATTATAGAATTTGATAAATGTTACTTCTACTCAAGTTTGAAAGTATAATTAATAATTAATTACTATAATAATTAATATAATAATTAATATAATAGTTAATTAATATAATAATTAATATAATAATTAATATAATAGTTAATTAATATAATAATTAATATAATAGTTAATTAATATAATAATTAATAAATGTATTCATTAATTATTGCAATAATTAATAAAGTGATTATAATTGATAAAATAGTATTTTTTTGCAATAAAAAGCATTTTTGATTTAGCTTGATTTTATTTTTTTAATAATAACAGTAAATTATGTATTTATTAATGATTGCATGTACGTAATACTTGAAATTTATTTAATAAACATTTAAAAATGGGTTCGTATATCATGTAGCTTCATTGGTAGCATACACCGCTACTTTGAGTTATTAAGTTTATACGCTAACAGTATGTGCTATAACAGAAATTTATTTATCATCTTTAAAACCAAATGGCTTATTCAAAAGACTGTGCATATTTCAATCTGACATTTAGAAATGATACTAAGTTTTCTTTCAAGAATTTTAATGAGATAAATACTTTATACTTACCAATAATAAATCATTTTCCGCTGTAATGGTTTTGCCATAGACATTCAAAATTATAAAAATAAAAAACTTACCTGCTACTTTGAGGTAAATCTTTGCGGAGCTTACCATTTAAAGTAATTAACAATGCATAACAATAAATGAGTATATAAGCAATAAACCATGAATGAAAGCATTTATTGCAAGAAAATTGTTTTAAGTTTTAACCATAATATTGTCCTTATTTTAGTGATAATATCGAGCAAATTTGCTTCATCTAAAAATGTCAAACTCAACCAGGTTTGTAATCTATTTGAATCAATGATGTTGCGAAGAAACTGGTTTTGTACCATAATATGGTTCAAAGGCAATCAATATTTTATATCAGAAATATTATACAAATACTTGCATAAAAACGTAACTAAAAAAATTTAGTAGCTTTTTTGATATTTATAAATTTGGATAGTTGGGAAATAGAAAGTTTGAAATAAAGAAAATTCTTATTTATAGAACTATACTAAATATAGTAATAAAACAACTAAATGTAAAAGAATTTTTTTTTTCAAATTGAAGTCCTCTTCTTTCTCTTTAAATAACTTTAATCTGATTGAAAAATGATCCTCGTTTTCGCACATATTCTTACTTAAAATGAAAAAAAGAAAACATGAAAGGAAAAGAAAAGCAAAGAGAAAACAAATCAAAGGATTTCAAGAAAAACTACTGAAAACAGTGTAAAAAGAAAATAACAACTAATATAACGTTTAACTAACGGCCAAAGTATAATGTAATGGGGTCAATAACACCTTTGGCTATTGTGTGAACTCAAACTAACTCATATTTGCGTTGCATGAAGTGGAAAATTACAAAAACCTCCTTAGGTTGCCCAGACGGCAAGAGGGTTCGTGATTACATCTACCACTGAGAATGTCAGTACTGTGGTCATTGTAAACTGGGAACGAGCAATATTTGTACTCTCCACTGTTTCTAATGTAAATTTTGCCATCATATAAGAATAATGTCCACATAGTTTAGGTCAAATTAACTGCTATTTAGATCAGGTACTGTACCTTAAATTTCATTAAAGGGAAATTGAGTTAAATATTATTTGTTATATATAAATAAGGTATGGCTATTCTTGTTATGAAATACCCTAACTCATCTTTAAGGGGAACTTTTTCAAAGACAATTGTAAGGTGTTAACATTAGAAAGCATTGTATTAAGGGTAAAGACACTGACACATTGAGATTTTTTAGTTGCAAAGTTTTTGTCAATACTTAAGTTAATTCTTTTTACATGACGATTTAATTTAGATGAATTTTAAATGCATATCAACAATCCCAGAATGGACCATTCATAAACCTAAGCAATTTTCAAGTTTTGCTAAATAATGTCCTTCCATGTCCGAAATTCATCTCTAAAAAGAAAAAGTTACCAATTTTAAAATGTTCAGTTTAGAAAAACCTAGTCCAGTTACAAATAAGGAAATTGCATCTATGTATATGGCTGCGACGTGAAATAACTTTAAATTTTTCTTCCAATTAGAATTCCTTTTTAGTGTTTTTCTTTTGACAGGTGTGTTTTCCTGTCGGCTTTATATGTTAGTTTTAAGCAGATAAATTTTTACTTTCAAAATATTTTTAATCCTAATTCTTAATGCATTATATATTTCAAAATAACAAAATATTAGCGATATTTCAACTCTCAACTTAACGTACCTGGCAGGAATCTTTTCCTCCCTCTTTAAAACCAGCGCATACCATAGTTGGAAAAATTGTTTCCTTTCTTCCAATGCTTTTATACCATTCTTGACACTCATTGTGGTCAATTACTTGAAGTTCAACTTTTTGAAGAATTCCAGGAGAGTCTCGAACACCTAAATTAAAACCATAATTTTTGATGAATTACATAAATTAACCATTGTTACATAAATTAACCCATTTTCAATATTTTTATAGTTATAGTGTTATCAATATTTACTTATTTATAGTAAATAATAAATGATTTTACAATTCATTATAGTTATTTAAGCCTTAATTTGAATTTTAATTATTTTTTAGGCAGCCATAAAGTAAATAAAAGTTGCTTTATTTAACAAATTTTATGTTTAATCATAATATAACTGAAAAAAATCTGAATTAATAATCGGGATATAGTTGAAAAAAAATCAATATTTATATTTTTATTAATGAGGAATGCATATCTTAAAATTATATAGAGAGACAACATTCAAAAATAAATATATTTACCGTATCGTGTTCGACCCCAACCGGTAACAGTAGCCTTTTGACCAGAAAAATCTTCGCTGTAATGTGGCAGGCATACTGGAATCACGTGTCTTCGGAATCTTACAGGTCGTTGCAGTTGTAAAAGAGCAATATCATGTTGATAATTAGAAGGATTATATCCAGGGTTTACAACTTTTCTCCTGACATTCATTTCTTCATGTGCATATTTCTCCGTTGTTTGTTTGATGTCATGTTCTCCCATGCGCACTCTTAGCCCATTTGTCTGAGTTCTGCAAAAATAATAAATCAATTATAATAATAATTTTTTATCTATGCATAGAAATCATGCTCTGAAAAATTTCAAATTAATAACATTTAAAAACTTTTGAGTAAAACTTCATGCACACTGTTGGAAATTTCTAGGAAAAAATAGTTAAATAACAATTCATTTAATTGTTACTTTACCATATTCAAACAAAACAATCAAATAACCATAAAGAAGAAGATATTCAAATTGTTAACTGTGGTATAAACCGTTCATTAACTGCTTTCATCTGATACGGCTAAATAACCAGAATTTTATCGTAACTGAACCCACCTAGTGAAGCCACTTAGTACTTTGCAAGGTACATAATATAGCCAAGCGGGCTAATCTTTCATGGCCAGCAGAATGGGGTTCGAGTCCTAGGGTTTCCTCCACTCCCTGCAACACATAAAGTGTCCTGAACTCCTCAATTTGCGTCCCTGGGCAATTAGAATACCATACTCTCATTCACGCATAGATGGCTGCTAAACTATCTCCAGCTAAACTTCTTCTTTGCGGTTTTGAAATCATGCTAGTTTTAAATGGTTAAAAAACCGTGTAGTTTTGTATTCATGTTTTTTTTTAACCATACCAGTTGTAAACAGTTTCAAAACTGTAAATATAAAAAAAATGTTCTTTACCGGAAACTTTACGGTTAATTGGATAAACATACTGATGCCGCTTATTTTACTCTGATTTCAGAACGATAATTCTAACAGTGTAGCGACGAATGAATCAAGTGAATGATTTTCAAAATATAACAAAAATATTTCCTTAAAATATTCAAATATGATTAAAAAGTTAAAAATGTTTAAAATAGAAATTCGAGGAATAAAATGATTTTAATGCCAAAAAATATATGAACATAAACATTTAGTTTCAGTTCCTAATGCAAGGATTTTTAATGAAATCACGTCACAGATTCGGATTAGCGGGTTTTCAAAGAGAGTCGCGAAAACCTTTAAAATATAGAATTTAAGAATTATCATCATCAATTTTTTTGAATTTTAAATACCTTTAATATTAATTGTTATTTAAACCGAAAACCACGGCAAGCAATTTAAGTCGATTCCTGATAGAGACAAGTAATTTTCCTGTTAGAGACAGTGGTTTTCTAATCAAAGAGGCAACGTCTCCTTCACTGTTTTATAAATCTTTTGCTCAAAAATTGTTAGAGCAGCACAAAAATTCATGTTTTTTAAAAAATGGCAATGTTAGCTTTATTTAGAATTTATTAATTCCCGCGTATTATTACTCTTTACCTACATTGTAAAAATTTCGGATCAAATTACGATAAAAAGTACGGACTGCTTCTGTAAAACTCATTTTACCGTAAGATTTCATACCTTAATATTTACAGTAATACTTATTTAATTACAGTGATTAAGTGATTTTACAGTAAATATTGCTGTGTATAAAAATTATGCACATCAGATTTTTTGTTTCGTAAAATTTTACAGTAAAAATAGATTTTACGGTGCAGTGCTTTTTACCGCAATTTTAACCGGAAGTTTTTAAAGTGCACATTTTAAGTAAGTGGTTTCTTTAGTTTCTAAGCTATAGAATTATGCAGTACTTCACATAGGAATGGAAATTTACTAAATATTAAATCTACTAAATATTAATAATCTACTAAATTTTTTTATGTGTTTCGAAGCTGTAATAGACGCTGGGTTTAGATAAAAGAATATTATGAACAATACTCCTAAAAAGACAAAATGTACGTTTTATGTATTTAAGACTGAAAATGTTGCACACTTATTTAGCAGTCGATTAAAAGCTTCTTCTACACCAGATCTTGCTTAGTTAATTTAAACATTTCTACAGAGAAGGATTTAACGTAGCTTAAAATGGTTTTTTAAATTTTCTTTTGTATTAAGGGAAATCATAAAATAGAGAAATCTTTGTAGTCAGATTATTGAGGCATAAGAAATGATACCTAGCAACGCAATGTGCGGCTGTAACTACCCATTGACGATTTATTAGAGCTCCACCACATGAAATTTTTCGGTACAGGAAAGATTGCTTCACAATAGCTACCTATAAAAAATATTTACCACAGTAAAATAGAGGTTCAAATAAACAAAACATATTTCAATAAAACTTCTTCAAAAACTGTCAATTTTAATGTTTCCGTCAATGGCACTGGAAATTTGCTCATAAAGTTTAAGTGTAGTTCTTGCTATAAATTACGCAATAAAATTTTTTAAAAGGGAATTTTATGAATCAGATGCCAATGCACTAAATAGAAAGTGAACATATTAAAAAAATTTTGATCGGAGTTTAACGTACTAGGACTCTCTTAATGGTTTTAACTTCAACTGTGCTTCATATGCTAATTAATTTGTGCAGATGATATTTTAGGTTACGGAATCAGACACAGGAACGTGCTTTCTCAGATTAAGTATACTGTGTTTTTGACAGATTAGGATTTTTGACCCGAGGGAGTAGTCACAATCAAAAAAAAAAAAAAAAAAAAAAATATCAATAGTTTAATCGGGAGAGCAGGACGTATTTGGCCGAATCTCGAACACTTTTTTAGCGGAGTGAAAATTTTTTGCACAAAATTAAGAAAAAAGTGAAAAAAAAAAGTTTCTGAGTTAACATATTTTTATAAAGTGGTATATTTAAAAATTTTAAATTTCTGTGCCTCTATGATTTATTTTTTGTATATCAACTTTTTATTTTAAAAAGAGCATCGTCAAAACTATATAGAAATCTTTACCGTGTTTCAAGCTCTATGGAAACAACAAACGGCAAGGTAATGCCACAGCACTTTGATAATGGTTTTGGCACAATTAACAATGAAATATAGTTTATAAATATGCATTAAAATTTGGCAAATGTGTTAAAATTTGACAATTTTATTATGACATCTTAGAGCATTGCATAAGAATCATTTATTCGGTTAAATTAACTTAATTTTATATTTGTTACTAAATGTATGGAAATGAGAACCGTAATTTTAGAAAAACAGAATTTCCGTTAAACCATTACCATATATACGAAAAAATTACCAAATGAATAATTTAAATTTCATATAGTTTGGTTTTATTACAAAACTTCTGAGTTTTTTTTTTTTTTTTTTTTTTTTTTTACCAGAATGTGTTTTCTGTATGCAATCCCCAATTTAAAATTTAAAAATTTTTAAAGCCTGTTTGTTGATAATATTTTTCCTAAGTGTTGTATTTTAATATGAAAGAAAATTTACCTGCCATGGTTGTTCACCGAAATTGGCATTTTCTCCACCAACGATTTTACTATCTCGCATATGACTCCGTCCACATTCTAAAATAAATAAGTTACAAAAATAATATATTATTTTTCAAAAATTTCAAATGCCATTTTATATTGCATTAAGTAATGTTATTGAAATATTTTTCATGTGTGAAATAAAATAATAAACTATTCAATGTTTCAAAGAATAGTTTTTAATGTCGAAGTAAACATGAAGATTGATAATTTAAAATAAGTACTTTTAAGCATCAACAACAAAAACATCAAAATTAACAACATCCATCAAAAATTTTCAATGCAGTTGTACAATTGTTTATGTATTCTGTCTATTGTTTAATGATTCATATGGTAAAGTAAACATAGAATTCAGGACAAAAAATGTTTAAAAACGAAAATTACTAATTTTTTTTCCGCACCATAGCTTATGAGCACATTTATGAATAGTATAATAATCAAAATATATTTTTTGAAAATTATTATACATGTTTAAATTGTTAAATTCAAAGATACCTGTGATTGAAAAGACTTTATGACACAACGAAAACAGCTAACTCGAAAATATTTATCATTGACGTAGCTTTTATTTTATGAAGAAATTTTGTAAGAAAAATAAATGTAAAAAAAAAAAAAAAAAAAAACCCATATATAACTGAACAGGGTTTAGTGTTTAATCAGTTAAAAACTGTGAACGAGAAAGAAATTATCGCATGCAATGAAAAATAAATTAAGTTTTGAATAAAAAATAACTTAAGCTTTGAATGAAAAATAAATGAAAATCCGAAAAATAAACTAAGCTTAAATTAAGCTTTGAACCCTTTCACTAGCTGAACATTAAACTGGAATGTAAATATGTACCTCATATCGAAGAGATCTCGGAAGCCAGGAAAGAGGTTCAACCGGTTCTATAACGTAACGACCTCTACTTTGCGTATGTTAATGAGGATGAGAGAAACCTCATTGCAAGTTACAAAACAGGTTTTTGTTTATATTCAGATCTAAAATGAGGCAAATATTTACGTTTTGGCTTTAAGCTCGGTTAACATTCAACTAAATTACGTCATAAATTGAAAAGTTAACTAGTTGCCCACTATGTCTGGAAAGTTTTCAAAATTCAGTCTGTTTGTAATTTTTTATGGATGATAAATTCAAACTCTATTGTAAAGAAAAGTACATGTATTTTTATAATATGTGTTTTTATTAGAATATAGCCTTCTAAATTCAGAGAAAAAATTTTGATGAAGTTTCTGATCTCATTGCTTGTTTAGTAAAACAATACAGCTGATACACACGTTACCAATTGTTAATATCTTTAAAAATGGGATTTTAATAAACAAAATTGTAGTATAGATTTTCTACAATATGTTGCATTTAAAATAGTTGTATCTTAACAATTTCAATGATATAATATGACTATTACAAGCGAAAATCAATTAAAAAACATTTTGTGGTTGCGACATAGTGTTGCAACCATAAAATGTATAGTTTCAATCACTTAATTCTTTTTTTTTTTCTGTCTCGTATCTATATTTTGTTTTGAAAAAAATAGGTAACTTTATAACCAACTAAAACCTGTTTGTAAGAAATTTGCTGGCAGCAAGTAGGCACTTTGGGAATTATTCATACATGCATTTTGTATTTCATGTTTTGATTAAAATTTTTTTTAACCAAAAGTTACTTAAAGTGTTTCATTTTTAATTTATGAATTGTGCTCTATTTAAAAAGATCATTAATTGATTATGAGATATTTTTACAAGCTATTATAAAATTTTTATTGTGATATTTTTTATGAGATATCATTTATTTATTAGAAACGCTATTGAAGTTTTTAATTTTAAATTAATAAAATAGCGGTGCACATTCTCTTTAAGAGAGCTAATTAAAGCCATTAAAGAAAGAAAATAAAGAGAATATTGAAATAGCAACTTCCTATTTATTATTGTTCTCATGAAAGGAATAGAAGTCACAAAAAAAATTTGCTTTTAAGTCTTAATATTAAATCGAAATCGTCGAATAAGTTTGTAATAATAATAAAATTTTTTTTTATAGTATTATTATTTCAAAATTATTATATTATTGTAACAAAATTACTTATAGTATTATTATACTGTATCTTTGGATTTTCTGTTGCTTTTATTCATTTATTTTTTATTGCTTTTTTATTTATTTTTTTAAGTATTATTTTTTTAATAATGCAAATAATTTATAACTCTAATTTAAAAATATCTCGTGCATTCCGTTTGGTCAATAATAATGCGACAAGTGTTTTCGTTTTATGGTTCGTAAAAATTTAGAGTATGATAATGAGTTGAAAGCTGCATAGATTTGATTTTATGATAAGTATATTCCTGTTTTTGGGATTTTAGTGTTTCATTAACCTTTTTTGGATTTATTATTTAAAAAAAAAATGTAATCCAAATAAATTTTTATTTAAAAAGAAAACCTAGCGCTGAGGTCAACATATTTTACATTAATTGCTGATCTATATGCAGAGTGTGAGTTTTCATAATGGTTTCTCGCCATAACGACTTTGTTTTTTTTTATTTGTGTTTAATGGATGTTAATTTGTTCAGAAAAATAAAGGAGTTGAATGACGGTTACGCTACATAAAATATTGCGTTTTAAAAATTGAAGGTCGGAAAAAAAGAATCTGTAAAAAAATCAAAATTAATTCTTAAAAGATAAAAAAACTATTTAGTTCCAGTTTAATCTTAGAAATTTGATGTCATTTTTATTATTTTCTTCTAGCTGAAAACTAATATATTTGGATTTTTACACAACCTTTTACAATCTAAAACGTGAAATGGTTTTTAAAAACCTGAAACACTAACAACAACAACCTGAACAGTAGAGACAAACATATTCTCAAAGTCAAAGTCAGTTTTTTCTTAGAAAATTGTTGAAATTGTAAATGTAAATATGATACACTCAGTAATTTTTAAAATAAAGGGAAAAAAAGCCTGTTGATTAACACTGTTAAAAAAATCCTTAAGATTTACGATTTTAAACCTGTTGGTTGCGCATAACCGTAAAATTTCCAGAGTAAATCTGTAGCCTCAATGGTTTTTTACTATACATAAACAACTTTTTCGGTCGTCGGGCTACCGAAGCGGGGTTGCCATCCCCTTTGCAGAGGATCAAAATTGTGATGGCATGTCTTCGGATCATCCTCAGGGATGTTTTCCAGACCGTCGCCAATAGCCCATTGTGCAGCTCTAGTGCGACGTAAATGAAATACAACAACAACAACAATTTTTTCCGCAAAAATTAAGAAGAAAATCCGTTATCAGGCTTTTTTTTACCGTAACAAAGCAAGTTTTTTTTAAGAAAAAGAAATTAAGAAAAAAACGAGTTTTTTTAGTAAAAAAAAAAAAAAAAAAATAATAATTTTATTATTTAATTGGTTGGAATGTTCTTCTTATTGGCTGGGTGGTATAAATCCGGATCTGCGCCACCTGTATTGAGGGGTCTACCGCGGAGGTGAGTCGATTTTTCCGTATGCCCCACGAGTGGGAGGTCGGAAGTTCGGTTCTCTTACCATATGAGACTAAGTTTTCTCTATGAAAGTTAAGAAGTAAATCTGAATAATCCTCTCGTCTCTGAGTTCCAACTAGTTCATATCTTCTTTCATAACGTAAACATAATTGTAAACATTTTGGGTCACTTTTTAGTACTAAAAATCGGCAAAAGTTAGAAAAGATAATTTGTAAGATTACTTAAAAAAAAAAAAAAAAAAAAAAAAAAACTAACTTATAAATTGCTATACTTTCTTATGTTTATAAATTCATTTAAATATCAGTTATAATCTTCATGAACTCAGTTCTTTAATTAATTCATTAAAAAATTATAAATATAAATGGCTGTTTTCTAACTTTTAGAATTTTTGAGAGAATCGAAAGAAGAAATGTTATTTAAATGATTTAAAGATTTAGATCTAAAAAAGTTAAAAATAATTCGAAAAGTATACTTAAAAGTGCTGTTTATCTTTAATTAATAGTTTTGACAAGGTTAATCTGTTCTTAACTCAATCTTACACTTGACAAAATTCAGTTAAAGTGTTTTTAAAAATTAAATCCATAAAAAAGGTTAAATTATATTTACTTTTTATGTTACGTCTTCTCTTACAGTTACGTTTTATGTAATAGCAAAAATGTGTAACACATAATCGTGACCTTCAAACTAAAATAAAATAGCAAACATTAATAGCTGCGTCACTTGTTTTAGCTTTTAAGGAATACAATTCGTCTAAAATGTTTTTTAAAAAACATAAATTAAAAATTTAATACAAGCGTAAAAAATAAACAAATATTGGATATTCAATTAAAAATACGAATAAATAAACGAAAAATTTAATAATAAAATTTGAAGGAAACATATATTGTTAATATGGATATTTAATGCTTCCTCGTATTCTTTTTATTCATTGATAAATAAATTAAAATTTTCAATTTTTTCCATTTCTTATATTAATTCACCTGATTAAGTAATAGTCACTGAAAATTATTTTTTTAGACGCGTATTTCTATTAGGCGTCTTAAAGAATTATAAATAAATGATATTAGGAAGAAAAATAAATAAATGATATTAAGAAGAAAAACAATAGCTGTAATCATTTATCGAAGACAATAAGAATGAAATAACCCCAGAAGCAGAATATTTTCAAATGTTCTGAAACAGAACTTATTAATTTATACAAATGTTCTGCAGGCATTTTACAGCGAAAAAAAGTCAGTTTTACGTTAAAATACTATATTTTTATTTATTAAAATACAGGATCATACACAGATACCCTACATTATTTTTTAAATTAAGGCAAACATTCTTGATTTGTTACTTTTTCAATCACTTTTGAAGTACAAAATTTTGTTAATGACGATGATGGTGATGAATTATTAATAAAATGCCTATCATATGAAGGTACGAGGATTAAAATAAGGGCTGCCTTAAAAATCTTTCGAAGGGACAAGTGCACCATTTGCAAACACAAACATTCGCTGGTCTGTTGTTCCAACAACTTCTTCATCTCCATCGAAAACATTTGGTCTTTTAGAAACAAGTCTGACAATCGTGGATCTCCACGATTCACAAATTGCTTCTGAAATGGGAATGAAAAATATAAAAGTCATAAATTTTATGAAATTGGAAATTTCTGAATTTAATTCTTTTACGGCTTGCTTTAAAAGCTCTCTTGATGAAAATGGTGATCGATTTCTCCTGCTGTCTGCTAAAAACTGATACACCCATTTTATTGGCGATCGAAGTGGGCTGCAGGTGGCGTAGAGCAGAACTCTCTACCTATGTCAACACTTCGCATACTTTCCCCATTAGCGCGTGGAAAGTCATAGAGGAAGGAAGTACGTAAGTTTCTCTCTTCATTTTCATGTAGATTAAAATCTTTTAAGTTGGAAAACTATATGGAACTGAGAACTACATTAAACTTAGTTCTAAAGAAAAGTATCACGAAAATTTAAAAGCGTTGCAATTCGAGCGTTGCAATCGCCAATAAAAATGTTATAGCCAAAAGCTAGTTCCTTAATTTCCTCCTCAGACTGGCAAGGATATGGGAGATAGAGATTACTTATAAATATGCTGAAATTTGTGCAGGGTGTCAAATGTTTCTCTTCTAAAGCAACATCATTTCTGAGAAATAGTAAGTGGTCAAAGGTAAAGAGAATTTTCATTCGTTTAATGACAATATCAACGTTTTCCTCTTTTTCAAAATATATTTTATACTGCTCCAACATAGAATCAATGTAGATTATCATTTGCATTGCATATGAGGAAAATATAGAAAGCTCAGAATTATTTAAGACGGGGCGTAGTCTTTTGGAGCTAACAGGCAAATCTGGCAGAGGAACTCCTTGAAACATACCTTCCTGGCCCAACATTTGTGATGCACTCATTGTGTTTTTAAACAATGAATAAGGCAATGGCTTCACCATATCTTGAAATTCCTCTATGCTTTCTACATTTGAAATGAGGATAAGATGCTCTTTTATAATGTGCGATGAAGTCTTCAAGTTACTGATGTGGTTGGCATATTCCCATGGTAAAAGATCTGAAGTCTGAATCAGTTTTGATGTACATGCTAATAAGTTTCTTTTACATAACAATTTGTCCCTCAAGCTATCATTTCCACTTGTTTCACAGGCAGCAAAAAGGGCTTTGTAATCGTTGATGAAAGTGATGAAAATTTCTTTAGAATGGAGGACAAACTTTAAGGTTTTAAAAATTTTTGGTTTAAAAAATGAGGAAACAGTATCATCTGCACTTTGTAAAAGCAATTCATATGCTTTCCCTCACATGAATTCTTTCATGCAATTATTAACCAATGTCACTGCTTCTTGTATAGCATGCGGAATGTTAGCATGTGTTTGCAATAGCTCTAATCTATGCATGGGATCCCAAGAAACAAGGATATCTTTAGTAAGAACAAGTTTCTTCTTCTGATGCTCTCCGACATTTAACTGAATGTACTGGCCATCCACTGCAAGGCCAACAAAATGTTTCCTTAAATATGACAATGCTATGCCGAACTTTTCAAGAGATTTTAAAATACTTTCCCAGTTACATCTGAACAGAAGTGATGTTCGATGTATATACTAGAAAACATTTACTGCAGACATTTGTATTAGCAGGTGTGATGAATGAGGTGGGAGGAAATGTTCTGCAAGATTATGAGGGGAAGCTTTTAAACCTTCAGGTCATTATGGTCTACAGAAGAATATATTAAATTAGGGTTGGGGGTTGTTCTGCAAGACTAATAGAGGCAGGTGGGCGGGGGGGGGGGTTCGCTGGAAAACGCTGTTACTTATTCAAGATACAAATTGTTCTGCATGACTTCGTTTGTTCTGCGACGTACGTCACAGTTTTAGGCACTTTCTGCTTCTAGGGAAATAACTATCAAATAATAACCCTTATTGTTGATTCTTAATAAAAATCTTTTGAGGTTAATTACTGCCAGGAGGTTATTTTCATTTGAATCAAATTTACAGCGTAAAGAGAGCAATATTCCATTTTATGATCATAAACAGGTTTTTGATCATTTATTTAATATGAATTTTAAGTTGTTCTTGCTTTTTTTTTCTCGTCAAGTTTCATATGTAAACTGAAACAATTGTTATTTTGTGTTTCTCTTTAAATGTATTCTAAATTCAGGTTTTATAGTTTCTTTTTGCTTAACTTATTACTTTTTGAGGTATAAGAAAGAAACTTTAAACTTGAGTGTAAAAAGTTATGTTCAGATTTCTTGTTCCGTTTCTGTCTTTTAAAATCTATTTTAGTTCTATTATTTGTTTGTAATAGATTGATTTAATGGCTTCTCTTACAGTTCAAATAATAGAACATTTTTAATATTTGCTCGTAATAAAAACGTTTGAAGATAATTCCGAAATCTACACACTAATCTTTTTCATTTTCATTTTCTGCTGCCACTATTAAGACTTTTCATGTATCAAATACATCTGAAATTTCTGAAAACGTTTAAAATATTTATAATCTATATGACGAAAAAAGTATAATGCTATCAAGTAACATTATCAATTCTTCGAATTAAAAATAATCGACTAGAACAATAAAAAATTCTGTTATGTCCTAAAACCTCACAAAATTATATGAAATAATTATGCTTAAATTTTGTTTCGTTTTACAAAACTCAGCTTAAAGTTTAGCATTAAAAGAATATTTTAATATCATGCTCTACCTTCTACTACTTACAATATTACTTTACTTCTACTTCTTCTTCAACTTACAATAAAGATAACTGAGATGTAAATCTCCAATCTGGCTGATTTCCCCCCCCTACGCTAATACATCTGCTGAAGTAATAAGAAATACCCTTTAGTTTCCCGGGCTTTCTTCTTATAAACATACGGAGAAAGCTGGGTTAAAGATAACAGAGATGTAAATCACCAATCTGGCTGATTTTTCTTCTACATAAATACCTCTGCAGTAAAATATAAGAAATACCCATTATTTTCCCGGGCATTCTCCTTATAAACATACGGAGAAAGCTGGATTAATGTATGATGCAAGTTGCAGGTTGCGGACGGCTTAAAGTTGTTTTGTTAACAAAACGGTATTTCACCATTTTCACTGTAATCATAAATAGATTAAAAGCGTCATTTTAATAAATGAGACTTTAACAGATGAAAGCAGTTTCAGACATATCTTCATATAAAAATCATTACATTAACAGTGGGAGACAGAGCGATTTCCTCTGGTGACCCAGGCACTGATGGTTATTATAAAAATTTTATTTCCGATTATTTTCACCCCATCAGTTACCAAATTTAAACACTTACAATCTCAAAGACGATGAAACATTCTAAAATATTTTATCTTCATCCAAAATATTTTATTTCCTTCCAACATTTTATCTTTCCATGAATATATAATTAAAACATTTCTGGAAGCTTGATGCAATTACGCTAGGTTTTGGGAAGAATGGGACTTTTTGTGTTGTGCCAGTTCTGAGAGAAGTGTATAGTATCTCGATTATCAAAGCTACGTTTTAAAAAAAGTGGTAACATTAACAAGAAGTAAAGCGTAAAAGATAAACAAAGTCATTGCCTAATGAATATCTGATTAATTCAACTTACCTGGCTCGTTGACAAGATTGATAAGGGATGGTACAATATTTCTGGGGACACAACAGCTCCATAAGAGACCACCATTGCATAAATCTGCTGGCCGCGACCCTTGAAAAAGGCAACCTAATCCGAAGTTACAACCGTATCGTGTTCCTTCGTAATGGCATGAAGTTGGTAATGCTGAAAGAAAAAAAAAATAAAAGTAAATTTATTATATGTTTTGTGTTTTGAGACCAGTCATCTGACCAGGTAAAAAATAAAAAATAAATATATATATATATATATATATATATATATATATATATATATATATATATATATATATATATATATATATATATATTTATATATATATATATATATATATATATATATATATATAATATATATATATATATATATAATATATATATATATATATAATGTATATATATATATATATATATATATATATATATATATATATATATATATATATATATATATATATATATATAGTGATTCTCACGAAATATGACAATTCACTGTCCCTTGCTCCAAGATCTAATACTAATATACTAAAAGAACTTTTTTTTTAAAAATTAATAAATAGCATCGCTGTTAACATTTTAAAATGGCTCTGCACTAGCAATGACTGTTTTGTATAGTTAAAAAATTTAATTGAACTTCAAAATGTCATTTTCCTGGCATGTCCCAAACAATGTTTCCAATAATAACTAGATTCAAAACTTCCTGTAAATTTTTCAATATCTATTTTTTTTATCTGAACCGTTGTAAGCATTTCTAGAATATACGCAGAGGGTATTATTTACAAAAACTTCGTTTAAAATAATTTTTGCTGTCAATAATTTATTTGTCTCAAGAAAATCTGTCATCTTCCTGGCTACTTTTATTTAGTGGTTTATAACCAAAATAGTTAGAGCCAGCAATCAATATCTTATGTTAATAGATTGATTGGATACTCTCCTATATGAACATGTCTTGTTACATGAATAAAGAACCAATTTTCTGGTTCAAAATCTATTTAAAAAAACTTTTTCAAGGTGAGTAGGTTTTTATGTTGTCATTTTCCTGGCTTCTTGAAATCATAAATAACATAAACTACATAGATGTATCTGAGTTATTTTAAGAAATCCTGTTGTTTTCTACAGAATATAACCGTCTTAGACCAAAATATTAAACTAAAGTAAAGTTATATGCTATAAAATGGCGAATTTGTCATTATCCTGGCTGTCATTTTCCTGGTTTATGAAGGACATGACATTGAAACAGTTACCAGAAATTTTTTTAAACTGTTGAATGTAAAGCAAATATTAACCTAATATCAAGTTTATGTAAGATTGCTATATGACTGAATGTAATCAAAGTTCTTTTTTATTTAATTATTGATTACTACGCACAATTTTATTCTGTACATATCAGCAACAAAAACATTTTTGATTCTTTCTACAGTGGATAAAATAATTAGTTTAGGCAATTCATGG
This sequence comes from Parasteatoda lunata, assembly GCA_949128135.1. Taxonomy (NCBI): domain Eukaryota; kingdom Metazoa; phylum Arthropoda; class Arachnida; order Araneae; family Theridiidae; genus Parasteatoda; species Parasteatoda lunata. Next base: position 78,884,858 of record OX421980.1, read on the forward strand.
TCCACCTAACATAAAGCCCTAGGTTTTGTTACTTACTAATAGCTTAAAATGACTGTTTTTTCAAATTTATAAGCTAATATTTCATTTTCCTGGCATTCAAGATTTGGTGAATTTCTATTTTATTTTTTTTCTCGAGCAAATGTTAATAAACTACACTGCTGTCTCTAAGGTATTATTAAGTGTAACTAAAGAAGTATACAAAAAAAAAAAAAAAAAAAAATTTGAGTATTTTGAAGACTTTAAATTTGAAGAAATTTTTTGGAATATATATATATATATATATATATATATATAATAAAAATCGTTAATTATTATCAAGCGTGGCAAAAACGAAAGCAAATTAAGTTCGATGAATCATAAAAGATAGCGGTGAGCAAATCCATCAATCAATTCAGCGTACACTTACTCATACATGTCTCAACTAGTCATCCATTGCGCGCCACGTACGATATATTAAGTTGTAACTTTTACATTATAAACTAACAAAAAATGCAATATTTTCAAATTTTTTTTTTGAAAATTTTACTGTTTTGTTCCCTGTTTGGACGTATATATTCAATTATATGTATAATATTCATGAATAATCTATAATACTCAATTCTAGAAACAATGCGATGCATTGTATTATATGTGTTCTAATAGGACGAGTTTTGAAATTTATTTAAAGAAATGTATTTAGTAAAAAACAACCTTTAAAAAACCGAATAGAGTAAGTTTTACAATTTTTCACCCTTTGCTTGCTTTATTAAACAGTTAAGGCTTCGAACAAATGTTAAATGTAGATCCTATAGAGCATATAGAAATATATTTCAAGTATATATTCTCAAGTAATAAAATAATTATACTTCTTAGTCTTGCTACAATATTAAATTATTTGATTTTAGTACATTTTAATAAATTGTTAACATGAAGCAATAATATCTTTTATGTAATTCAGAAGACAAGTATTATAAGACAAACTCATCTTCATTGACTGTTCAGGAACTTGAGTGACCATTAATAAGAAATAAACTAGCATCTCCACTTCGAGAAATAGAAACCAAGAAAAGTTTCCAATTTCTTTCTAACGGAAAGGGGATTCGATTCAAAAACCAGTGAAGACAGTTCTTGTCGACTAATTCAATTTATATATAAAAATTTTTTTCAGTAATGATTCACAAATTTATATCCTTAATTTAATTTTCCATGAAGTTTATATTAAATATTTTTATCAATCTAGAAAAGAAATCATTAATTACTCAATTAGTTTCTGATAAACTTGAAAGTTATAACTACTGGTTGTTTGTTCGTTTAATTTAGTGAGTTTTTTTATTTTTTCCTTCTCATTAATGTTTGTTATTTTTTATCAAATTATAAGGAAATCATTAGTTAAGCATTAAGTATTATATAAATTTTAAAGATATATAAATTAATTATTTGTTTTTTAATTTATCGAGTTTTATACTATTTTCCTCTCATAAATTTTTTTTATTTATTTCAATTTTTGATGCACCTTCACTTAACATCTATTAAAAAATGTCGTTCAAAGCCTATCCAGAAGTTTGAATTAGGTAAAACTTTTGGAGCCTTATTGCCCGGAGGCGACATTCCACTACGACTAACTCTGGGGCACTTCCTCGCCAAATTGCGCGATAACTGCTTAATTGTTATGAGTGCCTATGTACGAACGAGTTGAAGCGTCTGTGGCAACCCTTCACTCCAAACAAAGAACATCGTCTTTTTAAACTTTCGTTATGGAGATCTTGAAATCAAAGCCCAACATACTCTTTCTGAAAGCAATAAAAAAATATTAGACATGCTAAAAAGCATGCAGCAAAACATTAGCAACTTTTGATTCTTTTTATTTAACTGGAATCATTGTAAAATAAAGATAAAGATAAAGATAAAAAATAAAGATTGAAAATAAAGATTAAGCAAAATTTAAAAAACTGAACGTAATCATAGCAAAATAATGCATCATTTTTCTTCATTGAGTTTTAAATTATATTAAAATTGTTACTAAATGTATTTGTTTATCCTTATTTACCATTACAGTAAATTGGATTGCATTTAACTCTTTAAGAAAACATTTTTTATTTGAATTTTAATTACTTTTTAAAATTAATGTAACTATATTAAAGTAAATATTTTAATAATTGGCATAGCTAAAATTGTTAGTATTAATTCAGGTCTTATTTTTGAAATTTACAAGAAACTGCCAAATATTATGCTTACTGATTCTTATTCAAAACTAAATCTATTTAAAAGAACAATAATTTTTAGACATCGTTATTCACATGACAACCAACATATTATATCAAGCAAGTCTTCAAGTTTAACTTAGATGAGTTTTTTTTTTTTTTTTTTTTATTTATTTTTTTTAAAATTGCAAAGAAGAAGCCAAGAATTATTTTCAATTGATTGAGATAGATATATATTAACCATAAGTTCTATAAAAGGTATGGTAATTGTTATTTAGTGCTAAACTTCCTGATAATAATTATTCTTGTAGCCAATTTATAAATAAATTTCAACATTTAGTTCTAAGTGGAATCATGATTCTATAAATGAAATCGTGAATAGTAGAGATGTTTGATTGTCAATATAATGAAATTGCGTTGCGCCATGTAAATACAAACATATAGTTGTGTAATTAATTACTGCACTATTTTCACGTTACTTGAACTAAAAAAGAAGTTGCGTTATATGGAAAAATTATCGTGAAACCAAAACGTACGAAAAAAACAATTTATATATCCAAAGTAATTTTATTGTATATTTAAATTAACAAATTTTTGTACAAACGAGTTCCACCGATCATTACATAAACAAACACTACTTGCACTCGTATAAAAGAAAATTAAGTAGCGATTTTAGTTTAATCTCGTACGATTCGAGAAAGCGTGAGATTCATTGATTTGGCGTGTTAAGAATTCGCACGCCAAACAGTGCCAATTGGAGTGCCCCAGAGTTAGTCAAAGGGGATTATCGCTGTCCGGAGACTTGTAATCAGGCTCGAGATAATTTAATATATATCGTATATGTCAAATAAAGGTCAAAGTTTTCTGTTGCTACGCAAACTGAGAAAAAAAAAAAAAAAAAAAAAAAAAAAAAAAAAAGGTGACTGAAATTTTTTATCACTAGGGAAAAAAAAGCGACTCTTCAAGCCTGTGAAATATTTTAAGATTGAAAACTATTTTTTCTAATTGTTTCTAATATTTGAAACTTATTCAGTTTGAAATAGAAGCGCTGTCTGCTAGTAGCTCCCTCTGGTGCATTTCAAAGGAATGTATTGGCAACTCTGTTAATTATATAAATAGAACTGATGACTACCGTTTTAAGATGTATATCCAACAAATTTAAGAAAGAAATTAACCTTTTTGAATGAAATAATGTAATTTTTATTTAGAGAAAACTGGGAAACAAAATTCTACTTTCAAAACAGATTATTTCTTTTAATACCAATGTTAAAAGATAGACTTATTAAAAAAAATTTGCACAACTATTTTTTTTTCTAATTTAAATGGGATTTATTTTCCAATTTGAAGTAATAAATTTTTCATATAGCACTTTACAACAAGCATTTTGCGTTCATATTTTAATTTCTTAACAATTCTAATCTATTTTTCAGGTATTTAATTTAATTTTATTTTATAACTGTTGTTGTGAACAGCCGACCCAAGCTTTGAGTTTGCAACTACTAATTTTCAACTCCGTAGCCATGCAATTCTGAACCCAATCCAGAAGGCAAAGGCACTCATGGATCTAATATAGGGAGAAATAAGGACTTGGTGGAGGACTTTTTGATGGAACTAACCCGAATTTGCGTTACACGGAGAGGAAAACCATGAAACCCCCTGATTAGACTCACGGCAAGGGGATTCTAACCCATGATTCGTCTACCACTGAAGATATGCGCAAAATTTGTATTCATCAACCAGCCATCGCTGGGATTCAAATCGAGTTCACCCCATTGGGAGCCACCACAGTTCAATATTTTATAAATTATTTTATATCCGTCGTTGAACAGTCGACCCTCTAATATATTTTTCTTTTTATAGCGTTCAAATATATGTACAGTAAATCATTGTTAGATTTTCTTATTTTGAATAATAAGATTTTGGTTTTAAATAAATAATATAATTCCAAGACACTTTCGAAATCTTAAAATGTGGTGCAAATATATTTTGTAAACTTAGTTTATCATACTTCATATGCAATGTTAGTGCTATTATTGATTATATAGTTCAAGGTTAAAATACGACGGTAGTAAATAAATTGTTTGAAATTAATTATCAAAGTATAATCACTGAGTTTTTAAAAATATAATTTACAGTAGAAAGTGGTATACTTTTTGTGATGCCACTAGATTGCAATTTAATGCAAATTAATTAAAATTACAATTAAATTTATATTTAATTGCATTTACAAACAAATATATTTCACAATAATGCAAAAATTGAGACATATAATACTAATAATTAAAAAAATAAACTTTTAATTCGACATTTTTAAAAAAAATTAAAATTATCATTTGTGTTTCGTGTAGAGATAAGTTAAACAAAACCAGGTCTTTAACTTTTCTATTTTTCCTAAACAGTTAATTGAATAAAATTGCATGACTCTTTATTTGAAAGAAAAAAAAGACTCTTTAGATCGGAAATGTTATTTAATTTAAAAATAAAACATATTTTGGAGCTTATATTAATATTTCAGACGTAAACTGGTACTCAGTTGCATCAAATCTGGTTAGTAAAAAATAGAGTATATTATAAAAAAAATTTAACAAAAAAATCGTTATTTTTTCTACGGAAGCGTTTATTTATAGGATTAAATAAATTAAAATAACATTTTTACACAAAAAGACACAAATAAATTTTTAAAAATCAAGGAACATAGGAACTTTTGAATTTATTATATTTAATAGAAACTTTTGAATTTAATTATATGACATTAAATAAATTAAGTAAGTTGATCAGATTTAAGAACAGAAATCGAAATTGAAATTTTAATCAAGCTTCCCTGCATTTTTACTGACACCTATTTCTTACAGTTGAGGCACTGTACCTAACCGTTTCGAAATTTTGACTAGGCCAAGCTTGAAGTTTACAGTCCGGGGTTTACCTGCCAACGCCATTTACGAGTCTTAACATATTTTAAATTTAATTCGAAACCTGTCTTAATTACTTAAAATTATAGGTTAAGGAAGTGTTAGCAGATGTGAAACTTGCAGAAATAAAATCGTTCAGCAATAGAAATTACAGAACAAAATCGGTAAATGAAAAATCGAAATTTTTCTTATCAAACTTTTCAAAACATTGCATAGACATGCATGTATACGTCGAATTTTCATTTACTCGTTAATATTCTTTCTATTCAATTCTTTAATATGATAAATTTTCCTGTAATCTAAGAAATCAAATCTATTTTCATATTTAATGGAAAAGTATTTATGTAGTAACTACAACTATATTCAACATAGAAATAAATTTAAGAACAAAAAACACAGTGGAACGTTGAAATATTTCAAGTAAATCATGATTAATTTTATATGCTAAGGAAAAAAAGTACTTTGCCTTAATTAACATTCATCGCACTTAAAGGCAAAGATAAAGGAAAATGAAATAAATAACTAAGCAATTAAAAGGAATTTAATAAAACCAAATAAAAATAATGTATGAAAACGATATATTCATTGTTTAACTAATAATTAGATTAATTACCGTAGTGAATTTCTATGTACATTAGGGAAATAGGATGTAATTTCCCCCGGTAATAAAAAAAATCTGTCACTTTTTCGCATACTATAATATTGTGCTTTTAATGCATTTATCGAAGAATTGGGGTATGTGAAGGTTATGAGTAAAAAATGTACGTAATCTTCAGTGAAAAAACACTATATTTACTATAGGGTATGCAACTGTAAAGTGATGGAAACAGCATAAAGTAACTGCTAACAAATAAAAAATAAATAAAAATTGTATGACAAAAAAAGGAATTATACGGTTAATAACGCCTTATTTTTTCATAACATTTTACCGTTTCGGGAGTCTTTCATCCATATTTTAAACAAAATTTGATTGCTAAAATTTGCATTTAAGTCACTCTAAAACGTATTAAAATTTAATAATAAAGATCATTATAAAAAGGGAGACATTTTTATTGTTCACTATTGAAGTTATAACAAATTTGATGTGTAATTCCTTTTAGTTTTACTTTTTAATATTGCTGAAAAATATATCTACATTTTATTCACAGTTTTTTAAAATTTTATAATAATAAACTAAATAAATATATTTCATAATTTGAAATTTTTGAAATAAATTGAAAAGTATTTAAAAAAAGTAGAATTAATTTTTTCATGTTTAAATCATGTATGCTATAAAATATTATTTTTCTATAAGTTTTTAAAGTAAGACATTTCTAAAATTATGAAAAATATAAATAAACTGCACTGTATATTTTTTTCCTATTTAATAATAATTAGTTTAATTTGAATCGAGGTATAAGGTAAACTATCCGTGATAAATTAATTACAATAAGCAGTCCTTCAACCATTCTTTCATTCTGATGAAATTAATTTTCTAAAAGTAATCACATCAGAATCATCATAGTTGGCCAGACAGCCCAACGTGGACCAATGCAATACCTCCTAGAGAGGAATCAAGCCTCACAACGGGTTACTATAGGCGATGATGACGTAGTAGAGTTAGGCCCAGAGGAAAACCAGTCAGGGTAGCTATTTTTACGAAAAACTCCGAAACTGATCAAACGAGCTATTGGCGATATTCTGAAGTATTGTAACCTGTGTACGCATTCAGCCAATTGGCGAATATTTTTTACTTGAATTTGTAAACAACCGTCGGTGTTCTGATGTAAACGTTCTTCGTAAAATTTATATTTATTCTACAAATGTTATAAATTTCAGCTTTAATTTAATTCTTAATGTTATGAATAATGGTATATAAGTGCTGTGTACCAAACTGCAGAGGAAATTACAAAGTTGATGGTACAAAAGTATCAGTTTTTGGATTTCTCAAAAATGAAGAACTACGTAAGAAATGGCTTGCCGCCATACCAAGAGATTTTGAAGTTACAAAGAATTCTAAAGTGAGTAATATTTGTTTTTATTTTTAAACATTTAATTATGATTATTTATTATATTTTTGCTAAGAGTAAATTATTTTAAATTGTGGATAAATTAATTATAATAATTAAGTTGTTCTTATCAATCATATCGCAAACTATTGTAATAAATTTTGTGTATAATGATAAAATAACTATATAGCTACTTTTATATATATAGTTATTTTTATAGAGTTTTATTTTATGAAAATATTAATAATTTCAGTATTTTATTAAATTTTTGCTCAAACTTTAAAAATTTTTGTTTGACCGTAATATATTGTAACTGCTTAAAGCAATTTTTTTTTATTTGATTATGAAATTTAAATCTATTAATTTTTCTACAAAAATCTATTAATTTTTCATACATGAATATAGTATAAAATATTTATTTTAAATGCACATATAAATAATGTATTCATTTTGTTATAGGTATGTGAGAAGCATTTTAAGGAAAATGACATTAGAAAAACTGTGGAATTTGTTTGTGAAAAAACTGGAAAGAAAACAGTTGTGCCCTTTGAACAACCAAGGTTAACAAAGGAGGCTATTCCATCTATATTTCCTGGATGTCCAGACTATATGACCAAAAATGAGCCAGTTCGAGAAGAGCCAGAGGCAAAGAGAAAAAGAATTGAAATGTGCCAGTTGGAAAGTGTCCTCGCTGAAAGTTTAGAACTTTATGAACAGCATAATGTAAAATTTAAAGTAGATACTCTAACTGAACTGATAGGAAAATCTAGTTTAGTGGATTTAAATGGTGTTTTTAATCCTGTGAGTATTGAAAATAGTTTTTCTTTTGTCAAAATCAAATTTGTTGATCAGGTTCCCACATATATTACTGTAATAGTTGATCAAAATTTATCTTTAAGTGTTTTTATTGATAATGTAAAGATTAAAAAACTTTATGATTTAACATTTCCTCTAATCATCAGTAATGTTCAGCAAATTTCAAATGTTTTATGTTATTTAAATAAGTCTAATGATCTAAAGTTTGATAATATTCCAAATCTTATTAACTCTATAACTGTCCAACTTACAGAATTAGAAAACTTAAGTGCAGATAATCAAAAATTAGGTATTAACTTTCTAAAAGAGCAGCTATCTTTACTTTTTACCCAAAAAAATCAAAACCGATACTCTACAGACTTTCTCATTTTTTCTTCATTGTTTCTATCTATATCTCCTCATGCATATAATTTTTTGAGAAGCAGTGGTTATGTTATTCTACCGCATCACTCAACTATAAAAAAATTGATTATGTCATATGATATTAGTCCTAAAAATGAATCCACTGAGGAAAACTTCTTATCTTACATTAAACAGAAATTTGATTATTTAACTGATGCAGATATATGATAGATGAAGTACATTTAAAACCTTTTTTGGACTTTAAGGGTGGCAATATATTAGGAGCGTCATATAGTTCTATTGAGGCTGCTAACTCTGCCTATGTTTATATGGTGCAGAGTGTGGAATCAAGTTTCAAAGATGTTGTAGCAATAATGCCAGTAAAAACCGTGAATGCTGATGCACTATATAAGTTTATTAAAAAGACATTAATTGGGCTTGAAACTATAGGTTTTCATACATTTTGTGTCATAAGTGATAATAATTCTATTAACCGCAAGGCAATGTCCAAATTTTCAACACCTCCTAAAGTTCAGGTTGAATATCCACACCCATTTGATAGCAGTAGAAAATTATTTTTTATTATTTATAGTGTTCATATAATTAAGTGTGTTAGGAATAATTGGCTAAATCAAAAAAATTATAATTCTTGTATGTTTTATCCAGAATTTCAGATAGTTGTTACTAATATTAATGATAATGATATTGATGCTAATGATAATGGAAAAAATGTACCATTAAAAACTGCTTCATTTCAAGCTTTACGTAAGTTACACGAATTTGAAAGGTCTAATTTGGTTAAATATGCACCCACATTGAGTACAAAATCTCTTTTTCCTTCAAACATTGAAAGACAAAACGTAAAACTTGATTTAAATATATTCAATAGACAGTTAATTGGAGCTATAAATTCACTTAAGGAAAAATGTAATATTTCAGATCTAAAATCAACAGCTGAATATATAGAAATTTTTGTAAATTGGTGGGATATTATGAATGTTAGGAATGTAACTAAAGGATTTCATAAAAGGAATGAATATCAAAAGCCCTTGAGAATAAACGATTTTTCTTTTAGATATTTAAGCACATTTCTTGAATGGTTAACACTATGAGGCAAAGCTATTTCTGATACTGGTAGATTAACCTCAGAAACTCACTTAGCTCTATCTTTGACAACACAAGGCATACAAAAAATTTGTCGCTATTGTACTGAAGAGTTAGGTTTGAAATTTATACTGGCAGGTAAATTTCAAACTGATAGTTTGGAAGCAAGATTCGGTAAATATAGACAATTAGCTGGCGGCCAGTATGATATATCAATTACTCAATTATATGAATCAGAAATGAAGCTGAGGCTTCAATCTACCTTGCCATTGATTTTAAAATCAAATGTTTTTGGCTATGTTAAAATAGATTTAAACTATATTGAGAACGAATCTGAATTTCTTAACAGTAATTTACTATGCAATAATAAATTTGAAATAAATGTAACAGAAGAGTATTTGTAACAATCTAATAAAATTAAGCCTGTTATTGTTTATCTTGCTGGTTATGCTGTTCATTCAACATTAAAATTCCTTAAAAATTGCCCTTTTTGTAAGTTATTGTTAACAAGAGATGAAGAAATTCTTTATCATGAAAATAACATTTTGATTCACCATCAAGATCGTGGTGGACTAAAATGCACTGTGGAGGAAGTAATAACTATTGGTTTGTACTCTTATGTAATTATTTCAAAACTATTAACTGAATTTGAAGAAAGTTTTTTAAAAGTTCATAATCAGAGAATTATTACTTTAAACATAATCAAAGCTGTATTGAATGACGAAGAGAAACACTTAAATTTTGATTATTGTGAAAATGAGCATTCTTCAGATGTTGTCATTCATTGTATTGTAAAGAAATTTGTAAACATCTTATTAAATAACTATTGTAAATTGAAAAATGATAGCATTTGTTATGCCTCCCATTCAAAAGCTAAAGAAAGAAAATTAAAAACACTTATGAAATCCACTAAAAATCTAAGTTGATGGGTAAAAATTATACTTTTTTAAATGTTACTGAAAGTTTAACATATTTCAGTAAAATTTTTGTTTACATTTTATTTATCATTCTTTGAATTTGCTATTTAATAAAATATTTGTTATCTAAGGTTGCTTACTCTATTTTAGTTTATCAATGTGATGGGTAAAAATTATACTTTTTTAAATGTTACTGAAAGTTTAACATATTTCAGTAAAATTTTTGTTTACATTTTATTTATCATTCTTTGAATTTGCTATTTAATAAAATATTTGTTATCTAAGGTTGCTTACTCTATTTTAGTTTATCAATGTGATGGGTAAAAATTATACTTTTTTAAATGTTACTGAAAGTTTAACATATTTCAGTAAAATTTTTGTTTACATTTTATTTATCATTCTTTGAATTTGCTATTTAATAAAATATTTGTTATCTAAGGTTGCTTACTCTATTTTAGTTTATCAATGTGATGGGTAAAAATTATACTTTTTTAAATGTAACTGAAAGTTTAACATATTTCAGTAAAATTTCTGTTTACATTTTATTTATCATTCTTTGAATTTGCTATTTAATAAAATATTTGTTATCTAAGGTTGCTTACTCTATTTTAGTTTATCAATGTGATGGGTAAAAATTATACTTTTTTAAATGTTACTGAAAGTTTAACATATTTCAGTAGAATTTGTATTTACATTTTATTTATCTTTTTTTGAATTTGTTATTTAATAAAATATTTGTTATCTAAGGTTGCTTACTTTATTTTAGTTTATCACTTCTAACTATCAAACTTCCACAGGAAAAAAATACAAATTATAATCATGCTTTTGATGTTTTTTTTGTTTTTTCTATCTAAACCTTGTTTGAAGACTGCATTTGATTTTCTAAATTTTCCTAAGCTCATTTTATGTCATTGTTTAGATACAATTTCTATTTTATTTCATATGCTCTAGTTCTAATGACATGCAAATCATAATCATTAAAATCCAAAATAATCATCTACTAAAAATGTAAGTATCGTATTATAAAAATTAGATCCTTTTCTTAGTTTTATATCAAAACTATAATAATAATAAATGTGTAAAATCCCTTTAAAAATATATTTCTTGGTTTTTAATCCATACATTTTATAACAAAAGGCAAGATAAAATTTTCCAATTTATAAAATAAAACTGGTATTTAATGCTTAAAAATATTTTTTTTTCATTGACTTAGCAGTTATTTTTGTTAGAATTGCTTTATTGTTAATCCTTTCTGAAAACAAATATATTAAGCATTTTTACACATTTTAAGAACATTTAATCTCGACAAAAAAAAAAAAAAAAAAAAAAAAAAATAAATAAATAATAATAATAATTTGTAGCAAGTAAAGAATTTGTAGAAGAGTAACGAAAAAGTGTGGAGAAACGAAAGGAAAAAAAACCCGTTATCGTCAGAAGTGATCAGCAAATCTGGGCCTAACTGTATGAGTCATCGTTTTGCGTCCTTCGGCTTTCTTCCCATCTAGGAGGTATTGACCAATGCCTTCCTCTGAAGATTTCACCATAACGACTTCCGATTTAAATAATAAATCGAAAGTCGTTATAAAGAAATCAATAAAAGTAAAAAAAACTGAAATCGACAAATCATCGACATGACATCGAGAAAAAAATCTTGTTTGTCTGATAATGAAAGTTTTGATATACATATATATACATGCACATTCATGGGTATTGCAATCTCACAGTAGTTATAGCATATTATTCGCAAAAAAGCATCCTTTCAAATAATGACGAAGCCTCCAAAACTATATATCCTAAATTTATATATATATATATATATATATATATATATATATATATATATATATATATATATATATATATATAAATATATATACTAAATATCGTATTTATAATATATATATAATAAAAATCGTTAATTATTATCAAGCGTGGCAGAAACGAAAGCAAATTAAGTTCGATGAATCATAAAGGAAGGGAGGCAGAAGTACAAAAAAGCAAAGCCTCTCTTATAGCTGGGTGAAACTGAAAGGTGTATTATATAATCGTCTTAAAACTACTCTCATTTTTTACTACAGCCAAACAAGTTTTGGTATTTCGTACACCCGCCTTCCTCACCTCTGCTTTGACAAATTTCGATTGCGGTTTTGTTCTTTCCTAGCTTAGATAAACAATTTGTGAAAACAATGAAAAAAAAATTGTCTAAATTTTTGATAAGGGTTTTATAAATATACATTAAGGGGCCTGATTACAAAACACCTTGTTTGTTAAAACACTGAAATAGAAGAAGAAACGTTATCTTAAATTATAAGCGTAATAAAAACATTTCATGTTTTAATCCAAAGAGTGCAGTTACTTTATTTGATGATGCATTATATTTTAAATTAATTGGTCGTCATAACTCTTCTTTAACCATGTTTAATTGCTTATTTCTAATTTAGTTTTTTTCTTAGAAGTGAGTTAATATAATTTGGTATTATTAATTTATTTCAAAGGTCCTAAATTTTAGGTTTTAGATTGTTATTAATATATTTTGGATTGTTGAATACTATGCAAACAATAAGAATTCTTCTAGAAAAACAATCTTTAAAGTATTTTTAAGAAAGGAATTTACTTGGGAATATCTAAAAGTAAAAAGACTAGAAATTAAGAAAAAAAAGTAAATTAATGACTTCATTATTTAGCAAACACGTGAATGGTTTTCAATATCGTTTTGTTGAATGTATGTTTAGAAAATGAAGAACAATAAGACGATTTCCTATTTTTTCTACTCAAATCGCTTAAATTTACCCGTAGAATTCAACTTAAAACACAAGCAACACGTTCCCTATGAAAGTTTTTCTTCTTGTTTATTCGAACAGTTCTTTTCCCACAAAACTTGATTCTCATAAGGTTCATTAGGGTGAAAAGTATTTTATTCTACTGAATTTAGAGCGTGGGATATTTTTATATAATTTAATAATATGCTACAAATGACTACATTCAAAGATAGTTTATGGTGCCAAATGTCTGCTTATATATACATATTAGTAGCAAATGAATCACTTGTATATTAGTAAAGACTTAAAAACCTACATATAGACATAAACTTTTATTAGTTCTCAGAGAATGAATTTATTTCAAAGGTTACTTAGTTTTATTGAGTAAGATTAGTGGGTCACCTATTGTAGAGCCTATTTTATTTTCATCTAAAATATATAAGCATAAGAAGTTATAGAATTATTTTGATAAATAGGGATTATTTAAAAATGTCGATAAATGCATGCATAGATATGGAACTAATTGCGAAATAGAGATGATATTTAGAAAGATGTAATAATTATGTTTTATTAAATAGCAAATAGGTTTATACGTAACAAACACTTGCTAATACTTAAACTAATTTAATAATACTATTAAATATTAAATTAACTTATACTTTAGTTAAATGGATGGAGAAATTATACGGGATTTATAAAACAAAATACAACAGTAAATTAGAAGCTGTCAACTATCTGAAATAACAGTACGTAAAATTGTAATTTTAAAGTATCTTTATCTGTGAAATATAAGCAATTATTTTAAAAACAGCGTTAAATGAGTAATGTAATGCGCAGAAAAACAGGAATAGTAATCAATAATAAGTAATGTAAGTAAGTATCTGTAACAAAAAACGTTTATTAAAAATGTATTAGTAATTAATATTTAAAATTGTTCGACATAATTGTAAACCCTTTTTTTATCTATAGTTACTTGAATGTTTAACAGTCTTTTTTTTATAATTAGTTTTATAGAAACATTTTATTCTTTTATTTATTGCTAAATGTTTAAAAACTTATGTAATTTTCGAAAAATGTTTATTTATAAAAAATTTTTAGAGTAAAATTTTACATGATTTCCTTTTTCAAGATCTTTTTTTCATTTATCCTTTTTTCCTTTAAATTTCTGTATTTATTTCGGTTTTCTAAAGTAAAATTTTTCAAGATCTCTTCTTATCGTTTCTTTTATTGACGATCCACCAATTTCTGATAAGGAACTGTAGCTGAAACACTAATTTCGGGTCATGAAGGTAGATTGGTACTAAATGATATACTAAATTATAGTGTTAACTTATAGTACTAAATTATAGTAAAAAGGAACAGAGAGAAAATCTTTTAGAAAATTCATTCATTTGTTAATTTATACCTTGCTTTTGACTTCTCTTACCAATGTTATTAAGTCAAACACAAAGTGAACACTAATATGAAAGAAAAATTCTTCGTTAGATGTTTGGACGACGAGTTTAAATAAACATATATTATATATATATATATATATATATATATATATATATATATATATATATATATATATATATATATATATATATATATATATATATATATATATATATATATATATATATATATATATATATATATATATATATATATATGTACATATAACTCAAAAAATATGTTATTTATTTCGTAATTCATTTTTTTCCCCCAAGCAAAGGTACATAGTTTCAAAAATGAGGGAGCTGAGTTAGGTTGGATAAGGCTGTTTTTTGAAGGCTTCGTCATCATTTGAAATTACGCTTTTTTTGCGAAAAATATTCTATTTCATAACAGCTGTGAGATTGCAACAGTTGCTCATGACTGTTAGGTCAAGTTTGGCCTATAGCCAGCACTCTGTATGCTTATTCTGAAAATGGCGCAAAATGTCAATGCGGAGAAAAGTCACAGTTTTGTGTATGAAAAGCGTTTGTGGTCTAATATTTTAATATTTAAAAGTTTACTCCAGTGCTGTATTATCTGGGCTCATAAAAATGTGCAAAAACTGAGAATAAAGCAGTGATTTAGAGAATTTCTTCTATATTGGAAACTGTTGCCAAATTGGTGATTTTTAATAAAGTTTAAAAACTTTTAAAATTTTCAAGTTCTTTGTCCGTTCTGAAGCTCAGATGATTCTTAACAAAAAAGAGGGTATATATATATAGTTTAAAATTATAGCTTTAAATTATAGCTAAAATTATAGCTAAAATTATAGCTAGCAAGTAAAGCAGTTATCAAGTAAACTCTGCATTAAGTATTTTAACTAGTATAAACAGTTAGCATCAAGCATTTAAGCTGTGGCTTTTTTTAATTTCCTTGGCAAAAGAACTATGAAACCACGTTAAATGGTTAAAATAGTTAATTAATAGACTGTCACTTAAAATGTTCAGAAAACCATATGAAATGGCTGAAAAAGTAAAGTAATAGACTTAATTTTTTTTTGTTGATTTGTTTTATTTAGGAAAATTATTCTTTTACTTACATTGTAAATATTGGGCTACGTTGATTACGTTGTAGAAAAAGTTCTGATCAAAAAATTTCTGTGGATCATTTGGTATGACAGGTGTATCCGAATTTTTAAGTGGTGTCTTATGAATAACTCTTCCAGATTCACTTTTCCGATTTCCATATCTGACTGATGAACGAAATGAAAAAGGTGTATATCCTTCTGAGGTGCTGACTGTCTGAATAATCAAGAGCAGCACAAGCACCAATCGCTCCAGCATCCTAAAATAAGACAAAAAAGAATATATATTATCATTCTTTATTTCAATTCAGGTTGTAAGATTATAAATTAAGACATTTTTTAATTATTTCTCAACTTGTGGTGTTTTTTGGCAAAAAAGAAAAAAAAAGAAAGAAATTAATTTCCTTTTTTAGTGCTTGAAACTGTTTTTGGATATTAACTAACATCATGGCAACTCTGATTTTCTGTTCCTTGCTTTTTTATAGTGTTTTTATAGTTTTGCAATGCTAAGAGAGATTTTTCGGAGAATTTTGCTTCAATAGGTTGGTATTACAAGCAAAAGATAAATCCTTTATCTTTTCTTTTTTTCTTTTTTTAAATTGTCTTTTTTTTATCATAAAAAATTAGTGTCCCAATCAAAAATATTATATTGATGAAAAAATTAAACAACGGAAAAAATTAAACAAAAATTAAACATTAAAAAAAACATTAAAAAATGTTTTTTAAAATTTACTTGTGATTCAACCTAAAAAATAGTTATAAGATTTTTTATCTTTCCAAAAATAAATATTTGCAGAGGGTTAAATTACATTGAAATTTTTATTTAATAATGCATTTCTACATTTTGAGACAAATGAAAGGAAACCTTTAAAGCTTTCCTGTTTGATAAAATTAAAAACTTGTTTTGAATTTTTTAAAAAAAACGATAGCAGCTGATGCAGATGATACAGCTTTTTGAAAGCATTAAGTTGTTTTTCTTGTGCATACTTGATAACCACAAACACAATGTAAACGAAAGCACATTGTAGAGGTGCATTAGTTTGCATTCAAGTTTTGTAATAATATTTTTAGTGTTATTGGAACTGAATATGAGATTTTTGTCAGCTTTTAGATTCAAAATTTTCTACCAGTATTGGACGCTCTAGAATTACAAGCTTTTAACATTGTGTGTATGTTTAAAATTTTATATTGTATCATAAACTTTGATATTTAAATATTTAAATAATCTGGTTGCCTGAAGAAATAAATTTAATGTTTTGTACTGTATTATATTAATAAAATTTTGAAACTCTCTTTTTGTCACCAACATTTTATGTTGAGCTCTGAATAAAATAACTATGGAACATTATAAAATTTAATGTGAAATTTAATCACATGTTAAATCCTTAGACTTGATTTAAATGAGTTTTGGTAAATGATTTGAAGGAGAAAACAATGTGCTTCAAAAATGTAGTAAATGTTAAAAAATGCAGCAATAAGAAATGTAGTAACTTCAAATATGCAGTTATGAGAGACTTTCAATTGCAGTAATGCATATCCACCCGCATGATACACGTAAGCTCAGATATATAATGATTTCATTATATTTAAAACATTTGTTAGAACAAAAATGGTTTGGAATGCATTACTGAAGTATTTGTTTACTCTTTAGAACGAATAAATACAACTCTGTTAATACCTTACATTGAATTTCCTGAAATATCTCATAAGTATTCCAGAAACGTTGCAAATGGCATGAATGAGTGATATAAAAGAATTTTGTTTAATATTTATTTTAAATAAATTATATGAGATATAATATTAGTTTAAACAACATAACGTAATCAAGATTAAATTATAAGTGTAAGTTAAAGTGTTAACGAAAATTCAGTTCTTAATTAACTAATAAACACATAGTTTCATGCTCTTTTCTCGGATATCTGGGATAAGAATTGTAGGAGTGGAAAAAATCCTGCTTATTCCTAGGTATAAACCTGCTTATTCCTAGGTATATTTTTTCGGGAAAGAAATTTTGAAATTCAAATTTTCAATGTGTTATTACTGTTTAAATTTGTTTTATTTCCTAGCTAGAATAAAATTCAATTTAGCTATATAAAATAGCAGAATATCAGTATTTTATAAATTAATACTATACATTTTCTAGTCAAACGTTGAAGTACTAATGAAAATAAATATTGATATAAAAAATCTGATTTAATACAAGGTAATAAATATGTAATTTAGTTTTTTTTTAAAATAAATTAGAATTCAATGTTAAATACGTTTAAATATCTTGCAATTTTATTAGCACATATAAACACAACACGACACCATTTGTATATTGAAATTTAAATATGAAAGTGACTACATATTTTGTCACTTATTTAAGTAAAAAAAAATAATTAATTTCTAAGACGAAAAAATATGCAGATTTTTCTTTACGTATGTAATACATTTAAATTATTTTTTTTTTAATGGATTTTAACTCAATTTAATTTTTTTATGAATGAAAAGCATTTTGCATTATTAGTTACTTATTGAGTTTTTTTTTTGCCATACATTGTATATTTTTGCCATATGTTATATATTTTTGCCGTATATATTTCACTTCTTGAGAACTTCCTTATACAAAATGTTTAGAAAATTTTTAAAGAAATATTAAAAATAAATTGCGTTTTAATACTCGACATTTTAAAATGGTATTCTAATCAATGCATTTGTATAACAGAAGTCTGTCAGAAAAATTAAAAATTCATGCCACCATATTTGTCATGAAAATAAGGAAATACTATTCAAAATAATGTAAATAAGTTGATTATCCTTTTGTAGTTATGGTGCTTAAAATACTTTTGTAGACTTAAACTTTGGTAAAACACTTTGAAAAACTATATGTCTTTTGGTAGCTTTTTTTAACATTTTATGATTTTCTAATATGAAACTTTAAAGAGTTTCAGCTTCTCTCTCTCTTTATTTTAATATCAGACATTATTTTGACCAATATTTTACAGAAATATATATTTTTAAAAAAATAACTAGTTGTTTTTTTAAATAAATGCATGAAGTTAAAAAATAATCAAACTATAATTGACTTTTAATAAAGAATTGTATGTTTTTTAGGTGAAGTATTTGGGAAAAATCCAGTAAAAATAATAGGAATTAAAATGATGAATATAAACAGTTTGTAAACTTACTGCAAAAAAAGAGTGTCTCAAAATTAAGTAAAAGGTAAAAAAATAGCTCTGAAACAAATAATAGTTGATTTTTGAAAATCTCTTGTATTCAAAATTTTAACCTCATACACTTATTTTTGAGCAAAATACATTGCATCAAAAATGATGAGGAGAGGGAAATTTGTGACAGAGACATAAATTCCATCCACTTAACAGTTTTTAAGAAATAGCAAAATAAGCAAAAAAACTAAAATTCCAGATCTCCTGATTAAGCAATTGAGACCATGTTTTTGCAAATTGCTACCCTTTTTACCATTAAAATTGAAAATTAGCATGTCATGAGATGTATCATTGCGGTGGCAACTATACATAGATTTCCAACTTATCCTGGATTAGGATGTGGAACTAAGATAGTTTGAGCATCCTTCTACAATCTAGGCTGTCCTGGGTTGGATTCCTGCTGGCAGCAAACAAACATCTCTCTCACACATTTCTCCCTGCAGATAACGTTTAAAATTTTGCATTTTGATCAAAACTGAGTACATGTTGTTGCAATTTTAAATACTTAGGGTTTTCAAATTTGACTATAATTTGTTTCGGAGTTATTTTTAAAAATTTTTGTTCAACTTTGAGAAGCCCTTTCCATCGATGAAAAAGCTCGTTATTTAAGAAATCAAAAACGTCTGTCTGATAACGGAGGAGGAGATGGTTCTATTTTTTTTTAATTTGAAGATTATGCGCCTTTCATACTTAATCTTGTTGAAAAATGAAAGATGCATCATGAATCTGTAATTGGGGCATTAACCTAAGAAAACGTATTCGCTACCATTGATCGTGGCATGTTGCACCGAGGGTGTCAAGAATTTGCCCTAAAACTGCAAGCAAAGAATATAGGAAGGAGAAGTCCAGCTCGTCGAATACGTAACTAACGCGGGGAACTTCTCGGTGCTGTATGCAATACCAGAAAAACAACTTACAGGGTGAGCAAAATTCTCAGATTTAGTAAAGCATCATATGTATTAAGATCTAGCGCATGCGCTTAAGAAGTAGAGTGACAGCCAGGAGGTACGTCATCTACGTATCGGTTGCTGAGCAACTCCATATGTATTGTTGGGTATGTTGCCTCCTGCCAACCCCCATTTCATTCTTTCTTTCTATGTCAAAATGTGTTAACAGATTTATTCAACATGGATGATATAAATGTATTCTCAAAAAATATTTAATAAATAGTTCATTACTGTTTATAAATAGTGTGAAAATGCAGAAAAAACCATCAATAAACAAAAAGAAAAATACTTTTCTTCTTCACCCCAACTCCAGTAGCGGTTGAGAAGAGAAGAGGGTACAAACCCGTTTCAAAAATATCTCTGCTGTTGCGTCCCTAAATGTTGTTTTTTCCAACACAGGGACCGCACCTAACCTTAGGGAACTGGTTTACATTATGGCCATGGAAGCAAGCCTTCCTTCCGCTATGTATATTCTTTGCTACAAATCTGCAGCATCACCAAAGGTTCACATGTTGAAAATTGTGGGGAAAAAAAAACTTGTGACTTTTCTTGCGGTCATAAACTTGTAAAATAAAATTTCTTGATGTATTGGTAGTATTTTGCTTGTTACAAGTCTTCTAAACCTCGGAGGGAATTGTGACACACCCTGCTTATTATCTCTTTATTCAAATTAAAAAAAGGCCGATTTCCTTTTTACTTTTAAAACTTCCAACACTTCCAAAAAATCTGGGTATATTCCCCAAAGTTTCTGTTTTTTTCCAATCTCTGAAAAACTGTTGTTTCTTGTGCCTCTATCTGGAAATCAAAGGTCTCACTCTAATCACTGAACCACGTGAGGGTATAGTAAAATTTTTTCACTATGTTATAAATTAACCTTTTACGCTGGTATAACATGTGGACCAGAATTGTGGGCTTCATCCTACTAAGTGCCGTAAGCAAGGGGTCAACAAGTTTAAAAATAATGCTATAAGATTTTCACACTACTTGAAATGTGTCACAGAAACATATCAATCCATTTCGTTTCATATTGTACCAAAATACTATATTTCAAGATTAAATTCCAGAAATATTTTCATTAGTTACATAAATCATGATATGTTTTTGAGGGAATAAAATTTTTCCTAATTCATAAATTGAGTATTTTGTGCTTTATAAATTTAAATTTAAGGGATTAAAGAGTATTTATATAATTATAATAATAATATGAAGAAGAAAAGAAAGAAGAAGAAAATAAAGAGGAAAAAAAGAAAAATAATAATAATTTTTCTTTGTAAAAATTTTAATTTAGTTAAACTGAAATATAACATTTTTGTAAAATGCTTGTATTAATACTAAACGGTATTGTTTCTTCTTAGAAATGAAATTATGAATATTGTGATACCATCTTCCATGTATGTGCGTTATGCTAGTAAAACACTAGTCATATTTGAACTTAATTTCGGTTGTTTAATTTCATTGTTAAGCTTTTTTTTTCAAAAAAAAAAAAAAAAAAAAAACAAAGGAAGAAATTTAAAAATGGAACTAAATAACAGAGGAAAAATTTTTAATAGCTCTTATATTCTAGAAACATAATGTTACTTGAATATTTAAGTTAGATTTCAGATATTTTACTTATATAATTTAAAATTCATTTATTACAATTTATTATTTTTTCGTAAAATATTATTGGGAAAACTATTTTTACATTATTTTTCAAGTATTTACGAGAAAAATTATTTTATTCATTATTATTTTATTTAGCTGCATTATTTTTACTATAAAACACACAATACAAATAAAATTTATGAAGAGTAGCATGTTTGAAAGAAAACTTCATTTAAAAAAAATGGATTTTTGAGGTAAAGAATCAAGAACTCTAGAATCAAGTGCACTTAAATTAACGAATAAAGCTAATTTAATTTTCATTGATGGTGAATAGATTTAAGGAAGGAATTTTTTTTTTTTTTTTTTTTTTTTTTGCAAATTTAGGCGTATTTATTTAATTCTATTTTTATTAAATTATTTCTTTTATTTTATTTGATTTTATTATTTTTTAACGAAATAAAAATGAATTATTATTTAAAGATTTTAAATAATAATAATGCTAAAGTAAAGACTTTTATACTAAGATGAAGATTTTAATTATAATAATTTAATAATTATAAAGATTTATAAATTATTATTATTTAAAGAAGTAAAAAAAACAAAATTATGAGATTTTATTTATTCAGAAATAATTTATTTTTTCTTTATTATGTAAAATATTTGTAAAAGCTTAAAATATATTACTTGAAACACGTAATTAAAACAGTATCTTAGTAACATATTGTTTACTATTTTAAAAGCTTGAATTTCTTTTAAAATATAACCTTAAGTATACGCTGTATTGAAAATTGAAAATTAATAATTAACATGCAAGTTTACTAAATTAATTACTAAGGCATGTATGCGAAAATAGTATACAATTAATAAATATAATTCTAATAACAATCAAATGTTACTCTTCTAAAAAAATATTTGCAATTCATATATAAATTTACAGAAACGTATCACTAAGTTATTTGATTTTTTGCTGTTTAAATTAAATCATTTAAAAAATTACTTTTAATGAAATATTTTTAACGAATGAAACTCTACCAAAATGAAAACATACATACATTTTGAGTTTTAAGATACTATTTACTAACGCCTTAAGAGAAAGGGAGGATCACGTCCCGATCATAAACGGGCTCATTCACTTTCAAATAGGTCTTGCCGACCCCTTTTTTCATTGCAACACAACAGTTCAAGAAACGGAAAGTGTCGGAAACGTGCAAGATTAAGGGGTAAACCCAATATCCGGGAAAGTAACTACATGCTTGATCCGGGTTCTAAACTTAGTGACACTAGTGACCCACAAGGAAGGGCCAGTGTGATGACTTTCTAAAAATACTTATCTATTGACTGAGGCGGAAGGAATTTTTTATCACCCGTACATTTTAATAATGAGATTCATTTCCTTAAAATCACTTATAAAGCATAATGTAATATATTACGATATATGTTTTCAATTTAATAAACAGGAGGGTACATATGTGATGAAAGAGTTAAAAGAGATGATTGGTTATGTAATCTTATTATTTCCTTTATCAAAAAGTTGAGAGAAGATAAATGTAAAAGAAAAAAAGAATAATAGTGAAATTTATTTCCTTAAAAAATTATAAAATATATATTTTCAATTTAATAAACTGGAGGTTTCATATGTGATAAAGATGTAATAAGAGATACTTATGAATTGCTTATACATTAGTTTTTGTTTTTTACAACGCTGGCTTTTGAAATAGTAATAAATAATTGGTTATGTATTCTTATTACTTCTTCTGTTATCAAAGAGTTGAGGGAAGATAAATGTGACATTTGGTAAGAAAAAAGGAATAATAGTGAAATCTATTTCATTAAAAAACTAAAAAAATATATTTTCAACTTAATAAACAGGAGGGTTCTTATGTGTTAAAGATGTAATAAGAGATACTTATGAATTGCTTACACATTAGTTTTTGTTTTTTACATCGCTGGGTTTCGAAGATGTATTAGATGATTAATTATGTAATCTTATTACTTTCTCTTATCAAAAAATTGAGGGAAGATAAATGTAAAACTTAGTAGGAAACAAAGAATAATAGTGAAATTTATGTCCTTAAAATATGTAAAAAATTATAAAATATATGTTTTCAATTTAATAAACAGGAGGGTACATATGTGATAAAGAAGTAATAAGAGATACGTATGAATTGCTTACACCTTAGTTTTTGTTTTTTACAACGCTGGTTTTTGAAATACTAATGGATTATTGGTTTCGCAATCTTATTACTTTCTTTTATCAAAAAAGTGAGGGAAGATAAATCTAAAACTTAGTAGGAAACAAAAAATAATAGTGAACTCTATTTCCTTAAAAACCACTTGTAAAGCATAGTTTTATCTATTAAGATATATGTTTTTTATTTAGTAAACAAGTGATAGTGGGGTTCAAATGTAAAAAAAGGGAAATAACATATAAGTATTCTTTAGTCATTAGATTTTATTACTTACAATGCAGGTTTTTCATGGTTGGCGCACTTAATAGATGATTGATTTTGCAATTTTATTGCTTTTTTTATCCAAACGTTATGAGTAAAAAAAAGTATGAAACGGAGTTATATTCGAATGAAAACTATATCAGTATTAGCTATATAACAGTAAAAACGTTTTTTGTGCGGTGGATAGGGACCGCATAAAAGAAATCGCACAAAAAAAAAAAAAAAAAAAAAAAAAAAATAGAAAATTTTACAAATTCTTACATGTAATAAACAAGTTTGTACGATATACTACCTAAAACCTTTTTTTATGCGGTTGATAGGGACCGCATAAAAAAAGTCGAAAAATACATCAATGATTTATGAAATAGACGAGAGAATGCTTTCAATTGAATGAAATAATTAAATTAGACCTAAAGAAATTGTAAAAATATTTAATTCTTCATTGTACATATACCTGGAGAAGTTTTCAAATTATACATTAAATAGTGGAATTGTCTGCCTTTTTACTTTCTTTTGGCTATAATTATTCATTTTAAGGGAGTACTTATGTCTAAAAATAAAATAAAAATCATTCAAACTACATATAAATAGAAACAAAAGTATCTAATTTATTCATCTTTAATCTCACTATAAAATTAATCCTTAATCACGTGAATCGTGTATAAAACTCTGAATACGAAGCGTATACTGTTCTCGCGTCGAGCGACAATATGTACGTAACTGACTCTGCCTTGTCAGGAGATAGTTTAGAATAAATGAACAGAGCATCGCGAAGTCCAGATACATCGTTGTCAAGGAGGCCATAAAATCAGACTTCGTCTACAACATGTATATGTACATTGATAGTAAACATAAACTGGTGCTAACGCCGCTAAGATTCATATACCGCATAAAAAAAATCGCACAAAAAAATCGCCCAAAAATAAAATCGCACATAACCAATCGCACAAAAACAAAATCGCATAAAAAAGGACCGCACAAAAAGAGGTTCTACTGTATATAGATATAAATGAATTATATATTAAACAGAGATATATTTATATATCTCTGTATTTATATTTGTATGTATAATATATACAGCGTATATAGATATATATTTGTATACATAATGCAGTTGCCCGTTACGAAAAATGAACATTTTTAATTTTCCACATTTCCATTATTTTTTTGAATGTTAATTATATTAACACTGTATGTTTCCTATTTCACATCGGTTTTAGAATTAAGTCTTGCGTTGACCAATTTCCTGTGAAAAAAGTCTTGATTTTGAAAAAAATGGAGTTTGAAAAATATTGAAGTAAATACAAATCATTCCCAAATGATATTTTATCCGAGGTTTTATATTTTATTATGCTCCATTGAAATTCCGAGTGCGTTAGAATTGCTGTTAGACCAAATCTGTTTGAATTGTATATTACAGATTATCACAATGAGGCTTTGAGTATTATAAAACATAAAGAAACCATTTTCAGAGATTGTTTTGTGTCCATGAATGATTTATGTTAAATAATAATACACAAAAGTTTAGTCTTTCCTTTTTGATAATAGTTGTTTTAAAATGATTCCCTTGATTCATTTTGTTTCAGAAACAACAATTTAGTTATGTTTTTTTTCCTCGATAAAAAATAGAAATTAAGAAGTAAAAGAGCAGTTGTGAGTTTCTATTGGTTATGTAACCAAGATTAAATATTTATGAATCCCAATCAGCAAAGAAATTCTTGTTTAACTCTAGTTAAAATTAGTATACATCTAGAAGTAGAATAACTACTTAAAAAACTGATACAAAATGTGTTTAATATTTAAAAAGATCGAATTTCTTAGATTTCTAAGACCTATTACGGATCAAAATTTCTTTTCCGTAGTAATATGATAGACATGATTTTTCCATGAAAACTATTACTGATCGTTAAGTTTTTAACTAATAAACTAATATTAGATATTGATATAAGTTGTATATTGTATATCTGTTATAATTTTAGTAAGTGGTTATCCTGCATTACTTAGTGAAAAGAAGGTACTAAATAAAAATAAATAATCTGTATTCACGTCGATTTTAATATTTAGTTGATATGTTTTCAAAAAACTGTTTTTGAGACCGAATTCCACAAAATACTTCTAACAAAATAAATATTTGTAATAGTAATTATAATTACACATAAAAACACAGATTATTTTACCAGTGTATAATTATTATTTAAGCAGAGAATTAAATTTTTTCAAAATGGAATATGAAAAAAAGGTCAAAGGGCAAGCAGGGCGGGTCGTCCCTCAAAAAAATAAATAAATAATAATAAAATAAATAAATAAATAAAATAATAATAAAAAAAAGACTTAGGGAGAACATCGCTTAATGTTTAGTGAGAATTCGGCGTAATGTTCTTTGGAAGATTTGGGACGTTCTACCACCTAAATGGCAATTATAACCGTTCGTACAACCCATTGTTGGTGACTAAAGTTTTTCAATGTTATCAGGGGGAATTTGGATATTCCAAAAACCTGAAATCATATCCAGACAACTAAAATAAGCACTATTTCCTAATTTATCTATGAGAGTTTCTTTTCTCTTTCAGGGGTAATAGTTCTCTGTCAGACTTAGTAATTTAGTAGATTTAGTAATAATAACAGATTTAATAATCTATACATAATCTATATTTTTTTATTGTCATATTTTTTAAAAACTAAAGTTACGCAGCCGAATACTGAGAAGAGCTTTCTTTAATTTTATTATGCTTGAATAATTCTTCAATTTGATTATATATTTCTTCTTGCTGTTTTGCCAAAGTTTTGCATTCTCGTAAGGACATTGGTAAGTCTGATGTTGATCTTACACTTTGAGTTTCAAATTTTCATTGTGCTATATCGTATTTATCTTTAGTAAAAATACTGAAAAATCTTTTAAAATTCCCTGAAGATGGGAATTTTTATCATTATCTTGAATTTGCATTATTTCGCCAAAATGACTCTGGCAATGTAGTGCTCCTTATCATAATCAGTTACTAGAATATTTGAAAGTTCTAAACTATTTTTGTTTATAAGTCCATTTGTTTTATTTTTTAAAGTTTTTTTTCATTTTTTTTATTTTTATTTATTTATTTATTTTTTTTGCATTTCTGATATTTTTATTTTTGTTTATTTTCTTCTACATTTACATGGATATTTTCATTACTATGCTTAAAAAGGTAGTTTTATTAAGTCATAATCAGGCATCTGACATTTTCAATGCTTTCATTTCTATTTTGAACGTATTTTGAGTGTATCCGAATACTATTAATTGTGAATTTTGTGTTTGGTTACTTTCTTGTTTATCTTCATGCTGGAATTGATTTTCAGCAGTGAAGAAATTTGATTTGTTCGTGGAAACGTAGAAGCCAAGCCGTGAACTGACAAGCCGGGCTCAAACATTAATATGTCTGAGTTTTCTTCCGCTTTATCTTGATTTAAATTTAAATTATGAAAACTAGTACTTAATTCATTTACCAAATTATTTGAATCAGTAATAACTTCGCTTTATCTTGATTTAAATTTAAATTATGAAAACTAGTACTTAATTCATTTACCAAATTATTTGAATCAGTAATAACTTTATATGACTCGTTATCATTTAATTTAAAAATTTTGCCTCTACTTAGGGACATTCAAACATTAAAAAAATTTCAATAAATATATATTGTATTTTGAAAAAGAAGAAAAAAATCAAATATTTGAATTTACTTATTTATCTTAACCCTAAGCTCAATATTAAAACAAACATTTAAATTTTACCCAAACAATAAATAAATCATATATATACTGTAACATATCAAACGATAAAATAGATACTAATTCCTTAAAATATTTTTATACTAATTATAACAATGATTTTACTGAATCAAGATAAAAAATTTTCTTAGAAGGAAAAGAAATTTAAGAATGGTAATAAATTTAAAAAAATATTTCCAAATAGGCAAAACAAACAAATCTGATAAACTTTGCAAATAAGCTCAATATATTAAAAATACTATTAATTGGAGCATCAAAATGAGAGAAAAAAAATTTCAATAAAGTAAATTATTATTTTTGCCATTTAAGCACCAATTATTTTCATACTTGTGAAATATTTCGAAAATCATCACTAGAGCAAAATTCAACTGTTGGAAAACACAATATAATCCATAAATATTATCACCAATATAATATAAAAACATACACTTTCAGTTTTTGTAATATAACTGAAGAATCAATTCAATTTTCCTTTTTTTTTCTTTATTAATGAAAATGATAATGCATTTTGTTGTTTATTATAAAATGATAAAATTGAATATGCAAGATTTTTAATGGTAATATTACACAGTAAAAAATGTCGGATCAAATTACGGTATTATATTCCGGAACCTAGGGTGCATAATCTATAAATTCCATTTTTACCTTAAAATAATATCCCGTTATTTTTACAGAAATATTTATTTATTTAAAGTAATTCAGCGATTTTACTGTAATTATTACTGTAAAAATTATGGTAGATCAGATTTTTGTTCCGTAACATTTTGTTCCGGTAAAAATGAATTTTAATATTAAAAATTCTAGTACCCTGAATGCATGTACTTTTTATCATAATTTCTGTAATTTTTTACAGTTTAGCTGGTATTAAGAAACGTTACATAGGAACTATATTTGTCGAGATTTATAGGAATTATATTTGGTTATTTGTTGAAAATTATGAGAAAATATAAGCGTCATAAAAAGATAATACATATTTAAGCGGCTAAAATCATGCAGTTGAAAGAAATATAATTGTCAATGTTTTCTAAATCAAGTATATACCGATTCACGTTAAACTTTTAAATCAATAACAGCTAGATTCACAGTGCTTTAAATATAAATCTCCTATCTAATCAACCAGGTTCACTATGTCAAACTTAACCACGCCTTTGAAGGTAGCACTGCCTTAGGATAAGGGATATTATACTTTAGTGTTACAGCATTTGACACTGGCTCAAGAACCAGGATGACTTTGTTCTTTTTTTAGCTTCAAGCGGGTCAAGTTGCAATACATACAGCTGAATTTAGAACCTAAATCACTTCCTTGTTTCAACTAATGCAAAGATTCCAGTCTAAACAAGTTTGTGGGAAAAAGTTTCCAAGTAAACGGTTCTAAGTAGCTTTACTCAGTTCAGTCTAAACCGCAAATATTATCGGTTAAAATGATTATAGCTCATTTAGACAATCAGCCTGTAGTATTTGTATTACTATGACATAAATTGTGTTACTTTATTGGACTTTTACTCGTATAATGATAGTAAATCTAATAGCATTGCGAATAAGTAATTAAGCGGCATATGCTTCTTCGGTTTCTTAATTAATATATCTCTACCCCCTTCACACTTATGTCTAACTGATACTAATAGTTAAATAATAATAGTAATTTGCATTCAGTTTTTTCCCCTTCAGTTAAATAAGTAGCTAAAGATCATTAGTTGATAATGAGTTGGTCGTAAAAATCATAAGTGTTTGGAGCTTCCTAATTATTTTTCACAAGATGAAAAGGAAATAATTTTCCTCTGTGAAAGTTAGATATAGATAATTTGTTTCAATTTTTTTATACAATTTTATTGTGAATAAATTAAAGTTTTTAATAAATTTATAGTAATAAATGATATTTATATTTAAATAGGATATAAGAATTCCCTATCAACCTGTTTTTACTTACTTTCTTTATTTGAAATGTTTTTTTAGAGAAGTCTAGACTTTTAAATTTTTATAACACAAAAGTTTTAAAAAACGCAAAATGTTGATGCATTTAACTATAATTAAAGATTTTTGTACATGTTTTTACTTGAAATTTTTAAACCTTAGTATCCTTAGTTAAAAAAGAAGGGGAAAAAAGAGTGAGATTGTTTCAAATTTAGGAAGTTTATGAAATACAAAGCAAACTCATTATACAAAAAATGTCGAATAAAACTAAGGAAATACCTTTACTTATAAATCATGAATATAAATCTTTGTATTGAAAATATAATGCATTAAAATTATTTTTTCATTTACCTACTTCATTAATTATATTACTATAGATAAACAGTTTAATATTACTGTCTTACTTTGTATTAAATAATAAATCATACGGTTATAATAAATCTTATGGTTAACTACTTAATATATCTTATGGTTAATAAGTTGTTTCAGAGATTAGCTTTGTTGATTATAACTAATTAATATGAATTTTAAATTAATGAAAATGAAAACATATTAAAACTAGTCTCTATAACAACTATTAAGGAGATAAAGTAAGGAATCCGCTTTGTATACTTAACTATGACTAAACACATTATTAGATACGTAAATTTTACTGTTTAATTGTTTATAAAAACCTTTAAAATAGGTTCTTTTCTAGTTAAAGATCATTTATTTAAACAAATTTTTAACGTTTAAATGTATTTTTATTATTTTCCAATGATAAAATAAATATCACTGACAAAATAAATCTGTTACTAAATATTTTGTAAGTAATTCAGTTAAAATAACGACATAGTTCGAGTACTACAAAAATACTAACAGAATTTCATCAAAATATTAATGCCATTAACGCAGGTCCAGAAAAAAGTACAACTTGTGTAGTAAATGATAAAATTGAAATTCTTGAATTTTTCACTATTCACGAGTTACGAATTATTCACGAGTTTAGTTATGATGGACCTTAGAGACTACATGCCATTTAGCGAAAAAAGATATATTTAAATTCTTCTTTTCAAAATATGAGATTTGTTTAAAGAAAAAAGGGACATCGACTAAAGACGATTCAAACTAAACAATATTTGCGATTTGATAGAAATACTTTTAGTAAAAACTTGCATATGAATTAAAAACGTTTTAAAAATTTGCGTAAAAATTGATTATTTATAACGTTTTCAACATTTAATAAAAGCATAAGCAAAAAAAAATGAATAACAAGGCCTAACTATTTTTACATTATAATTGTTGAACTACGTAAGTATGAGTTGCGGATCAGATACCCCATCGCAGATCACGATGTCACACCTATTATTTGCTTCCCTGGATATCAAATGATGTAAATTTATAGAATCCTTGTCTCTGGAAGAGATTGGTTTTAACATTACACTTACTCGAGTTTCAACCAGAGAAATTAAGCGAAATAGCTTAGTTTTCAGAATTTTAACAAAAAAAGAAACAAGAAAACGTGAATTGCACTGAAAATTATTTTTCTACAAAGGATATAAGTTCAAATTAAATTATGCATGATAATACAATGCTTAGTACAACAGGTGAAAAGTATAAAAGGGAAAATAGTATAACAGGAGGAATACGGTGTTCGTTTCATCTGATTCTGAGGTCATCTACACTGCAAAAAATTTCGGATCGAAATACGGTATGAAGTATCGGTACTTTATATGCACCATCCGTAAAATCCATTTACGGTATATCAGATTTTTTGTTCCATAACATGTTCCGGTAAAAATAGATTTTACGATGAAAAGTACTGGCACGCTGAGTGCCGTTACTTTTTACTATTCTACAATTTCTTTTCAGATTACTAAGTACTTTAAAGCATTATAAAAGTTAAAGATACATTTAATGAACATCTGCATACAGACATTCGTGAATGTTTAAAATTGAAAAAAAAAAATTAAGTATGGCGGAAAAATGTTTGATTAGTTTATTTAACTCTAATTTAATTGGTTCAAGTTTATATTTTACTTGTTTTAATTTACACACTTTATAAACTATGCTAATAAAGATTAAGTGAAGCATTGCTAATAAAGTTCAAGATGAAGGCTTTTTTTAATTGCAGCGTTGTCTACATGCTTCGATTAACTTAATGGACTCATTCGAAAATGTTTTTTTCTAATTATACAAAATAGGATGCGGGCTTTGTTATTGATCAGATCTGAAAACTGCTAGTTAGTTTATAAAACCTTAATTTAGTTATTTTTAAAATTAATTTTGTTTTAGTTATTGTTCTAGATATCAGGATTGGGGTTTTTCAAAGATTTTTGTTGCAAAATAAATCATCGATTGAACAGTTTTAGTGGAATCATCGATTTGCAGAATCTTTTTTTATCATGTTTTTATGAATATTTTAACAATGGATTGGGTAGAAGTGGCCACATTGGAAAAAATAACTTTTTAATTTAAAATTGTTTTTAATTTATTGATAATTTTTTAACCAATTGATGAAAAAGCTGTAAAAATTTCAGGATTAAATTACAGTAAAAAGTACTTTTACACTGGTTCTGATGCTTTTTACCGTAAAATCCATTTTTACCGAACATGTTACGGAACAAAAAATATGATCTAACGTAATTTTTGCAGTAATAATTACAGTTAAATCACTGAATCGCTCTAATTAAATAAATATTTTAATGTATTACTGATGATGCACCCAAAGTGCCCATACTTTATAGAGTAATTTATTCCGGAATTTTTTACAGTGTATGAGAAACAACATTGATTGTGAGAAATTACATACCTGTCATAGATTATTCAGACAATTATTAAGTGATTTTATTATTGATCATTCATAAGGATTTTTTTTCTAGTTAGTTTTAATCAAACTTTATCTTATTTCAAAGATTTATTTTTGAATTTTTAAAATCTGCTTAGAAAAATAAAACATTGTAACAGTAAAGAAACAATAATTGTATTTTATAAAGTCAATCTTAGATCTTTGAAAAACTGTTATTTTTTCTGTGATTAAATTTTGAATTCAAAATTATGTTTTTAAGAATTGCTTAGGAAATAATATCTTCACTTAAATAAGCAAAAGTGTAAATAAATAATGTGTACAACGTTTGGTATATTTAGAGTGATTTTTTCTGAGTTAGCGAATAAGACTATTATTAATGAATATGAACTATTATTAGCATATAATATAAGCTATTATAACTATTATGAGAAAAATCTATTTTTTAAGTAAGAAAAAGCAGCAAAATTGAGCTAAATGAGCGAAAATGAATTTAAGAATTCGTGTAGATTATAGCATTAGAGCTACGTTTTCAAATTTGTTTTATCAGCTATTATTTTACTTTTGTTCTATTTCGTTGTTTTTTTAACTGAATAATATTTCTTTAGCTTAATGTTTACCTAACTTAAATTTCTGTATAAAAACTGCTGTCTTAAAAGCCAAAATTTAATAACTACGACATTCCCTTATACGTTAGGCCTAACAGTATGAGATCTTTATATATTCTATAATATTATTTATAGTAAATCAAATGTTAGTTGTTATAATAAAAAAATAAAAAAATAAAAAATAAACTTTTCAATAATTGCATGAAGTTATCTTTCACCACTGAAATACAAAATTAATTTAACAAAGTTTGGAACAGATTATAAAAGTAATCGTCGTTTGAAACGAATATAACGGTGTGTATGTAATCAAAAAGCTGTTTCATCTAAACAACTGAAAAGCTGTTTCATAAAAATTGACATTAATAAACTTTTGCTTTATGAATTAAGTTGATAAGCATTTAAAGCTCAAAAGAAAGAAAATTGTATAACTTTAGAAATTCATGTTTTGATTTCCTGCAAAAACAATTTATCCTACGGTCTTTATATTTCAAAAACTACTTTGAAGATTTTTTAAAATTAAGCCATTCTTAATTTTTGGTTGAAAAATAATATTTTTTAAATACATTAATGCTGATAATTTACTAAATTATAGTATTCTTGTTGAATCCACGATAATTTAATTAAACTAATAATGATATTTTACTAAATAAATTAACGACAAATTTTATTAAGGTACAACTTTTAGGTGAATTTTAGGATGACTTTTTAGAAGAAAAAGAACCCAATGTTAATTCAGAGACGTATATTACTTTCAAATTCTCAAATCAAAATATTAAACAATAAACTAAATGTATTACGCATTCATTAATTTAATACTATTTTAAGCATAAACCTAATAGTTTTTTGGGAAATAAAGGTAACATATTTTATTTTAAGCGTATTTAAAAGTACGGAAATATTTTTCAGTCAAAAATAGTTTCTCAAGTTATACTGATTAAATATTTTTGCAGAGTAATTCTGGGTCATCCGCTTTTTCGGAATTATTAAAAACTATAATAACATAATGACTATCATTCCTTAAAATATATTTAAAAAGGGATATTTAACTAATCATTTTGAAATCATTGATTTTTTAATAATTGAATAAATATTTTAAAAGGAATAAAAATTCCTTACGATTTAATTTTAATCATCATTATTAGTATAAATTATTAAAAGAATAATAAATTTTTCATACCAAACTTTCTTTTGGATAAACGCTTTGTATATAGAATTAGAATAATATATATTTTAGATACAAAGTTAGAAAGGAAATGTAATGGTAATTTTAATTCTGAATATAAAGTTTAAAGTGGTTTAAGGAAACCATTTCCTATTAGTCAATTAGAATTGTTCAACAATAAGTTGAAATTTATACACAATAGAGGAAATGTAAGAAAAGCACCAAGTTCTAAAAATAATTTTTTTTACTGTATGCACAGTAAATACTTATTCATTGGCAGATATTTTTTAAAAGTTTTGACTATTTCTTAAAGTTGTAGATTAATTAAGAGCGACTTGAAACGTTTTCAATGAAGACATTATAATTAGATGTATAAGTATTTATCAAAATAATTAAATATAAATTGTAAGGATGCTTTTGTGCTGTTATATGCTTTCTTAGTAAATATGTTTCCTTCGTTTGATATTTAATTTTTTTAAGAGGGACATGGTAGCCCAGTGGTAAGGGAATCAGACTCCTGTCCTGAGGAGTCGGGGTTCGATCCTCGACTCCGCTAAAACTCACAGAGTACATGCGATGTACGTGCTCGTAAAATTTGCGGAATTGAAAGACCTATGGTTGTATATCTTTAGAATTGGTACAGGAATCTTTTCCCTTCAGATCAATGTGTAAATTGAGAAAGTGGCATTCACGAACGATTGGTTCTACCATCTATCTGTGAGGTACTGGGACAACACGTACCTTTACCCTTGCGGTGTTCTTGTTGTTAAGCGAAAGGCGCACATTCTTTCTTAATTCGTAAAAGGCCAATTGCTTGTGAATTTCGATTGTCGAAGCGTCATTAGAAGCAACAACGACATTATTTTTATTTCGTTATCATTCTTTTAATATGACGTATTTTAATATT
Organism: Parasteatoda lunata; assembly: GCA_949128135.1. NCBI lineage: Eukaryota > Metazoa > Arthropoda > Arachnida > Araneae > Theridiidae > Parasteatoda > Parasteatoda lunata. The sequence continues at coordinate 78,919,698 of OX421980.1, forward strand.
TTCAAAAATAAAAACGAAGCGTAAGTAACTAAATTTAAAGACACGCTAGTAGAAAAATAGTTCAGTAACATTTCATTAACCGAAATTAATTTCTATACATAGCCTCAAAACCAACTGATAAACAGGAGCTATTCTACTTCAGAAGCACAAAAACAAAAAGTTTTATTATCAATCAAACAATTAAACCAGAGACAAACTTTCTCGTAGTTCGTAACACACTTTAGTAAGAATTGGTCATTGTGCGAGGTGATTGACTGAGGTAAAAGACCTCACTTAAAATCAAAACATCACGCTCATTTTATCTTCACAATTATGATAAACGGAACAGCGTGATATTCGAAAGGAAGAAAAAAACCCCATTGATTTTTCAGATAAAAATCAGGAGAAAACTTCTTTTTAAAGGAAATGTGTGAAATTAGGTCTAGGACGATTCAAAAGAGGGAAAAGATCTGTAATAATCGCTGACCGGAACTAAACTGAATGCTTTTTAGAAGGGGATAAGGACATTTTTAAAAGCTTTCAGAACATAATTTTGAAGAATAATTGCTTTATAATGAGTCATTTTAAAGAAACAGGATACAAGGGATGGAAATTTCTTGTTGTTGATATGTTTATCGAAATTCTTGAACTTAAATTTAAAAACTTTTTCGGATTACTATAATTAAAAATAAGTTTTTATGGAATTGAATTAAGTGAAGAGTTTAATAGCAGAGTTAAGAATCAGTCATAATGTTCAAGACGTTAAAAACATTACGGATTACATACTTATTTTGGCAGCGTTTATCAACTGAAGCAATTAATTTCAATTAATATAATTCTGAATTTTAGTTAGGATTGTGGTAAAGGTAGCCCAAATCAACACTAGTTGACTATTGTCAAGGGTCTAAAAGTCACCCTTAATGATATATTTTTTACGGCAGGCACTGAACTTTCATTCTTCACCTCGGAAGATGCCGGAAGTGTTGCTTATTTATCGGTACCCAATGGGCACCTGTGAACCTAAAACACTGAGGTAAGTATCATTACCCACGCCTCACAGCCACAGACAACCGCTTATAGGGTAGACCACATTCACACAACAGAGAACAACAGAGAGAGAAACAACATCCATGTCTTTAGCGGGATTCGAACCCACAACCATTGGCTATACAGTGAAACACACTGACCTCTCGGCCACCTGGCCGGCTTATCATCACATATATCGTCGGATCATAAGATAATACTTGCATATAAATACAATTTAGATGAAAAATGGTTTGACGATGTTGATAGATCACCCGCTTCACTGTGCTCTCCAATAACCTGGTCTGACTTTTCAGGCAGTGAAACTATTGGGGATATTTAATTAAAGCGGATTTTGAAATACTAACACGTAATAAGAGACACTCACTAGACTACCAGCTTTTAGCACAAAATCGAACCTCGACCCAACACCTGTTAAACGAAGACGAAAGCTACACATTCGACTTTTTAACACCTGTGATTAGAAATATTTATTGCATAGAGATATTAAATGCTTAATTTAAAAACCAAAAAAGTGTTTTTATTAATTAGAATTTTAGCCATAAATTTGCAATATGTTTAAAAATATCCCGTAGTAAGTGTACGCATATAAATATTGAAAAAAAAAATGCTGTTTTTCAACTGTTACGCAATTTTTATTGAGTCCATTAAAGTTTCAAAAACAGTTGGATTTTCGAATCTTAAATCAAATCTAAAGGAAAATTTTTTATTTAGATTTTATCACTTAATCTTGTAAATGTTAAAAACAGTTATAATATGGTTTCTTTTTGTAATGGTTGGGGAGTTTTGGCATTACCAAATAATATTTTGGTGGAATATTTTGCATAAAGATTTAAAAAATAAAACGATATATCTTTTATAGATAGTAAAATGCATTCATACTTCTTAATAAAATAGAGTAAGAGAGATTTCAATAAAAAATAGAGTAAATTTAAGTAAAATTATGATTAAATTACAAGTGATTTATTTATATATTATAAATTTGAATAAATTTTATGGTTCATTAAATTAGAAGCTAAAGACGCAAATTATGGTAAGTATATTACTCTCTGTTGACCGGACTGTGTAGAGGTCAGGGAACTGACCTTGCATCAGAAAGGCTCTGGGTTCGAATCCCGGACAAGGCATGGATGTTCTTTCATTTTCTCTGTACTATCTATCCTAACTGTGAAAGCAACGTTGGGCTACCTAATACGGCGCCCCTGAAAGAGAGGTCAACAAATCTACCCTAATAGGCATGAATTGACGAAACGATTTCCCAGGTGGGCATCGGAAAAAAATATTGCCCTCTGCACAAGACAGCTATAGCAGATTATTTCATTTTAACAAATGAAAACAGAATATTTTATGAAACTAAATCAATAAATAACCAATTTATATTTACCAAATTCAGCTGACAAAATATAGGTGAGGTGATCAATATAATATAACTATTTACAAATAAATACATAAACACAATTGACTAAAAGTGCGTCCTTGATGGCAACAAATTAAATACCGAATAAAGTGTAGCTTTCTATTTTATAAGAGTTATTTTAAGAAGTCTTTACAAAATACAGTTAATAATAATTTTTTATTAACAACATGCCAATGAAAGATCAAACATAAGGGATATTTGTAAAATTGGCATTTCTTTTCATTTTTCTTTTTTTCATTATATCAAATATCGATTTGCATAAAATCTATCAAACGATAGAATAATAAAGTGAGTTCGAAAATTGTGAAAATTGACTATTCAATAAAAAAGTTACAGTTAACACTGACACCCTAAGCAATGTTTTTTTGTTGTTGTTACAGCATGGTAATGACACTATAAAGATGCGACCACTCAAGTAATTCTAGTAATTACATCGTCCATCATTTCTCTATTAAAAATGTTGTTGCACAATTAATTAATATTTTAAATTATCTGGTATGTAGAAAAATAAATGCAGGGTGTCCCAAAAGTAAAAAAAGTAATATACTGGCTTTCACTCTTTTCTAGAGGTTTTATATTTTTTCTTATTGGGTTAGCCACACTCTTTTATGCACATTAAGTGAATGCATCTCAATTTTTAGTAACTCAATAGTAAATGGTATCAAAGATAAGCTCGTAATTTTATTAAACTTGAGTAAACTCTTAGAATTGAAATTCATTTTACATGTTTTAAAACAAACAAATAAATTATTATTAGATATTTTGCCTTATGTTTGTTTAGTAAAGAAAGCATTTTTCTCATAGAGACAATGTTTTATCTTACCTGAATGTATGATTTGGACGAAAATATTTTTACCAATAACATGTTTTTCATAGATATTTATTAAATATTAATTGTAGTTGCTTCAATATCGAAAAAATACCCATATTTAGTAGAACTATCTTTAAAAAACGTTTAAGTTGGGAAAGAAACAAAGTTTTAAATTTAAATTATTTTTTTTAAAAATTAAATGAATAAAATTATTGTGAAGAATAATGAAAAATAAGTAGTTGCTTTAGCATTAACTTAAAGTATTTATTTTAAGCTTTGCAAATATAAAATATTACAAATATATACAATTTCTCGATAAAGTCATTTATAAAACTGTCTTAATACAAAATTTTTAAATTCAAATGAATTTATTTAATTAAAAGTTAGTAATTTAATTTCATTTATAAAGGGGAATACTTAAAATGTAGTTCATATTTCGAGTTCTACTATTAACTATTTTACTTCCACAGAACATGAATAATAGTCATTATCATCATTTTGTTACAAAGTGATTTACATAAATGTCTATGTTATAATATTTTAATAAAATAATTAAACTTGTAAAAATGAATACTTAAGTTACAATTGCATTAAAGTATTGGACATTCATATAGCAAAAATACCTAGATTTCAGCTGCAGATCATAAAAGCACGAAACTTTTTCAAGCAAAATGTCACACATGAAATAAAATTATTATATGATATTATGATTTATTTTATCAAATGAACAATTCTTGTAGCATGCTAGAAAACTATTTACACCTAATAATTTTGATTTAAATGAATTTTTATAACGATCTTCAGGCTGATGATAAATTTTTTGGTTTTCTAACCCTAAAAGTTTGACGCTTACACGATTTTCTGGGAAAAACGCACGTTTCACACGGAAGGATGCTATGAGAATCTTAATAAATTGTTCAGTTAAAATGCCCTGAGCCATTGAACAAATCATAACAAACTGCATTATCTCTAGATCGTGGTCCAGAATTTAACAGAGAATTAGGCTACAGATTACGGGTCGATCGGTTGGGCCAAATACAATTATGTAGAGTTACTCTAATAGAAATTAGAAGCTTATTTAAGAAAGTTTCGAAAAATTCTTGACCTATTTCTGTATCCAATTATTGAGAAGTTTCTCTTGAATGCTCTAATCACACTTTTCCTATGATTTTACAAATTATGAAGGATTTATTAAAAATGCATTTGTTTCCGCTTCAATGATGAAATGCTTTTTGTAATCTAATTACTTCACTTTTCCATCATCTCATGGAAATGTTAATAAACTTTTAATATGGGAAAAGCTGATATGACTTAAATATTATATTGAATCTCTTTCGAGAAGTTTATTATTATTTCAAGTAAACAATAATAAAAAGAAGTTCTCTGATGGTGCTAGTTTATCCCTCATAAAAATAAAATAATTATTAACAAATAAGAATTATTTTCAGGTTGATGAACAAAGGGAATATAAACAAATGGAAATTGTTTTTCATTTTACATAAATGGTTCAAAAAGATTTGTATTATTTATAGATCGTGGTCCAGAATTCAACTGGGAATTATGCTACATTTAGCAAGTTGGTCGGTAAGGCCAAATACAATCACGTAGAATAGAAATTAAAAGCTTCTTTAAGAAAGTTACAAAAAGTTCTTGACCTATTTCTCCATTCAATTATTAAGAAGTTTCATTTGAAATCTGTAATCCATTTCATACTTTTTCTATGAATTTTACAAATTATTGAGGATTTATTAAAAATGCATTTTCACTTCAATAATGTATTGTTTTTCGTAAGCTAATTTCTTCATTTTTATATCATCTTGTAGCGATGTTAATAATTTTTTAAGGTGAGTAAAGTTGACATGACATAAATATTACATTGAATCTCTTCTAAAAATTTTTTAAATTATTATCATTATTTTAAAGAAAAAATTAAAAATAAGAAGCACTCTGCTTTTGTAGTTAATCCCTTATAAGAACAATATTATTATTAAGAAATAGGAAATATTTTTATGTTAATGAACATGTGGAATTCAAACAAATGAATATTATTTTTTTTAATATTTTATAAATTGTTCAAATAGATGATAATCTTGCAGAGTAATGAAAGTATGAGGACAAGAATGCGTAATATAGCCATCAAAAAATAATTTCTTATGTATTTTAGAACTCATTGGTTAAAAGAGGTAAATGATGTATTAAATATTATAATAATTCAGTTTATTTCTAAATTAGCATTTTTTATAGGGAAAAGAGAAAATTGTATCACGTTTTTCAGTTTACTTGAAAGTAATGCAAATAGCTATCTTTTTATTTATAAAATAATGATTAAAATTTTAGCGATCCATATAAACCAAATACGTAATTATTAATTTAAGTTTTAAATTTAAATCATCACCAATTAACATGAAAAAATTAATTAATTTAATTTATTGGTAGTAAGATAAGATAGATATAAACTTAAAATATAATTCATTTTTTTAATTTCATTTTTATTTATTTAAATTATATAGTGGTAGTAGATGAAATATCAGTCATCAATGTTTTGATGATTTAAAATATTTTTGCTGTTATCAAGATTTAATCTTTATTTAAATCCTTATTTGACAATTATAGCTTTCATTGTCTTTGTTTTTATGAATAAATTAAGGATTTAGAGAATGTAGTTTATACTTATCATTTCTAAAACAGTCAAAACTAAATCGGTATTTTTTTTCTTTAATTATCTAAGTTTAATGATACATCTGGTAAAAATATTAACTGTTTTTTAATGACGAATTGTGCTTAGAACCCTATCATAAAAAATACATTAATAAATTGTAATAAACGAAGATCGGAGTTATTATAATATTTAATGCGATTTTTAACTTTCAGATGAAATGCGATTTATTTCATTATTTTCTATTCCAACATTTAGATGCTTTTTATTTTAAATATATTTACAGTGAAATATTGATATTCTATTAAGTAATATATTAAATTGTGATTAACTCTGTTTGGAATAATATTTTTAAAGTTGCTTCAATTTTTCAGATAAATCTGTTTTATTTCATTGTTTAGTATTCAAGCATTGCATATATTTTTATGTTAAATAAATTTATATGAAATATCAACATTGTGTTTAATATAAATGTTTAAGCTTATTGACTTTATAAAGTAATTAGTGTAAATTGAAAACTGTAAGGAGATTTGGTTTAGAAATTTCTGTAAAAATAATATTAATAAATTTAATACAGTTCCTAAATGAATAAATTCTACTTGAATTAATTAAATTATTTTTAATTGAGACTAAAAAAATGGTTTTCAAAACATAGAAATTTCATCTTTTCTTAGGAATATATGAATGCTCTGGACCCACTTGAAAAAACTAAGTAAAAGTAGGCAAAAATAATTTTTTTACGTAAGAAATATAATTATATTAATTGATACAAATTTGAAAGGTAATCTTTTTCCCACCCAAACTTTTTTGTAATTGAAACTTTTCTGAACAAAACAAAATTTTATTATTAAAATTAAAAATGTGTTTTAAAAAAATAAAAAAATCTTTTTTTCAGAAACTGCAAAGTTTATGAAAATTTGAAAGAATATGAAGTTTTGTGAAAAATAGATAAGACTAATGTTAAATTTAAGTGATTAGATATTTTTTTTAATAGAAATTTTTTTAATAATTAGATATTTTTTTTAAATAATAGTAAAATATAAAAACTCTAAAATTAAATATACTTAGAAAATATTTTAAAATCATAATTTTTTAAAAATATATTACAATTATATTTTTTTAAAAAGAGTGTATTGTTTCAAATTTCCTAACTGAAATTGAGGTTTTAATTAAGTTTTTCATGATTCTGGAAGGTTTAAATCTATGTATCGGTGTTACTTTTGTGATCAATCGAAGATAAAATGTAACGTCCTCTTCAATAACGTACCCAAAACAAAACTTGAGCCCTTAATTTAATTTTTCAAGTCATGAATTGTCCTTACAGATAATGAACAAAATATTTTTTGTCTTAATTTTTGCTTTTATAACAGACCCCATAATAATAAACAGGAGAAAAACAATGTTTTTAAAAATTTGTTATGATTCATTTGATTTCAGTTTCAAAAAGAAGTATTAAATTAATTTTAAATTATAATAAATTAAAATCCTTAAATTTGATGAATGAAAATATACATAAATTGCAATGGCATTCTGTGCTTATTTTTATAAAATTAATTAATATATGATAAATACGAATTTGTAACATTCTTAATTTGCTATAGAAGTTTTAGCGAAATGAAGATTAAACAATTGAGAAAAGAATATTTTTACAAATAACAAACACGAAATTGATTAAAACTTTTAAGACTGATGTGAGATAGTATTGGGAAATTTAAAAAATACCATAATATTCCCTAAAAGCCATATTTATTTTTTTATCAGAAACATTAAAAAACATCTCTCTAATGTTATGATAATTTAGTACAATTTAAAATTATATTACATAATTATATTTTAATTTATAAATATATGCATATAATAAATTTAAAAATTATAATTTATGATTACGCAACAATAATAAACAATTTAAACAATATGATAAAATATAGAAATCGGTAAAGCTCGTAAGAATTTTATCTCTAATTAAAATGATAATTTTAAATTATAATTTTTTTTAAATTATTTACACAATAAAACAGTTACTTACGAATCTTCTCTGTTTATTTCTAAAAAAAGTTGAAAATATAAAATTTTTGCATTGAATTTATCCACTTATTGACGGCGTATTCCAATACATCCACAATAAATATCGATCTTTGATTAAATTATCTTTCCATTTAGTACTATGTCTAATTGTTTTCACAAAGAATTTCATGAACTTCTATAAAATGGAACGATTTTAACACTTTCGATGATATTTTAAAAGTGAATTTTTAAAATCATGCCAACAAAAACTAGTCCTTATGATGATCCTACGAATGGATTGGCGATCTCATCTGTCCAGATGAAAACAAGAATCTGATTGCTCAATTTCTTTGGAACAAATGAAAGTCAAGGTGCAAGTTCTATTACTTAGTTAATCATGAATAATATTTATCAAAATTTCGTTGGGGACTGAAGAGGGAGGGTTCTAAGAACCTAGAAAGTGGGTTAGGAGGCAAAGAGAGAAAAGTCATTCTAGTTTGACTCACTTTTTGCCCCACCTACATGGGGACGAACCAAAAATAAATACGCTTTTCCTTTTTTCCTCGATAAAAATGACCTTATTATATAACAGAAGAATTCACTCTTCTTAAAGGTCCGTGAACTTGATGAATTCAAAATTGCCGCTGTTGTTTTTCTTAGCCAGATAGATTTAAGAATGGTGTTTTTGCTTTTAACCTTTAAGTCCATTTTAAACCTGTTTGCGGACCGGAATAGATGAGATTCTCATAGTCCCCAAGGCTTGTTCTATTTCTAAAAATTATTCGCTCCACTTCAATTAGAAAGTTATGCTTAAAGAGAACCCTCTTAGACAAGCTTATTACAGCTTATTTTATTGTCTTAAAAGCTTAGCAGATAAATGAAACAGTATACGCTGCCAGAGTTTGTATTCGTTTTTAAAACTTGCAATTTATTGTTGTTTCTAACTTAGATACTGAATCAACTAGTACATTTATACGTTTTAAAGTGCCAACTCTTAAAAGTATAGTAATAGTACATAAAAGTATTCTTAAAGTTATGCTATAAAAGCAATGCTTCAAAAAACTATTGAAGACAAGCTTATTAGAGCTTATTTTATTGTCTCAAAAGCTTAGGAGATAAATGAAACAGCATATAACTGAAAGTTGCCAGAGTTTGTATCCGATTTTAAAACTTGTAATTTCTTGGTGTTTCTAACTTAAATACTGAATCAACTTGTACTTTTATACTGCTTAAAATGTAGTCAAAAATCTTTAAAGTAGTAATAGTACTTCAAGATATGTTTGAAGTTTATGCTAAAAAAAGTATGTTTAAATAGAGCTTTTATAGACAAGCTTATTATAGTTAATTTTATTGTCTTAAAAGCTTAGGAGATGAATAAAACAGCAAATGACTAAACGTTGCTAGGGTTTGTATTTGATTTTAAAACTTGTAATATATTGCTATTTTTTTGTAACTTAAATATACATCTATCTTAATACACATTTCTAACTTAAATCATCTCGGACTTTTAGATGGTTTAAAGTGTTGTTATAACTTTTTAACTTATAGTAATGGAAAATAAATTAATTTTAAAATAATGATACATAATAAAAAGTTAAAAACTTGAATTTAATTTGAATTAGATTAAATAAAATCAGAATATTTATGAAATTATGCTTCCTTTTAGTAATTCTGTAAGTAGAGAACATTAATTAGAGTAAATTAATTATTACATGCTTCTAGGAAAGTAAAACGATCCACACAATTTTACGAAAAAAATTACACCATTTGAGTAAAGCCTGCAATCAGCAGGACCTTTACTTGTCAGAACTAAGCACACTATTTACTTTTAATAAACAACATTTGTCTAAGACTTTAATGTATAAGTGCTTTTCAAGTTTAAAGTTTTATGCAAACACAATTAATTTATGATAGATATTAATAATATTATTTCGGTAAATTTCTTTAAAAAATACCATCGTCATCTACGTGGCAAAGCAACCCAATGTGGGCCAATGCCTCCCCTTAAAGATTTCTCCTTAATGACTTCCGATTTATCCTTGATATCCAATTCTTTTCATTAATGGCAAGAAAATCAGAATCAGCCCATCTCAACCGCAGCCTTCCTCGCTTTTTTCCCCAGTGGATCTAAAAAGCAATATCTTTTTTATTGTATTGCTATCACTCATTCGAATCACGTAGGACATCTAATTCATTCTATTTAATTTTATGCATTTAATAATATCAGGCTGCTTGTAAATCTTGTACAGTTCAAAATTAAATATTCTTCTCCAATTATTGTTTTCATTTACACCACCAAGTATACTCCGCAAAATCGTTCTCTCAAATATTGCGATACAATTTTTCTCCAGTCTAGTCACTGTCCGAGCTTCAAAAACATATGTCAAAACTGGCCTGACAAGAGTATTGTAAGATAAGAACTTAGTTTTTCTAGAAAGAAACTTAGATTTAATATATTTTCTCATCCCATAGACTTCCCTATTCGCTAGATAGAATCGGTTTTCTTTATTTCAGAAGACATTCTGTTTTTAATAGTAGTAATTTATCCTAAGTAAATAAAATTCCTTACTGTTTCAAATCTATAAGAATCTATTTCAAGATAGGGGTCAGGGACTCTGTTTCTTTAGAATAACACGCATTTTGTTTTCTCTACATTTATGACTAAACCTATTTGTCTTGCAACCTCATGGACAAGAAATGCCTTTTTCAGGGCAGCAATATAACAATGTTGTTCACGTTGCTTTATCTTGGATAAACATTACCTAAATATTTCAAACCAAAATTATTCTTAAGATACCAAACAAATTTATATATCTTTCTATTTATTGTCAACCTCAAAATGTAGATAGAATCTGATCCTAAATTCAAATTAAGTAATCCCTTTCTTTAGAAAAAATATTTAGAGATTCATAATTTTTGATAACCACGAACAAAAATTTCAGGGGAGGAAAGGAACGAGCAATTACATCATGAATAAAAAATTTATAAGAATGTTATTCACGTTTCTTTATCTTGGATAAACATTACCTCAATATTTCAAACCAAAATAATTCTGAAGATATGAAGCAAATTTATATTTTTTTCGATTTATTATCAACCTCAAAATATAGATAGAATCTGATCCCAAATTCAAATTAAGCAATCTCTTTTTTTAGAAAAAACTATTTAGAAATTCATATTTTTCGATAACCACTTTCCATAAATTTTTCTCGGAAACGATTTGAGATAAACTGTTTCCTGCATTGATGGCCGAAATGCGACCAATGACATTAGTAGGTAGATTCATGTTTGGAATATAAACGAATGCGTTACATTAACCTCTGTACGCGTGTAAGTGGTTTAAGTAACGTAATACTGGAAAAGAATATTTATTTGTTCCACTAGAATCAATGTCCTTATTACCATAATTCGTCTTCGATATTTACATTTTCGATAGAGGACATAGATCTTTCTCCGTATTTCGTAGGTGGTCACTTTCAGTGTTCTTATTTTCACTTTCCCGTCATGATTGAACCCAAGTCTGCTTAATTATATAAGATGTAGGTGTTAGGTTTCGATTTTTGTAAGTCTATTTTTTGTGAAGCTAAGAATAACTTGTTATTGTGTATTGAAACAGTTAGTGTTTAAAAATAAACTGATACAATGAACACATCTGAAATTCAGATTAAATTAAATCTTTATCGAATTATGTTTTTTTTTAGCTATCTTTAAGTAGAGTTCATTGATTAGAGTATATTTGTTACAGTAAATGACCGAAATTGGTGGATGTTGTCTTCCACCGGTGAATGTTAACAATTACATAGCCGCTTCAGTAAATGTTCGAAATATAGACTAGGTCTAGTTATGTGCCACTGCCCGGTATGCCCTGCTTCAATGTTTTTTTAAGGTCAAGTGCCACTGCCCAGTATGCATTTAATCGGTACTCCGAACAATGATGTTTCTCCTAATCTATCCTCGGAAGATATTAAAACATGAAATAAATATAATTATATCACCGAATAAATTAATATCAAATCGAATATAACAAATATTTCGAACAATCACCGAAGTGACTATGTGATTGCTGACATTCACCGGTAAAAGTCAACTTTCTCCCGATTTTGGTCATTCATGGTAACATATTATTTATTAAATGCTTTTAGGAAGATCAAACGAATCAAATATGGAGTATCTAATAACTCTTGATTGCTTATTTACATATCATGTAGGTGAAAGTTTTCACTTTTAGTAAGTCTATTTTTTTGTAAAGCTAAGAATAACTTGATATTGTGCATTGAATCAGTTTGAGAATAAAAATGAACTTTTTTTTTCCATCTTTGTTTTCATTTTTCAACTTTTGAAATTGAATGCAATTTTATCTGAATACAATTTCATTTTTATATCAACGATTGATACTTAAGTGCCATCTTTTTTACATTAAACACTAATATTAATGTTTTCTTGCTGTTTCAATTAAAAATTATTCAGATGAATGTTATTCATCCGGATCATAATAATATTAATTACCATGAAGAATGACTTATAAGTACTGTCTCTTTTACTATATGCACTAATAGCTCAGCTTTATTGCTAAAACAATTTAAAATTTCTCGGTAGAAAATTTAAGAGCCATAGTAGACTGAATTTTAAAGCACACCTGACTTATAAAATAACTCTTTTTTTTTAGTTATGTTTATTAAATTATAAGGGTTATCTTTGTGTGTGCTAATGTGCGCCGACAGGCATATTATCACTTTAGTAGATTTCTTCGAAAAAAAAAAAACTTTAAATGATTTTAAATAATAAAAAAGAGAAACATATTCAAAACTTAGATAAGAATTTTTTCATTGTTTATTTAATTCACTGTCAGACGAATTGAATTATTTTTATATTCTAAATTATGTAAAGAAAAACTGTAAAGACGACGATACACGTGCAACTCTTTTTATTACAGGGGATTAAAATTCCTATAGATTAAATATGTAGATAAAAAATATACATTCATTTCAAACTATAACTTTATTTGAATTAGAATATTCTACATTTGCTTATCTGTAAAACATAGATGTCATGCATTTAAAAATTACTGAGGGGCTAAAAATGTGACAGTTTTTAAATGTTTCTTTATGAATTTTAAAATGCTATTGTATAATTACTTTTTTGTTTCGTAAAAGACAAGGGTCTTTATGAATTTGGTTAGTGGTATTATAAAAGAAATTTGAAACTTTCGTTTCCATCTCTTAAAGAAAAATCTGCAAAAAATTTCTGAGTTTCAAAAAAGATATAAAAATAAATTATACCACAACAATTTTAATTGTATTTTAAGATAAACTTTATAGCGTTGATGGAAGGAAACTCTATTGAAAGTTTCCTATCTTCAAAAGAGTAATAACAGTGACTCATACCGTAACATTTTCGTATTTGCAGTTTTAAGAAAAGCTTAAAACTTACTTTAGTGTTGATGGAAGGAAAATCTATAAAAGTTTAACATTTTCAAAAACGTAATAACAATAACTTATACAGTAACATTTTTGTATTAACATTTTAAGAGAAACTTGAAACTTACGTTAGCGTTGATGGAAGGAAAATCTATTAAAAGTTTCCCATTTTCAAAAAAGTAATAACAATAACTTATGCTTTAACATTTTTATATTTGCATTTTAAGAGAAACTTGACAATTTCGTTAGCGTAGATGAAATTAAAATCTATTAAAAGTTTCCCATCTTCAAAAAAGGAACAACAACAACTTATACTGTAACATTTTTGTATTTGCATTTTAAGAGAAACTTGAAACTTACGTTTGCGTAGATGGAAGGAAAATCTATTAAAAGTTTCCTATCTTCAAAAGAGTAATAACAGTGACTCATACCGTAACATTTTCGTATTTGCAGTTTTAAGAAAAGCTTAAAACTTACTTTAGTGTTGATGGAAGGAAAATCTATAAAAGTTTAACATTTTCAAAAACGTAATAACAATAACTTATACAGTAACATTTTTGTATTAACATTTTAAGAGAAACTTGAAACTTACGTTAGCGTTGATGGAAGGAAAATCTATTAAAAGTTTCCCATTTTCAAAAAAGTAATAACAATAACTTATGCTTTAACATTTTTATATTTGCATTTTAAGAGAAACTTGACAATTTCGTTAGCGTAGATGAAATTAAAATCTATTAAAAGTTTCCCATCTTCAAAAAAGGAACAACAACAACTTATACTGTAACATTTTTGTATTTGCATTTTAAGAGAAACTTGAAACTTACGTTTGCGTAGATGGAAGGAAAATCTATTAAAAGTTTCCCATCTTCAAAAAAGTAATAACAATAACTTATACCATAACATTTTCGTAATTTTTGGCAGCGCTTCCGTTACTTCGAAGACATTAAAATAAACGAGTTTCTATTTAATGCATATTTCTTTCATTCTTTCATTCAAACATACTGTCATGGAGAAGTCATTTCTTTTATTCTAGAAGATGTCCAACCGTGAAGATAACGTGTGTGTCAAATGATCATTAATGCACGAATGTTTTAATGTTGCTGTTTTATGGAGTTGTGATTATTTCTATCAAGTAACGCCCTTCATTTCGATAGTTAAAGTTACTCGTTAATTAGTTTTGTTCTATTTTCACACATTTTTAGATATACAGTGTTATTCACATGTTTCCTAAATATAACCAAACGAAATAAATATAAGTGTAATTAACTTATTTTAGCAACAACGATTTAAAATTTCATTTTTCATTTAAGATATATATATATATATATATATATATATAGTCTACTCACACCGGGGGTTTAGGTTAGCTTTTGATACTATTCCATAACATTTCATTGCATAACATAATAAAATAAAATAAATCGAATTTTTTTTTTTCTGTAAACTTATGAAGGGCATTGAATAGAATTCAATCCCGCTTTTAATCAAGTTTAATTTATTTAAGTAGTCAACATACTACTTGTGGTCATTTTGACAGATTTCACTGTATGCATTTGTAGATCCCTGTGACTGGTAGAATATTATTTTTTTATTGGAGTTTGTGGGAAATAAATTTGTGGTAATTGTAATGATAAAAAAAATTTCGAGTTTGTATTGCTTATAAAATCGAACAATAACAAAAACGTATATGTTAATGTAAAAAAAGTAAATATTAATTGTTTTAGATTACGTTTGTTACATACGATATATTTAAATTACGTCTATGTTTCTTTAGTTTAAAACTATTATTTTTAACTATTATTACTTTAAACTATTATTTTTCTATAAACTATTACTTTAATTTTAAATGATCCAAATAAATTTTTTTGCTAACAAATAAAATTCATTTTTAGGTTATTTTTACAACTATAAACACTTTTTTAATTTTTTATTGAAACAAATAAAAGAAAAACTAAAATCACATACCTATACAAATGGCATTATTTCAACAGACTTAAGATTTGAAAATATTCTACTTCCTTTGTATACGCTTTAAAAATTCAAAATTTGAACGTGTAAATTTTTTTTTTGTAAAAAAATATAAAAGCTTCGGCGTTTTAATTAAAATATTATAACAAGCGATTAAGAAAGCAAGCGATTTAAGAACGATTGAGAGCGATTTGAGAAGTATTTTTGAGAACTTAAACAATAATGTTTCGTGTAGAGGAAAACATAAGTATTTGCTATAAATTAAAATTAAAAAAAACTCAAAATATGGCTTTATAATCATTTTAAAAATGAGCATATAAAGGTAAAATTATCTTTCCAAAGGTTTCTGTATATCATTGCAAGTACTTTAAACCCTTAAACATGCAAATAAAATATAATTTGTACCATCATCTTGGCAGTTTGGTGCTTAATTATTATAATGCCAAAATGAGAAAGCTTCATTACTTTTTTAATAGATACAACATTTCTACAGAATAATTGAATATTAGTTGCTAATTTATTTTATTTAGAACAATGATAATTTTAATAAAGTTAAAGATCAATAATTTTCTTTACATTTAATAAATTTTAATTTTGTAGACGTTTTTAAAACTGAAACTCATAGCTAACTCATTCTAAAATATAAAGATTAATAATTTATAATAAGTAATAATATTAATATTAAAAATAGTAAAAATAACCCGTATATTTGTACAAAACTCATAGATTTTGTTTCACCGGCAATAAAAAATGTTACAAAAAAGAACTGCAAAACATTAAAACATTGTGCAAATAAGAAAGAAAGAAACAAAGCAAAACAATCGCACGCTGTTGATTGCATATTTTTAACACTCTTACTTGCACATTTAGAAGTATCCATACTTTTCAGCCTATAAATTCGGTCGCCTTGCCTTCGTTATCCATATTCTAAGAAGAATGCTTAAAAGAGATGCAAGAGCAGATGATGATAAGTTTATTGACAAAAATTATTTCCTTCTGCAGCAACCGGCTGCAGCAAGCAACGGTTCGACCGACTAAACTAGGAATTCTGAAGACACTCTATGACTCGCCAAGAATCTAGGTTATCGTTGTCAGTCCCCCAGGCAAATCGCCCCCTCTTATATAAATCTGTGTCGTTCTTCTCTTCAATGCTTTTTCTATACTTTTTCAGCAAGTGTTACGCTGGGATACTTCGAGTTCGTTTTGTCTGCTTCACGGCTAGATGGTTTTCAATCAATCTGGATGAAGCGCGGGAAATTGTCTCATTTTTATTATCACGTTAATTACTTTTTTTTTATTTGAACCGATTAGACATAAAATAACAAAATATCTGTGTGAAATGAAAGGGAAATTGAATGTTTAAAAAGAAGCTTACGGTTTTATGTTGTTTTTCTTTATATTGATGTAATGCTGTATTGCTATAATACAGAGTTGGGTGAAAGTTAGTTACCGAAATTTCAAATCTTCAGAAGTGGCAAAAATAAATAAATAAAAAACTCATTGAATTTAAGCTTAACTACCTTATTTACTTTAGTAGTTCCTTTTTACCAGTCACAGTACTTTTAAAAAAGCAAAAATGCCTAAAAATAGTTTTTAAGCACAAAAAATGCTCTAATGCGGTAATTATAAAGTCTTTTGAAAGTTTGGCATCCAAAATTCGAATTTCAAGAAGTCACAATAAATAAATGAATGAATAAATGAATGAATGAATGAATGAATGAATGAATGAATGAATGAATGAATGAATGAATGAATGAATGAATGAATGCATGAGTGAGTGAATTAATGAATAAATAAATAAAAGAATAAGTAAATAAAATAAAAATCGAATTCAAGCTAAACCATTTTGTTTGTTTATGGTACATCTTTTTACGAGCCCCACTTTTAAGCACTAAAAAAATTAACACTATGATATATTTGTGGTATTCAAGAATAATAAAGGTTTAAGTGTATTTGGTAATTTTAAATTCAAGATTTATAACTAATTAATATTTTCTTACTGAATTGTATCAAGTGGCAGCTTTTTGATAGATTCTCCGTGACTTGAGAAGTTCAACGAAATAATAAGACAAATCAAAATTAACAAATCTTTAGTGAAAGGCGAATGAAATATAAGGAGACAAAAGATTTACACAATATTTCCCCCATCATTTAACATAAAGAAAAAACTTTATTAACATTTGTGCCCTGTTTATGCATGAATTCTAAGACGGTCCACACGAACAGAGGAATTACAAAAATAATTAAAGTGTGAGTTGTAAAAAATGCTATTGTGAGTTGTAAAAACTGCATAACTCTTTCCTAAAAATTAAACAATAATTTTAATTTGTTTAAAACATATGAGTATATTTGCATCATTGCCAATATATTATTGCCATTATATCTGCCAATTGGATGATTAATGTTACGAGAATAACTAGGCATATTTGAAAATCAACTTATATTAGTTATTTATTAGTTTCCTTGAAAATATGTGTTTGTCTTTTTATAAGAGAGAATGTAGTTTTTCCGACTTTAATCGTGTGACGAGCAGTTTTTTTCTTTATTTTATTTGATACAAAATCTATAATCAAAAGTAGTATCATTTAACTCTATTAGACCAGAAAGAAAAAGAACTAACTACTTCATTTATATTTTTTCAACTATTTAGACAAACAATTCGATATTCAATGTAGTAAATTAGTTCGCTTCAATAACTAATTGACTTTTTTTCAACAAACATTTCGTATAAATAAGCACTATTTAAAACTTTTCTATTAACATTACCGTTTAAAATTCCTAAATAAATGTTTTTAAAAACTAGTAACTAGTTTATATTTTTTTAAAAAAATATATGGAATTAAATTTTCTGCTTATGGAGAAGTGAATTTTTTGCTTCATACCTTTTAGAAAAAACTGCTTTTCACGGTATATGACTTAGTTTATAGTAGAACTCTTATAATCGTTGATCAATACACAGATTTGTAAATTTAAAAAACAAAAAAATTCAAAATTGCACTAAAAATTATTAATTAAATATTTTTGTTAGTTTCAGTCAAATTCAAATTAAATTTAATTATAAATTAAATTAATTTTTTTTAAAATTAAATTTAATTTTTTTTAAAACATTTTGTTTAACATTTGAAAGATATCTTAGGTACTATTTTATCTGTGTGTCAGTAAAAATTTTTTATGTTTAACGAGAAAATATTTATTTTTAAAAATAACGTCAACGTATTTTGTGGATGTAAGATTATTTTTGTGCAACTTTTTTCGCGTGCTGACGTAAAAATATCTTCCGTCGTAAACAGATCACGGCTTAGATTCCCCTTGCAATTGAGTTAAGCATGCAAGGTTTTTGTGCTTTTCCTCTCCATTTAATGCAAATGTGTCTCTATGTAAAAATTCCTTCACGATGGCTAGTTTCTTCCAACATCTGAACTAAGATTTTCCTTGTCTTCAGGGTTGGGTTCAAAATTACAAGTCGAATTTCAAAACTACAATTGAAAGTCGTAAGCTCAAAACTGAGGTGGATGCTCTTTATATATAAAAATAAAATTTCAGGCATTAGTTCTAGCAACACTGTTCTGAATTTTATTGTTCATTTTTATGTCATAAGTGAATTGTTTTTAGTAAAGTTTTTGATAAGATATATTAATAGTGTTTGTCTTTTAAAGGTAGGTTTATCAGTCTTTTTTAATACTTAAGATATTTTCTTCATAAATTTCTACGTTTCAAAACTTTTATCTCCAACTTTACAATTTTTAGTTACTCTTTATAAACACTTTTAAATATAATATTAAATTATCATTTAATGGTTACTTCATTAATAGCATTTCTCATTTTGATTTTTTTCTACATTTTTAAATTCTTTGTTGTTTTCTGCATGGGGTAATAAAAGCCACACCTTTAGAAATTTCTATGAATAAATGGTTAAAACATGTTTATTTAATTGTTATTTTTCCATAATCAAACAAAAAGTCAAATAACCATAAATTAGATGGTAATCAAACTGTTAACTGTGAGAAAAAAAGACATTTATTAACTGTTTTTATCTAATACGGTTATAGAGCCAGAATTTTATTATTAGATCCACCTAATGAAGCCACTTAGTTTCTTGC
This sequence comes from Parasteatoda lunata, assembly GCA_949128135.1. Lineage (NCBI taxonomy): Eukaryota > Metazoa > Arthropoda > Arachnida > Araneae > Theridiidae > Parasteatoda > Parasteatoda lunata. Next base: position 78,939,094 of record OX421980.1, read on the forward strand.
AGATGGTTACATATTACAGACGAGAGGGTTAATCTGTGAATATCATGGCCGACCGAACAAATATTCGAGTCCCAGCGTTGACTGCGCAATATTTCCTCCCTCCCTTCAGCACAAGAAGAGTTTCTAGTGACCTGCTCTCCTCTGTTCCGTAGACTATTAGAATGTAATACGCGCATGACCGTAGACTATTAGAATGCAATACACACATAGATTACAACATCATAAACTTGCTTAAAACAAACATTTCTTACTATAGGTGAAACAACCAGATAAACTAATTAAACCACATTCCACTGTGCATATGATAAAACACTACTCAACCACTACCTAACTTCAATGCCTAACGAAAATTCTAGTTCCAAATTTCAGTACAAATTTCTATTTTACGGTTTTGAAACCATACTATTTCTAAGCGGTTTCAAAACCTTTAAGATGAGAAGTGATCTTTATTGCAAACTTTAGGGTTAATTGGATGGACAGACTGCTGCCAGTTATTTTACCGTAATTTTAGAACTTCAACAGTGAACCAAATTTTTTTCCAATTAACTGTCTTTTTTATCCCCAGGTTCAGACCAGGAGATGATTACCTGAATAATCCAGCCTTAAAGCAATAAATTACTTTCAATTTCATGGAATATTATAAAAATTATCAGTGATGCATTATTTTGTTATTTTAAATGCAAACTCTGTCAGAAATGATAATTTTTTTGGTTATATTATGTGTAATATTTAAACATTTTCTTTTTTTACATAATCTCGTAATTGTTCTATTCTGCATTAAATTACAGTACAAGCACTTTAAAATGTTTACATCTGCAGTTATTCTATTGAGCTATAGGTATATAAGTTTCTAAAACGTAATTCATAGTATTATTTAAAATATTTGTTACTCACGCCAACGGCAAAAGGAATAATGTCATCAGGGATTACTATATTCAATCTAGTTAAGTCATAACCTATCATTTAGAACAAAGAGACATAGAACTATTAAGTATTTATTAGAACTACAAATCACGTTAAAGAAAGCTTAAATTAATTGCCTACGCGTGTTTTATATACTTTAATATATTCGTTACACAATTTTCTTACCAGACCTACTTAACTATCAGACAAACATGTTTCTCTTACAATTGTGTTACTGAAATTTTAATGATGTCTTTGTTTAAAACTATTTTTAATCACCAGGTCATTCAAAAGAAATAAACTTTTCTTTCATTCATATTGAAGTTACTTGATGGATAATAAATATTTTCTTTGCAAAAGACATTTGATTTAAGCAGTGAAATAAATTGTTTTTTAATAATAATAGTATTAATAATTTGAGTATATTACTTATCATTAAACTGACCGTATTATCAATTATCTAAAATTCTATCAAAATGAGCAAAAATTCATTACTTAAAAATAAAAAAAGCAAAATTTCTGTAAGTTCAAGTTTTTATTCGATTAAATTATCAGAAACTAGCTTTTAATTTATCCAAAAAATAAAAAATAAAATAAATAAATAAATAAATAATGAAAAAGAACTGAGACTTTTAGTACGATTTGCTACAACTTTGTAGACTTGTATTAAAATACTTTTTAAGTGTTAAACATATTAATTGAATCATTGGAACTGACTTATTTGGAAGTTTTTGGGAACATGAATACTTAAAGTAAATCTTTTTTTTCCCCAATGCCCACCTGTGTTAACATCCGTCAATTCAGGCATTTACAGGGCAGATTTGTTGGCCTCTCCTTCAGGGGCACCATATTAGGTGGGCCAACGTTGCTCCCACAGTAAGGACAGATAGTACAGAGAAGGAAAGAACATCCATGCCAGAACCTTTCTGATGCAAGGGCAGTTCCCTAACCACTACACAAGCTGGTCGGCCTTAAAGAAAATCTAGTTATTTAAAAATGAACATTAGTTTCAAAACAAAATTTTAAGCTCTCTTAAGTCAGAAATCTTAAACTATTTAGAAGTATTTTGTTGCTAATCGTTTAAATTTGTGGCAACAATTAAAAAAATACTGAATACTATTTCTTCATCATTTATTGTTTTAAATTTGAAAAACGAATACTTAATCCGAAACAAATATTTTATAAGAAATATTAAATATTCTATTACCGTCAGGAATTAGCGAATATAAAAAAAATCTTACCTTTTGTACTTTCTATCAAAACAGATTAAGTCCTTGGGTTTTCTTTTATGGTGATTTACTGCTTCTCAATTTAACATAATATTATAAACTACTAATTAACATATTTTTAACAGATACGTAGTAGTAAATTATATAATATAGACAATAACATGGTTATTGGTTAATATTTTCTGATAAGTTAAAAGAAATTATTTATTAAAATACTTCGTAAGTAAAAGTGCTGTACTACAGAGCAGAAGTGAAAGTTACTGATCTTAGAAAAGTAACCTCCATTTAAAGTACTACATATGTGGAACAGCTAATGTTTTCCTCCGAGATCCCTATCAGGCCCCATAACTCGCTCTACTGACCTAAAATGTGCAAAATAACGGGACACTATATTTTCTAACAGAAAGGTAATTGGTCACATAAAAGCTTATATAAAAAGTTTTACCTTATAGTCAATCAAAAAAAATCAAATTATTGAGTGTAATCTTAAGGAACACCTATAGAATATATTTTATTATTTCTTTTTTTTTCCAGCTCTTTTTTAAAAACTGCAGTATCTTACGATTAGACGTGGGTGTTAAAATATAGACGTAATAATAAATAGACGTAAGAGACTTGAGCACTATATACATGAAACAATCCGTTTTACTTTAATCGCAATTATAGAAGTTATCCTGAGATACACGACAAGAAATCTAAAAATAAGAAATCTTTTTTCCTTTATAGATACCGCGTGTTTTCCTCCAAAAACTGTATTAAAATGTTACAAAAAAGAGAAAATACAAATGGTTTTAGTTAATGGTAATTTAAGTCTACTAATTAAGTTTTGAATTTTAATATATCAGGGAAAATGGTTTTAAAATTACAAACATTTATTTTATACCAGTTTTACTTTTGAAAATTTCGCACATCCATGTTGAAAAAAATGTATGATCAAAATTACGAGAATATGTTATAATGTATCATGTTTCTGTCGTGATGGGAACACCAAAAAGCTTCGTCGAAGCACTTTGCCGGTAAAATTGTTAATAAAATATTGTTTTATAGTATATGGTATTTTATCATGATACTTTAGATAATGATACTTTAGATTATGGTATAAAAACCCTTATTTGGTTAAATTTATTTTTCAATTTTGCATTTTCTACCCAATTTATAGTAATAAGAATTATAATTTTGAGAACAACAATTTACTTTAAACGGTTAAAAAAAATAATTAATAAATGGTTTAAATACCGTACATTTTGGTTTAATCACCAGAATTATGCTTTTTTAATTTTTTTTTTTACCAAAAATGTAATTACCGTACAGTATTGTAATTTTACCAGAATTATTTCTCCATGGGGGAAAACCTTCTTTTGTTGCTCATGCTGTTTTTTTTCTTATGCATTTTTATGCCAATAATATAAAGATAGCAGAAAAATATCGTATTTTTTTAGAATTATATGCTACGATCTGGAATATTATACATTTTAATTGACTAATTACATTAACCAATTTGTATTAAACAAGTAAAAAAATAGATTGCATATTTCTATTTAAAATTTGCAATAAGATTTAAAAATTATCGCAACAAAGAAGTTTATATACTTTATATTAAAATTAATGAATAAATAAAAGAAAATAAAATCTTATTTATTTTGAGTCCTTTCCCTTTTTCATCGATTTATTTTTTGAAAGAGTAGTTAGAAAGTATGCATTGAGAAAAAAAGTACGACCCAAACTACCAGAATATGGTAAAAGTTATCGTGTCTTCGTTTTTATATCAACATAAAAAAATCTAATATGAATTATTTAGCTTAATTTGAATACTTACTAATGAAATGTAATTACTATATATATATATATATATATATATATATAAAGACTTTATTTTTAATGTCGCAATTTATATCATTAAATTAATATATTTTTCTAACGCACTACATTGTAAAAAAATTAGTGTATAGTTACTATCATTCTTGGTGTTGAGATAAACGAAATACATTTTTTACATTTTTAGTTTTGAGATAAACAAAGAACTTTAGTTATCTTGAAAAACATTACATAATATTGACAAAATAATGCTTGTTTAAATAAATTGGTGCAATTATATTACTCTGATAGCAAAAATCCCCCAGCACAGCTGCGGATGCTCAAGTTTATCAGAACACCTGCAAATTATTTTACAGCTCAGAGCTAAGACAAATTGTCAGAGTATCTGAAGAATTTTTTCGCTTTTATATTTAAAAAACAAACCTACGGAAAAAAATCTTTTAAATTACTACTATTTATTTTAAGTTCTAACAAAATTCATGTAAATTAAAATTTATGTACATTTAATTAAAATCTGCAGATCTAGAAGCAAATGAAAAATAATGGCTTTCAAAATTTCCAACTAATTCACTCTTATGAAATGGAATTTCGAAAAATAAAGAGTTTAAATGACAAGAAAAATTTTAAACATAAATTCCTAATTTCAGAAAACTTTACTTCCGTGTTTCTAGACTGCATACGGACTTATTCCAGTTTTTCCATTTACTTAAAATAGTATAAAATTTTTAATTAAATAATAATTTTTTTAGTATAATTTTTATCTACCTCATATGTTTAGTTTTGCGATTAAGCCTAATTTTTTGAAAAACAGCTTCGGTTTGAATGTGTTAAAGCCCTAGACAAATTTGAATTTCTACTTACTTGCAGCTTATGCGCAATAAATAAAACTTACTACAAGCCCTAATTAAACTTGAAAAAATATTTTGGCATTTTTTAACTATAAAAACTGTCTAATTGTTACTAAAAAATCTGTCTGTTTTTTGGAATTATATTTGCACTAAAAAAATTAAATAAAAGAAAGCAGTTTGAAAAATTATTTATCAATTTATAATATTTAAAATAATTAACAATAATTGATTTTATAAATCAAAGAAATTTGAAAAATGAATAATAATTGTTTCAATTAGATCTAAATAACGGCAAATAAATACAAATTGTAAACATTATTGTTTCGAAATAAGCCGTGTTTGTAAGATTTCATCTTTAACGTAGAAAAATACACCGATGTTTCAAAAATACAAATTATTTAACTGCTAACATAATATTTCCCCCTTATTTTGATCTAAATTCATACAAAATAGTATGAAAAATATGTATAATAATGATTACGCCTCAAAAGGTTAAGGCTGTCCACAGTTTGTTTCCTGAGTAGAAAGAAAATACATGGATTGATGTTATTAATTTGGTGGCTATCTTCAACTTTAGGAGAGGCCTAAAATCGAGGAATGATGGCCACTTTTTATTAATGCATATGACATATTAGCCGTACTATTCACGACTATTTCAACAGTCCTTAAAAAGTTTAAAATTGGTAAAACAGATAATGAAATAAGATGTATTTTAGTAAATTCTTATTTTAGAAATTTCGTACTATTCCCGACTTTTATATTTTTAAAATAAGTAAATATGGTTACAAAATCTTTAGTTTCGTTAATGGCTTTTATTTGGTTTTGTTTTAAAACTTTAAGAAGAAAGTTAAGGAAAATAAATCCTTAGTTTTCGTTATTATAATAAAGATGAAACCACTTTTTTAAATTTTTTAAGAATCGAGCAAAATTATGCATATCACATTCCGATGCTACAGATCTAACATATTATTACATAGAGCCCTATGACCTACTCAACAGAACCCTACAAATTATCTGATTCTACAGACTCAAAATTTGATGAATCTCTGTATTAGCTGTGGAGAAGAACATAATACAACAGCAAAAAATGACGATTGGTTAAGGGGTGTGAGGTGCTTGCAGTGGCTACATTACACTTGTACTAATTTTAAAAACCTTTACCAAAAATGTGTTAAAGCTTTTTCGAAAGGGATGGTTTAAACCTATGCAGTAGATTTTGCCTATTAGATTCGTTTTACTTATTTTTCATGATAAATTATTTCATCACAAATTATCAAGATTAATAAGTACTTCATCATAAGTTTTTTAAGATTAACTGTTTCAAAAGTATTATCTTCATTATTGTAATTTTCATTTAAAATATTTCATGTCCTTCTCATCTCGAAATTTAGGAAAGATGGAAATATGTAAGTTTATTTTTGAATATTTTTCTTTTCTTATTTTGTTCTCAATATTCGTTTTGTTCAAAATATGTTAACCACATGTAAGAAAAAGAGAAAATAGAGATACAAGAATATATGCACATTCTTGCATCTCTATTTTTAGTACTTTTATATCGATTTGAAAAAACTATGGCCATTTATCCTAGACTCACCCTATATTATTTAAGTTTATGCAATTTAAAAAATTATACATATAAAAACAAAAAAATACCATGCTGTTAACCGTGTGGAATAATTCGGTTAACACAATTTTCAACAGTAATATGATTGTTAAACTGGCATCAAAATATCGTTCAGAGTTAAATTTGGTAAAAAATGTAGGATTTTAGGGTTAAGTAAAAAAAGTGGAATTTTATAAAATTATTGTTATGTTAATTTCTGTATACTTGTACAATTACGGCAATACTTTATTATTTTGTTGAGTCATATTTTAGAAAAGAGCACCTCAATAACAGATTTTATTTAATATCTTAAAATACTTGATATTCCATTAAGATAAGAAAAAAATCCATCACATTTAATGATAAGTATTCTACAAAAAGCTCAATAAAATCTTTTTATAAAATATCAACAGGATTTTAAATGCAAATTTTATTGACTCATTTCCTTTTTTTTCATATTTAACGGAAGCGAACCTTAATTCTATATTAAATATCATCAATTTTACGATTAGTGGTTCCTACATCCTTCTTGACTGTAGTGCGTATTTCAAAACATAGCCTAAAAACATTTTTATTATGGCCTTTCTTGCGGAAACAATAAGTGACTATTTTCGCCTTTACCTAAATATCGAAGATTTCAAAGAATTCTAAGATGTTAATCTTATTATTTATAAAATTGTTATGATTTAAAATCATCAGAGAATAATAAAATTATGGGTTGTAATGCTTTTAAAAAAGTCGAGAAGGATGGAAGCAAATCTTTTGAAAATTTGTTTCGAATAAACATTTGTGTAACTTTTTTTCCTAATTTGATAAAACTATGTTTATTGATTTTTAATTCAAAACTTGTTGGTAAATTTAATATAATTTTCATTTTTCACTGAGAGAATGAAAGTGTAGACTTCCCTGTTAGAGACCTTCTAAAAGTCAATAATTTTTCTAGACGCTGTGAGATTTTGCACTTACGTGCATATTTGTTTAACTATGTGCCAATTTGTTTAAAGTCAGTGCAGGTTTCTTTTTGTTACCTACAACATTGAAATTGAAGAAAATATTATACGAATACTTCTAATACAAATATACAATCAAATATACTGATTCAAATGTATTATTAATATATTATGATTGATAAAATTATCGTGTTTCCGCAAAAAAATGCTAATTGTGAAACATAATAGCTAATTGTTTCCTAATTTTACTAAAATCATGTTTATTGATTTTTAATTCCCAATTTGTGGGTAAGTTTAATATGATTTTTATTTTTCAGAGAGAAAATAAACATGTAGAAATACGTGTAGAGTAGTGTAGAGAACGTGTAGAACGTCCCTGTTATAGTCCTGCTCAAAGTCAAGAAGATTTCTAGACACTGTGCAAATTTGTACGTACATGCATATTTGTTTAACTTTGTGCATATTTGTTTGAACTAAGTGCAGGTTTCTTTTTGTTATCTACAGCATTATAATCGAAAGAAATATTATACCAATAATTCTAAAACAAATATACACAAGGAATCAAATATACTGATTGAAATATATTATTAATATGTTATGATTGACAGAATTATCATGTTTCTGTAAAAAAAAAAGTCCTAGTTGTGAAACATAACTGTATAAACAAACTTTTTCGTCTATCTTAAAAAAAGAACGCTTCCAATTAAAATAAATCAAACAGATTGGAGGGAAAATTAAAGACAGGATTTAGTTATAAATAAGTTTATAAAAACAATCGAATATTTTGGGTTGGTGAAAAATAGCTTAAGACATTAACTGTGAAGCTGAAAGTAATTCATGGGATATTTTTAAAAAATATTCCACAATTGCTACAAAAAGTATTGTTTCATCCAATTACTATTTTGCCTTTTGTTTCTGAGTTAAATTGTAAAATATGAATATTTCGTCTGGTATCCAACTGTAGGTTATAATATATCTAAAATTCTATATCATTTTAAATAATTTCTGAAATAATATAGGCATACGTTTTAAGAAAATAACTGAAACATCTAACTGTAATTCAATAGAGAACTATAATTCCTACCATCTGTTATATAGTTGTTGTCATTTAATAAAGTAGCTCTTATTTTAGTTAAGGTTAGAACATACATTTAGCCTTATAAATTAACACTGATTATTAATTAGTGTTATCATACTAATTTTGACGATAAAAAACTTCACACGTTTCCTTTACTAAATCATTTGAAACTTAATTAATAAATTTTGCTCTCCATCGGCATAGACAAACAAAATACAAAAACTTTTAAAAGTTATTTAAAAAAAAAATGTATTATTATAAGTTGTTATTAAGTTGTTGTTATTAAACTATTAAGTTGTTATTAAACTATTTTTATTATACGCCGATAATTCACAATGCAACTATTGGATTAAAAATTCTTCTTAAATTCAAAAGTTGTTGAAGAATAAATGTATTAACTTTTTTCTAGATGGCAGCACATCGCACTGTTCCGATAAGTGTTAAAGAAAAAATAACAAATTATCAAAAATTTTATTATTTTTTATATTATATTTTGTTTAATTAATTGCTCATATTTCCAAAGTATTTAAATCTATTTTAATATACCATGAGAAATGACTATAGTTAAAATTCTGCTGGATAAATATTCAGTTTTATTTGGTGGATAAAGTCCCCAAAAAGTGTGCTAAGAAAAAAATTTTGAAATGCATTTTTGAGAGTTTCAAATATTAATTCTGTAAGTTTTTTGGTAACCTTTGTGACTTATTAGAAGATTTACTCATTTATGTGAAAATTTTATGAGAAAAATGTGATATTGTTATTTGAAATTTTTTTGCTTAATTTATTTAAAATTTAAAGAAAGTGAAATATTTTTCAAATTAAAAGACGCTTTATGATTATTGAAACTATTCTATTGAATTAAATTTGGGATTTAATTAAAACTAGTTTATATAAAGGAATTGTCGTTATATTCTGGAAATGCCCATGTATTTTTAGAAATATGAATGCTATATTGTGAAAGTGCTTCAATGTAGACCGGTGGTCAGAAAAACTAAAATATTTTTTTGTAATTAATTACAACTACTTTTTCAATGTCCTGATAAAAAACTACTTTTGAAATGTGAATTTGAAAATGTAAAAAGTTTTGAAGTTTGAAGGTGCTTAATGGTTCTTTATTATAACAAGCACAAGTACACAATAAAAGAACAAACACTAATTAAAACTCTTTTATTTCGAGAAACAAAGTGTATAAAAAATTATACAGCAAAATATGTTCTGTTAGAATACGAGAGAAACGAATCACCCAGAATATTTATCTTAATGTTCGGAGGGGATGACTTCAAATATGCTAATAAGTCAGTACAGACGATATTTTAAATTACAAAATTAGACACACAAACGTAGTTTCTATGAACTAATATACCCTTTTTTCGACGGATTTAAAACCCTCAAAATATAGGGGTAGCCGCAATTTGATATAAATACTTTCTAAATAGCTCGTTTAGAAGAGTGGTCAAAACTTTGGAATTCTTGATGTTAATTTTATTATTTGTTAATGAATTTCACCATATTATGTGAACATTTTATGCGAAGTGAAAAATTTTTGAACGTAAATATATAATCCATTTATCCAAAATAATTTCATTCAAAAAATAAGTTTTGATACTTCTTTTTTATGTTTCATTATTTTATTTAATGAATAACGAAAACAATTGGAAGATATACAAATTTTTCATGAAGTTTTAATTAATGTAATTTATACGCAAAATACAAAATTTAAAGAAATAGGTATAATAGTTCCTGAAAACATCAAGTTTTAAAATGTCAAATATTTAAGTACTGTCACAGTTAGAAAAAAAGTATGGCTAAAATATGGTAAAACTTTCCATTCTTCTGGCACTAAGAAAACATCGAAATGCACGGTAATTTTTACCCAAGGGCTATGGTAAATTAATCATAAAGTATGGCTTTAAAATGCGTTAATATTTGGTAAATGAGGTAAAGTTTATTAATTCCATCATGATACCTTAGAGCAGTGGTTTCCAATTTGTTTTGGCTATGGAACCCAAATGATAGATCTTCTTTTAGCCAAACACTTACGTTGTGATAGAAGTTCATTAGATATTAACAAACAAAAAAGACTAGTATTTATTTTGAAAATATTTAAATGGAAAGAATAAAATTTTTCTTCGAAAATTAATTTTTATTTTTCGCAGTGTAATTCACTGGTTTGGAGAGGCATCTAGTCTAGTTTTGGATTCTGTGTAAGTTGAAAAGTATAAAATAATCTGAATTATGGCTTTAGTTCACATAAAAGAAAAAACAGAACATGCAGTGACAATACTTATCAGAAGAACATATTTCTTTATTGCTGATCTTTTATATTTTTATTCAAAATACTGTTTTTAGGATTATTTGTATATTTATTTTTTATGCTCTAAAGAATTCTGGATCAAATTGTTGTATGAAGTACTGGCACTTTGGGTTCATCTTGCGTAAAAACTTATGGTAGTTAATTCTGTAAAAATTACGATATATCAGATTTTATATTTTGAAACATGGTCCTGTCAAATTGGATTTTGTGGTAAAAAGTACAGCCGGCACCTTGAGAGCCGGTATTTGATCAGGAATTTACTAAAATAATTTCTTAATAATAACAAATAAATTAAATTATATAAACGTAATTAAAGGTTTCACGAATCATTGGCTAAAATAATTTCTATTTCTTGGAACCCCAGGGTTCTTATTATGAACCGCTACTTATAATATTGTTTTTTTTACCAGAAATTTTACTGTGGTTTTACCAAAATTGTTTTATCCGTGTAGAAGGCTCAATCATAACAAAGAATTGATAGATAAGTATACATCTATCAATTCTTTGTGATGCATCTATCAATTCAGCTTCCTTTATTATTATCTATCAATTCAATAATACATCTATCAATACATCTATCAATTCCTTGTAAGTATACATTGCAAGGAAAGCAATGCAAAAATTTCTAAATTTTTCTCTTTTCGTTAGCTTTTTAATAGTTTGGAAAGAACATACACGAAAATTGTGCTTGATTTTATTAAATGCGTTTTAATAAACATTCAAAGAAAATACACATTATGCTACAAACAGATTTTTAAAGGAGTACTAAAGAAATTCATGTGTTCTTTGCTAAGATTTTTTCAATGACATAATTTAAAAGAAAGATGTGTTAGCTACTAGAAAAGTTTAAGGAATCCGTGTTTTCTAGCTACAATCCCTGGTTAAATTATTAGACACACTGTAAGATTCTATGTCAAATCTTAATTATCTGGTTATACTCTACAGCCTTATAGTTTTTAGCCGACTAAACCGGATTACATTTGTTTATTGTTCATGTATCAATTGATTAGCATTGTCATGCAACCAATTGGTTAGCATTGTCATGCAATTAATTGGTTTGCATTGTCATGTAACCAATTGGTTAGCATTGTCATAAAAAATCTCCTCCATTAAAACCCAATACATTTATGTTTAAATATAAGAGTATTGCTTATAAACTCGTGCAAAACATGCAATTATTAAAACACAACAGTGCTTTTAATAATTTGGTCTAATTATTATAATATACTGATATAATAAATGTTCTACATTTACGTAATATATCGTCTAATTTATCAAATTGTCGAATTTATATTTTATATATCGTCTAATTTCACCAATTTATACATGAACGTAAGCAAGTATGAACCGGTTTCAGTCGCGTAAAAACAATAAAGCTGTAAAGTATCACCTGATGATTAAGATTTTATATAGAATCTTATAGGTGTGCCTAATAATTTGGTCAGGGACTGTATACTTCAGTCTTTTTCATTCTTTTTATATTTTTTACAGTGAGAGTTGGAAGTGGATATTTACAGACGACCTCAATAAATTAAAATTCAGTTAGGGCGCATCTCTAAATTATAATGTTAAAAAATCATATTAAAGAAAAAATGAGTCAATTCACAGTTAAAAAACAATGCAAACTTTTATTTATCTACGTAAAGCATATTTTGTATACAAAGTGAAAAACAACTACGTTGTGACTGTAAATATATTTATAAAGACAATCTGGAACCATGATAGAGCGATCCTTCTTGTAACGCATATTCTAGCAAACGCCCTCTACGAAGGCAAAATTTCTTCCAGGAGTTTCTTTGTCTTCTTGATTGAGTTCAAAATTACAAGGCTATAGCTTTGAACATCTGTGGTCTTAAACCCAAAATTTGGTCGGCTGTTCAACTACGTTTATAAAATTATAAAATTAAATAAAATATGTAACTGAATCAAGAAGCAAATTTTTGATAGGATTTAATGCTCTCCAAAAAATAAATACATAAAACTAGTTTAAATTTATGATGCTATACATAAAATTTAAAAACAAAACATTTTAATAAATATAAATACTATATAATAAATATTATACCATAAATATATATAGCATTAGTCTCCAAAACAAATGATCTTTCATATAACTAGCATAATTAATTACTTATTATTAGTCAGTTAGTATTAATCAGTAGGACAATTTATATTAGTAAAAGTTGAAAACAGGATAGAATTTTGTCTTATACAAAAAATTTTAATACTCAATAATATGAGCAAATATTGCATCATTTATTTTAATCCATTGCATTGATCAGAAATAATGCAAGAAATAGGTTTCAAAGTTATGATTTCAAGATATAAACTTGAATGATAATCTAATCATCTTTTGTACTACTATCGCCATTTCATTGTTGGTTTAAACAATTTAGTTATGCATTTGTGTATGATATGATGATATGCAATATTTACTAAAAGAAGAAAGCTATCGTAAAAATGAAAAAGATCCAAAGATCAATGAAAATTCCGTTATTTTAAATAAAATATGAACTTAATGATTATTCAAATACTAACTTTTGATTTTACGAAAAAAATTCAAAAACAATTCAAATAATAATTGACTACAACTGTGAATTACCACATGAAAAAAAATTTTAAACTCCTAGATTAAAAATAATTTTTAATACTTTTTGTCAATTATTTTATAATTATCCTACAAGAGATAAGAAAGAAATTAAATTTTATTACAAAAAAAAATAACTATGATAAAACAATTTTTTTTACATTATAATGGTTAAAAATATACACTCTAATTTTAATATGCTCTTCTTTTGTTCTCTTGTCCCCCTTTTGTTGCCTGTTTAAGCAATTTAATCATATTTTTGTGCATCATGCATATATTTCAAATATTTGTTATCAAAAAGAAATTTATTTCACTAAGTGCAAGAATATACAAAAATTCTTTTGTTTTAACCAAAAACAAGAATTTAAAAATTTTTACATTTAAACTTTTGATTATACGTAATGTGCTTATAATCCAAATAAAACTATACTACAAAATTACCTCATCAAAATAATTTTATATTCTTACGATTTAAGGTAATTTTTAATACTATTTGTCAAATATTTTTTAATAGTCTTATTAGAAAAAAATAGCAATAAAATTATTTTGCTATAAAAGATAATTAACTATAATACAACAATTATTTTTTTTTACAAAATATTGCTTTAAAAATATACACTATGAAATAAGTGTGTTCATCTTTTGTGATAATGTCGTCCTGCCATTGCATGTTTAAACAATTTAATCACGCTTTTGTGCATCTTATATTTGCATTTTTAATGAAATACAAAAAGGTTCTCACAAAATTAAAGAATGCATAAAAACTATTTTGTTTTATTCAAAAGTAAGAACTTAAAAGCTATTTACATTTCAACTTTGAATTTTACGTAAAATTCTTTCAATATAATTAATAATTAATTGATACTATAAATTACCCTATCAAAATTTTTTTATCTTCTTAAGCATTATGATATTTTTTGAAAATCTAAAAAATATTATGATTTTAAAATGAAAGTAATTAACTATACAACAATTCTTTTTACAAAATAATGCATTAAAAATATACACTATGAAATCAATGTGTTCATCTTTTGTAATAATGACTTTTCATTCATTATTAAGAAATTCAATCATTCTTTTGTGCATCACATATATTTGCAATAAGGCTCTTATAAAATGAGAGAATGTAATTCTTTTGTTTGAAACAAAAATATGAATTATCAAAAAGTTTTTTTTTTTTATTCTTAAGAATAAAAAAAAATAAGAGAGAAAAAAAAGAAAATTAAAGAAGAAAAGGAGAAAAAAAAGAAAACAAATATCATTTTATAATAAAAGACAATTAACAACAATACAATTTTTTTTACTATATAGTGTGATAAAAATATGCCCTAAAAAAGTAATGTGTTCATATTTTGTACTAATAACGCCATTTCATTGTATGTTCAAGCAATTTAATTATACATTTATGCTTCATACATTTGCAATAATTACTTAAATTAAAAAATAGATTTAACAGTAACGTAATCACAACTATATACAATTTTCAAAAATTGTAGAAGTTCTCTGCATGACGAGTTTTAGGACACTTTAGGTAATTTAATATTTTTTGAAATCCAGTCAACAGTAAATGATACTCTGTGATATATTCCAGGTTGCCTCCATTGAGCACAACCAAATCCAGCTGATATGATGCCCGCTAATGTCCATCTTCCATCCAAATAAACTATTAAAGGTCCTCCAGAATCTCCCTATTAAAAAGAAATAACAATTAACACTGTTATTAATATAACACAGCTCTATATATTTTTATGGATTATATGATATATACAATAATAGAATTGGGGGTTTTATATATTTTACCAAAGATAAGTCATAAGTGTTAACTTTGACTGTAGATGGCAGAATATATGTTTAAAGTAATTTTTATGAGGCATGATAAGAGTCCACGAAGCTCAATGTGGCATAGCATAGCAACGAAACGATTCTCCATGTAGCGAAAATTGTGATTATAAATTTGATGCATAAACGTGTCCCTTTCATTTAAAGATCATTAATCCCAAATAAAAGAATAAAGTTGAGTTTTTCTTATTTTTATTTTTATTTTTTTATAATCGTCGTTAAACAGCCGACCCTATTTTCAGGTTTACGACTACTAATGTTCAACTTAGTAGCCTTGTAATTTAGAACCCTATCCAGAAGACAGGGGAACTTCTGGATCAAGTGTTGGGAGAATTTTGCCTTCGTGGAGAACTTTTTGATGGAACTAACCCGCATTGGCGTTACACGGAGAGGAAGACCACAAGAACCTCCCACGTTAAGCCTGATGGCTATAAAGTTTATTAGCAATTTCCAAAACTGACTAAATAAATACTACCAATAATTTTGAAAATATTTGATAAATTAATTAATTTGTAATTTTTATTATTTATTTTATTTGCGATTAATTAATTTTTCCATCGTTTAATCAATAATAGTCTTAAGACTAGGAGTAATGTTAGACAGTTTAGTTCATACGTCAAGTAGAAGCATCTAATTTAGCTCCGAATTCATTTTTTGCTATTTATGCATAAACTGAAAATGATTGAAATAAGTTAACTTTTGCTTAAATTTAAATAAAAACAAAAAAGAACCGTTACAAACATCGAGAATGGTTATCAGAGAAATAAATTCTTTGTTGATGAATTTGGTTATTTTTTATTATTATTTTGTATTATTTCATTAATTTTGCCATCGTTTTATTAGTAATATTCATAAGAGTTGGATTTATGTTAGACAGTTTAATTCACAGGTCAAGTAGAAGCACCTAATCCGAATTGAATTTTGCTGTTATGCTTAAACTGAGAATGATTGAAATAAGCTTAATTATTGTTTTCATTTAATTAAAAAAAATCTGTCATAAGCATTGAGTATGATTATCAGAGAATTAAATTCTTTCTTGATGAATTTGGCTATTTTCTTTTGAAGGGAAAAGTTTAATGGGAAATACTATTGAAATTATTGTTATTTCTTTTAAATAATACTCTCTTTTCCACTGACATTTTGCTTAAACAGTTTTATAAAAATAATCGTTGATTTAATTTTATTTTATTTGCAGATCTTGAAACTTTAATCCACTATAAAATTATATGAGTAATATTAAATTGAATAAATATACATTTTCAAAAAACCAAATTTGTCAATAACCATCTCAAATTAAGAAACTAGCATAATTTAAAAATGTATCAACAGAAAGTGTTTACTCCAATTGAATTACTAATATTTTATACATGTTTTTGTCTTCAGAACACTTGATAATAATAAAAAAATAAAATTAATGAAAAATATACATCTGATTATTAATAAAAAGAAAAAGCATTGATTTAAATGTCGCGCTTACGCAACTTTGACCCAAAAAGAGTTAATACATTTCTAATTCATTTCAAGTTTAAGAATGGACCAAACTTTTTGGCCCCTTCACAATATTAGGAAACAATTTTGTATGTTATAAGATTCAAGTAAGTCTAACTTAGAAATGCTTAACAAGGAAGATATTTCTAACTGTTACTTGTCAATTAAATTGAATTTTAGACTTTGAGACTAGAATCTGAAATATATTTTTTTTATCTACTAGTTTCTTTTTCCTATTTATAAAAACGTATATTTTTAAAAGTGTAAGGTTTTGATTTTTCTGCATACTTATGAAAAATGTTTTTTTGATAGAACAATTAAGATAATAAAATATCGATGTTAAGATAAGTTAAGATAATAAAGTATTGGTATAATGTTCCAGGTCCTCTATAAGACAGACGTCTTATAGAGGACCTGGGTTAGATACCCGACTGATGCAACTAATATAGATGAGAGAGTGTAGTGACAGCGATGAGGACAGAACTCTGTGGGCCTCGCATTAGAGGGTAAAGGCTCAGTTCATTGTTGATAGAATATTGTTACGCAACGATCAGCGTTCCTTAGTTTTTTACAAATTAAAGTCGCAATATTTTTGGTAATTAAAACGCAGAATATTATTTAAAACTCAAATACGTATCTTGTGCCTTTATCATGAAAGCGAAAATGCGTTTGTGATTGTTTGTTGAAAAATTATCTTTTTTCTCTACTTTAAAATACGATTTTCTATTTTTCTGACATAAAATATGGCTTTCTCTCATAACAATAACGTTCCAGTTAAAATAATTTGAGAACTAATTTAACTTAACTCTTATCTAAACTACTTGAATAAAAAATATACTTATCTGTTGTTAAGATTACGTTTAAATGAAAATTTAATCTACCAGTGCAAATCACGGTGAGGAAATATTGTTTACAACTTTGACTTATATAACTTTCCGCTGATATTTTCAAGGAGTTTAGATTGGTGCTATTATCAACGGTTTTGGTTTCAGAATACGTGTAGGTGAGAATTTTAAGCTGTGAAATCCTTAGATATGCGAAGAAATATGTTTAGAATAATTTCAGCTGGAATAAAAATTTGAAGATTAGACGGCAATGTTGCTTATTTTTAACTTATATGTATATTATGTTTGTTTGAATTAATATTCATTTGGTAATTATCATTAAAATTAAAATATTATAATTTACTAGATCATGATATCTGTGTAAATGAAACTAGTTTATTGATATGAAATCAAATCAGTAATATAGACTCTTGAAATTAGGAAAAGAGGTATATAGATTAAAAAAATATTTTTATTCTTATTGGTTAGTAAAATACGGTTCTTTTAAAATTATTTTTAAAATCTTCGCAAAAATATGAAGATTTTTATAATATTGTATTGAGGCCAGAGTATGAAGCATTTTATCATATTCATTTCTTAAGTTTGCAAAACACAAACATTTTTTTTAATATTATGTCATTGAATCTACATGATTACTAAAATAAGTATTTAATTTAATTTTCTTGCTCTTAGGAAATTCTTATTATCAGAGGTAACTATTGCTTTTATTCATCATTTACTTTTTTTTATTTAGAAACCTTTTAAACATGTGAGAGTAAGATTCTGGAGTATACGTTGTGGAAACACACTTTGGTTATTTTATAAAAAAGTGATTATTCACTCTGAGAATATTGGATAGTTTATGTTGTATGAGTATATAGAGAATATTGAATATAGAGAATATTTGTATGAGTATAATTTAAAACCGTATGAAATGATTTGTGAGAAATTTTTTTTTCAAACGTTACGATAGTATTCTTTTTAAACGAATGAAGTTAATGGTAGGAGAGAGAAAAATTATTTAGTACAGCTTTGTACTTGACTAGTAAGGGCCAATATACACGGATATTCGTATGAGGTAATTCTGTCTATTGATATAAGTTGATTAAACTAAAAAAAAAATTTTTTTTTTTTAACTTAAGCAACAATGTAAGTAGATTACTGGCTAATAATGTGAAATCCTTAGAGCGGGGCCTTTACAGAGTTTTTTTTTTTTTTTTT
The DNA here is from genome assembly GCA_949128135.1 of Parasteatoda lunata. Classification (NCBI taxonomy): domain Eukaryota; kingdom Metazoa; phylum Arthropoda; class Arachnida; order Araneae; family Theridiidae; genus Parasteatoda; species Parasteatoda lunata. The sequence goes on from OX421980.1 coordinate 78,957,793, forward strand.
TTTTTTGAATGATAGAATGATAGAAATATTGAGTAACAGAGCAGCAAATTGATGAAGGGAACTCACAAAAATGTATAAAACTTTTGTGCTAGCAAATCATTTTTATTCATAAATAAAAATTTATATATTTTAATATTTCTTACCACACATGCATCTTTTCGTCCACCTTCATATCCTGCACACATCATTTCTGGAAATATTCGGAGATTAATTCTTTTCCAATGATGCCACATTTCACATTCGTAGTTGGAAATAATTGGTATTTCTACTTTATGCAAGAGACGAGTTCCATACCTATTACCTGAAATTTCATTTATAACGTTAAAGTTATGTAACTACATTTCTTGTTTCGTAAAGACATATTAAATGGCTTGGAGTAATTCAATACATAAGAAGGTTTAACAAGCAGTTAACATTTTATAACAAGCAGTTTTAACACAACCGTTAGTAAAATTAATATGAAATTTTCGGTGACATATTAGTTGTATTTACCCTAAACTGGTTTAAATATATAATTTTGAACAAATCTAAGGCTTATATTTTACTTACAATTGGAAAATTAGTTACATTATCAACAGTTGACAAAAGAGATTATTTGCAGCATTATATAACGGAAGCTTTTATGAATAGAGCACAACGTTTTCATTCGATACAATTCTAAAGTTTCATATCTTTAGAGAAAGGATTATGATATTCTAGGATTTTCAAGCTAATTTGTAGCTCTTCATGCTCACAATTGTCCTGACATTTTTTCACTATAATCAATGAAGTTTTTAAAGTTCAAATAGTTATCTGAAATAGCGTTGTGGTTGCCATATGTTAGCCTTATAATAGTTACTAGCTATTCATTACAAAATTTGAAAAAGTCTTTTTTTTCAGATTTTTAAGCAGCCATCTAATTAGATAATGATTTCTGTTGTATTCCCATTGACAGCTGCGATTTCTTAGTGCCCAATGCTCCCCATTTTAACAAGGCTTGAAGCCAAGCATGTGACGTCACAAGAGGAACGAAAACCTGATGTTTCCTCTCCAATTCTCCGAGCTTGCTTTCAGGCAATATTGTCGGTTGAAGTCAATTACAACTTAGGACAGGAATTAGGCGTCTTATGATTACCACTTGGGTCATTTTCGCTTAATGCTTGCAAAACGAAGTTTTGACGTTCAGGAATTATGTATATTTGAAAAGTATTTCTTCACAGTTGTGATGTCAGAAGACCACTTTCCGGAGCTCTTTTCCTGCCCTCGTGTAAATTAGGCGTAAGGGAAAAATATCCCTCTTCAAATTATGTCTGGGCGTTCTGGTTTTTGGGGTAATGAAGAAGCGAACTTTCTTGGAAAAAGAGGTGCCATCTTATTAAATCATCTAAATACGACTTCTAATTGGGAGATCAAACCATTTTATTTTTTTAAAAAAAACATATTCACATTGAATTCTTATCTTTATCATCAGACTCATACAGTCCTGAAATGTTGGAGAAGGGTAGGCCCATCATTTATGCTTGATAAATCAAGATTCCACACAGTAGTAGTTTTTCCTATGTTAACGGACAAGATTGCCTCACCATACCCATCTTAACCATTATAGGCATTTCAGCCGAGCCTATTTGCCAATTGTATGTTTTTGGGGAAGTAATAAAAGGGTTAACCAGGTTGCTTCGTTAAGGGGCTCTAACTAGGTCTATAGAGATGTCAATATATTGGGAAGCAAGAGCATTCCTTGAGCAATGACTCGAGTCTTCTGTTCTTCGTTTTATTGTTCTATGTTCTTTTTTCCTGTGCTCTATTGTTCTGCATAACATTTTGCCTAGCCATTAGAAATAAAAAAAATCTTCTAAAACTAAAAATACTCATCATAAAGTAAAAATGGAATTCTAAAATGAATCATAATTTCTAAATTTGAAATTAAATAAGCTTTGTTTTATTTTCAATTCATTTTCAACTTTCATCTCATTGGATATTTTTCAACAATCATTGTCGAGGCATGAAACTCGCATTTTTTCCCATTCTTCAATTTGAAAAAATATAAACCAATGGCTTACTATGATTTGTAGGTTTTGCAAGCTATTACTATATATAAAAGCTGGCATGTGTAAAATGCATTCACTTAGTAATATTAAGCAGGTACAACTAAAAAGAATTTTACCCCCCCCCCCCCCCCCCAAAAAAAAACCCATTTAAAACGCTTGCTGAAAATATTCATCACTTGAATGCTATATAATATTCATTCACTACACAGCCTTTTCATCACTTGAATGCTATATAATATTCATTCACTACACAGCCTTTTGTGGTCTTTTTCGTGTTATGTAAGAAGTTTTAACTAATACTTTTGCTGCTATAAATTAAAAAAAATTAGAGTAAAAAAAAAATAAAAAACTTTAAAACGAATTTAAAATTAAATCACAAAAATTTCGTGAATGATTTTTAATGTATGTTGAAACTAAAATTTAAAATCTTTATTTAAATTAGTAATAGTTTCGTATGAAAGTAGACAGAAATTTAGACCTATCGACCTATCTGAGTTACCTACTACAAGATTATTTTTATTATGAAGTAGAGGACTTTCATTGAAGTTAGTAGTCCTCATACAAATATGTATTTTTGAAATATTGTATGAGAATTTATCTTGTAATTCTTTTACAACTCCATGCTCTCTAAATAAAATTGTCTTGCTTACCATTTCTATTGTTTTTATTTACTTGAAGAACGAAAAAAAATTAGACGTAATTTGTTTGAAATCAATAAAAAGCTTCAATACAATAGAACAATTATTTCTATTGTTTCGATATATTTTCTGCTGTTCTGAAATTTTATACTCTCAACAAAATTTGAACAGTCAAACATTTATTTTATTTTCTGTACTTGGCTTCATTAATGATTGTTGGAGTTAATGAAATGTGGAATAAAAATAAGAAAAAGTTAGAAAACGTATTTTTTCGTATTAAAACAGACGTAAAAACAGACGTATAACTATAAACAATAAAATCGTCCTCGTATTGCTTTTGATTAAATATGTAGCATATAGGCATATTTGATAGCACCTGATATACGTATTTATGCACATCAGGAACTTTAGGATGCATATTTATGCACATCAGGTACTAAGATAAGTTTTTGGATTAAAAGGTGCCTTTTAAGGTGAAAATAAAAACGAAACTTTCAGAATAACTTTTGATCTAATGAATCGATTTTCAAATACTTGAACAATCTGGATGGTTCGAGGCGATGGCCTTGAAAATGCTAATTAATTAGTGCTTGCTATATTTTAAGTTACGAAATCAGACATAAAAAAGTGCTTTCACGATTTAAACACACCTTTTTTTTCCCAACGGATTATGATGTCTAATGTCCAAAGTATAGAGTGTTTCAATCTGGTAATTCGGTCCCAATAGTTGGTCACCAGAACGGCCAAAATTTGAGACCCTTAATGTATTATTTTACTTTTTGCACGTTAAGTCGTATCTTAAAAAGCTTTTTAAGCGGATTGAAAAATTTTTGCACATAGTTGTAAACTTCGTTTATTCAAAAATAATTCCATACAAAAAATAATTTTTTAATAATTATTTATTATTTTTTGTTTTTTTAATAAAAGTCAAAACATTTTGAATTTGTATGGATACAAACTTTTGCACTTTTTAAAGATTTTTTTGAACGGCAAAAAAACAAAATTTGAAGGTGGAACAGTTTCTGAAAATTTGAATTTTAAGAAAGTCAAATAGTTAAAATTTGCTTTTTTCAGTAACTATACGACTGATTTCGCTCAAATTTAAACTTCACTTAAAAACTTTTCGAGATGCTGCGAAATTCGCAAGTTGTAAAATTAGCATTAAGGGTTTCAAACTTTGATTGATCTTTTGACCCAATTATTAGGAATATATTTAGCGACTGCGCTCTATATTTTTAGGGTCAGAAATCATAATTCGTCAAAAGTGTGTATCCAAGTGAGTGCAAGTAAAAACGTTTTTGTGTCTGATCAAAATTGAACAAAAGTTTTTGAAGTTTCGCATTGTTTTAATACAAGCTCCGTATACTTAAGGTATCTTACTCGTTTCTTACTGAGGTATCTTACTAAAACTCTTTTTTTAAAAATATTATTATAAAACTTTGAAAAACTAATTTATTTCTTTTATTATCTGTAAATACCTGCAAAAAATGATCATAATTAATATTTTCTATGACAATTTTTTGGTGAAATTAAGGCATTTATTGCACATGCGCTGAACACTGAAAAAAAATTTCTATCGCATAGAGAAAACCCCCTTGAGGATTTTATTTAGAAGGCTAAAAACTATGGTTTGAACTATTATCTAAAAAGTAAGTATATATACTACTGAGTTAGGGATCAATGCAGTTAAAAAAATCAAATTTTAAAAAATTTCCGCACTTGTCTTTGCAAAAAAACATGTATAAAAGAAATTTAACTGCTTTTTCTTAGTGTGTCGTTCAAAGCATGTGAGCTATAATCATAAACACTCATGAAAAATTGCAGATTATTATTTTAAAAACAACATGAGATATCGTAATTAAGGTGATGTAAAATGTGAAAAAACCTGATTTTGAGAAAAACGCATTTAAAGACAAAATCATTAGTCTATCTACTGTTATCACCTTGAAGAAAAACTGATATAACCTTGTAAAGCATTGGAATATAAACAAAAGTAATGTATTTTTAGAAAGCTAAAAGTACAAGAATTCTAAACTTATAATAAACTCAATTTGCCTAGAATAATGTTTTTGCCTAAATCTTGAATTATCTTATTATATTATCTTAAGTAAAAACAATTACAGCCTAGATATTTAAAATAATATTTTTAAGATCAAAGTAAGAAAGTGATTATACTTAAAGCAGGATCAGTTTTTCCCCATCCTGTAATGATTCCTCTTCTTCCTTCAAAATTCCAACCTTGAGGAGGCAAACAAATAGGAAGTACATTCTCTTGATATCTTGCAGGTCTATCAAGTTGTATAAGAGCAACATCGTATCTATCAGGATGAGAAGGAGAAAAACGAAAGTTGGGATGTAAGAGTTTTTCAACAACTCGAAACTTTTGAGCTGGCAACAATTGATAACGCTGATCGTGTATATCATATGCTCCTAGAACGACGATAACATCACGTAATAAAGCTCTAAAAACAGAGGAACAGATGTTAAGTTTCATAGAAATATTAAACTTATTTAAAACATCAGTTTTAATATAAAATTTAATACATTATGAATTGAAATTTGTTAATTGGCAATTACTTTTATCATTGTAAAACGACAGTGTTTCTTGAACAAAATTAGCGACAAAAATATGCACAGTATAGGGATAGTTTGTAAATGGAAAGGTTTTGAAGAACTTCTATTTTAATTTCATTAGTTTATATTCATTAAAAAAGAGGATTTTACATATGTTTTGTTAAAATTTTTGTAGAGTAAAAATAAAGATCACGAAACGGTTAAAATAGTTTTATACCTTATTTCATAAACGTCGTTGAACAGCCGATCCAATTTTTTGGGTTTATGAGTGCTAATGTTCAACTGCGTAGCCTTGTAATTTTGAACCTAATCCAGAAAACAAGGGAGCTCCTGGATCAAGCATTGGGAGAAAGGTCACCTCCTAGGAGGGCGAACGCTCTATCCCCTGAACGGCTCTTCTCAATGCATTGTCATATACTTAAAAATATTATAATCAAGTAAAAAAAAATACTTTGCAAATTTAGATTTCTTACAACTAATTCGTATCAAGAGTGTCAATATATTACGTATAAGTTTAAATAGTTAAAGATCTTAAAACGGTGCTATTTGTATAGATGAAAAAAATTACAAATCTTAATTAACAAGAAACTTACATTGTTAAATAATTCCTATAATTCGTTTTGTTTACATTTTACATGAATACAAATGTAATGATTTGCGACAGTTTTGGCATAAAAAAATTTCTGACGTTTCTGCTTTAAATAAGTTTAAATACCGGCAAATAAAATTTTGACATTATTACTACTAGTATAAAGCGTACAAACTTTCTATTGATGTTGTTATAAGTTGATTTGCTTTAAAAAATACAGGCTGTATATAATAATGTAGCTACACAAAAGTTATAGTTAGGTACTCAATTAGGCCCCTTCGCACCAAATCGTTTTACCTTATCTGTCTATACAAATATTATTTTGATAAACTTTATGAAAATTTAAAATTGTAAGATGATGATGATAGATCTGAAAATTGGAGAATTTGGTAAAGAGTGTTTAAAGTAATGAATAACGATGAAAAAGGATTTTTCAATTAGATCTCCTAGCTACATTATCATTTGGTTTATCAGCTTTTACAGAGGGCAAATTTCATTTCAATTTGAAAGGACAGTGGTCGGAAAAACTACATTATTTTTGTAGTTTAATACAACTATTTTGTTAAAAATGTGCAACTACTACTATTTTTTTTTAATGTAGCGACTACGAACTATTTTGAAATTGTAGTAACTTTTTCACTATTTTAAGGAGACAAACTTTGCTTGAGAACTTAATTTTCATCTCTGTTCAAAATGGTTTTGAATAAGAGATTGGCTCACATTAACATAAGGAAATTATTGCGAAATAATTATTCAAGTTTAAATGAGCCTGTTTGTAATTGCAAAACATATTTTTTGAATTAGTTAATTTAACCTTTAACATTTTATGCCTTTTTTGGCATCGAATATTTAATTTGAGAAATGCAAAGCTATCAAATACATGCCATTTTGAAATTGTTTAATGTTCTTTTATTTTCTCTAAGAAATTAAGTGCTTCGAAAATACGTTTCCTTCTTTTGAAAAAAAAATCAATGTTTCACGATTGTGCATCATTTTTAAAATTGGCGTACTTGAAGAAGTATAACGAACATGTCAAATATCGATGCACAATTGTATTCGATAAGGTCTATTAGCTAGAATAGTTTCTAGCTTATTTGTCATGACAAAGACAAATTTTATTATAATTAAAAAAGTAAGGTGATGCTAAATCAAAACAGTAGTACACTTGGCGCAGACAGACAAATATATTGGTATGATAAGCATAAACGATAATTAGAACAGATATAGTTTTCTTAAATTAACCACACAGTTAAAATTTTCGTTCTATAATTATGGTAAAATAACTGGCAGCTGTCTGTCCATCTGATTAACCGAAAAGTTTACGGGGAAGAACATTATTTTCCTTTATGGTTTTGAAACCATTTACAAAAAGTATTGTTATAAAACCACGAATACAAAACTATACGGTTTTTTAACCAGTTAAAACTAGCATTTTTCAGAAACATAGAAAAAATAATTATTTAACAAGACATATGAGCTTGGCTTTTCGTAAGGCGTTGGAGAGTGCCGAATACTGGAAATTTTCACGAATTCAATGAAATAAGTAGCTTCATTAGGTGATTCTAGCTGGTGGGATAAAATTCTGGTTGTTTAACCGTATTAGGTGTAAGGAGCTAATAAACAGTTTTTCTCAAACTTAACAGTTCGATTACCATTTTATTTATGGTTATTTGACTGTTTTGATTAAATATGGTAAAATAACCACTCAATGAATTGTTATTTAACCAATTTTTCCTAGAAATTTCTAACAGTGTAGTGTTAAAACCGGAGACAAAACATTTTTGCTGAATCAATTAACTTTAAAAAAAAAACAATGTTTTATTGTGATGCTTAAAAAAGTAGTTTCGCTCATTTGGATAATTCCTTGGAAAAAAAAAACACATCTATAGTTTGGAATATAGCCAACATTTTCATCATGTAGTGTTAATTATAACAATAAGGTACTGTAATTTTATTTAAATGAGGGATACCTATATACACAGTGAGCAGCAGTTACAACATAATAGTGATTTAAGAGAACACCTCCACATTGTTGTTGGGTGATTTTAATATGAGCCTAAAAAGAGAATAAAAAATATATCATTCAAATATTAAAATAAGCTGCGCACAAATAAAGATTTAATCAAGGGCATTTAATTTATTTGGAACAGTAGTAATTAACAGTAATTTTTTAAAAAACAGTCTTCATTCCATTAGAAAATTTTATTTGTTTCTTTAATATCTAAACCAAGTTAATGAATACAAAATTTATTTTAATCGATTCAGCGCTAAACTCTCTTTTAGTAAGTAAACAAAAAGCGTTCCCTCTTCCTGAGAAGAAACTAAGGTACTTGATCAACTCATACTTTCTTCGTAGATCAGGACTATCCTTTAGTAGTTCGAACGTAGTTTTCAAATTAACTCTTACTGCGCAGTTTATGCTTGTTACGTCCGACTACTAAATTATTCGTAATTAGAATACTAGAAGCCTTCCAGTTAGGGACGTGGAATAAGCCCGTTCTTAAAGGCTTCGGTCTGGTTTACGGATAAAGGAATGCATGGGCGCTTATAAACTAGATTGTTTGCTCTGACCAGGTTTTTCGCAATTCTGCATTTGTTTAGCAAAGGAAACAAATTTTCTGTTTGGAAAATTGTATGAAATTAATCTCTTTCTTTCAATAAATAAAAAACCACATTTTTAAAACATAAAATTAAATGTGATTATTTATAAATATTAATAAACTTATTTATAAAACAATTACATTTTAAATTATGGGGGCCGGAATAGCCTGGTTGGCAAGGGGCTCTGAGCACGCACGTTTGTGAGAACGGAAGTTCAAATCCGGTCAGCTGAAGACTCTCCGTGTAGTAAATGGTGACTGGTGCATATTAAATCTGTCAGGTCTTAATGTCCTTCATGCTCCCATAACAAATTGTACCTCTGGTGGTACTGAATTGGAGATTGATAGTTCTCTCATTCAGTGCGAAATTGCAATTTGTGAATGAATGAATGGATGCATGAATGGGTGCGTCTATAAACGGGTTGTGACGTGTGGGTGTGGCAGAAATCAAATTCGTGGTAACAGATGACGACACTGGAATACAAAAATACACTGGAATACAAAAATACACTGGAATCACACCCCTTAACTTAAGGACCTACGACAACAACATTTCAATTTATGGTACGAATCTGATCTGCTTAAATAACTCCACATAAGTAAGATAGCACACTTTCAGTCTCTACAGCAGCTTTATTTACTGTACTATACATGAATAATTGCATATAAGAAGTTTAAAAAAATTTCAAAAACCATTTATACTTATTAATAAATAAAAGGACCTAAATTTCTGTCAAAGTAGATTTGTGTCGAATAATCATATGAATTAAACCTCTGAAAAGATTTGTCCTTTCGCTGAAAATATAATTTCTTCATACTGAAACTATTTTGAAAAATTTAGTTGCCGAAACTGGACACTTTGAAATATTATTTTTAATAATTTTAATGATGGTTCGATTTGTCTATTGTAAGAGGAATCTACTTCATTTTGGGGTACGGGACTTCCGAATATTATTATCTTCAAAAGTGGCCAATTAAATAGAATTTCTTTTTCATACTAGGTGTTGGGCAAAAGACCACACTTAATATAAATTATTTGAATTCGGATCAAAAAGAAATACAAAGTGTATGCACCATGAGAGTTGAAATGTAATGTAAACGAGGGAAAAACAAAAACTGTATTTTTATATGATAAATCACAATTGAGGAATGTTCTTTCGGTATATCAAAACCTGTTTTATTGCAGGGAGAAATTTTAAGTTCTTTAATTGTTAATAATCGTCTTTGGATTCCCTTCTGTTTCATCTCGGAATCAAACAGGTATTTCTTTTTGTATACCCATCTTGATCAACTGTGATTGGCAGATTTTAATAGCGTTTTTATTTCTTACTTTATTGGATAGTAATTTTTTATTTCATTTGAGACAGTAATTATGAAAATATAAATTAGGAGAGGATTTTTCGGAACAACTTATGTTTATAATTAGGTAGAATAAGCTAACTCACAGTTATTTTAAATGTTGAAAATTAAAAGAGTTTATATCGATCTGCAATGAAGTTATTTTTAGTCCAAAATGAGCATTTTCTTTGGTGTTAGAAAATCGTGGAATTTCACTTTGACACTGCTGATGTTTATGCACAGAGAAAATATTCTGGTAAAAATACTTTACAGTATAATAATGGCATTTCTGGTAAAAAAAACAACATAATTCTGGTTAATAAAAGTAAAATATACGGTATTTAAACCATTCATTCGGTAATTTTTACATTCACATGTTTATGGTTTACCGGAATTTTTAGTTTTTTAAAATTATAGTTCTAATTACAACACATTTAGTAAAAAGTAACCTAAACCAAATAAATGGTTTTTATCCCATACTCTAGGGTATCAGGATAAAACTACCAAATTTTACCGTATTGATTGAATTTTATAACATATTTTAAAATCTTATTTTACCAGAATCATTAATTTTATGGAAATTTTGGGTGTTTCCGTAGAGTCAGAAACATTTCCATAGAGCCATTTTTTCCCCTCATTTTGGGTCCTTTCAGAAAACATGTTATTAAAAGAAACGGATATAAATGGAAAGGTGTATTACCTGCCATGGAAACTCTCCAAATTCCGCAGTATTTCCACCTACAATTCGACTAGTTGGCTTGTAGACTCTTTCACCACAAACAGCTTTCGTACAACAAAAAAGAAAAAACGGATTAAGAAATAGAACAATATGTAGATATCAGATTATGAGGAATTTCACTTTATAAACAATGATTTGAGCGTAGAAGCATTTATACTTAACTTAATGATTTACAGTTAGAACATAATTAATAAACACGAAAACAACAAACTCACAGCAACCAAAATTAGATAAAAGATTTTATTTTATATTTTATATCCATCGCTGAACAGCCGACACAATTTTGGGTTTACGACTACCATTGTTTAATTCCGTAGCCTTGTAAATTTTGAACCCAGTCTAGAAGACAAAGGAACTCCTGAATCAAGTAATGGGAGAAATTTTGCCTTCATGGATGACTTTTTGATGGAACTACTTAGCATTTGCATTACATAGAGAGCGGAATTCGTATCGACCAGCCATCGCAGGAATTCCGGTTCATCTCATTGGAAGGAAAAACGCTCTATTCCTGAGTCACCACAGCGCTCTGATAACAGATTTTATTTTATAACCATCGTTGAACAGCCGACACAATTTTGGGTTTACGACTACCATTGTTTAATTCCGTAGCCTTGTAAATTTTGAACCCAGTCTAGAAGACAAAGGAACTCCTGAATCAAGTGATGGGAGAAATTTTGCTTTCATGGATGACTTTTTGATGGAACTACTTAGCATTTGCATTACATGGATAGCGGAATTCGTATCGACCAGCCATCGCTGGAGTTCCAGTTCACCTCATTGGAAGGAAAAACGCTCTATTCCTGAGTCACCACAGCGCTCTGATAACAGATTTTATTTTATAACCGTCGTTGAACAACCGACACAATTTTGGGTTTACGACTATTAATGTTCAACTCAGTAGCTTTGTTATTTTGAACCCAATCTAGAATAAAGAGTGCTCCTGGATCAAGTACTGGGAGACATTTGCCTTAAGGAGGACTTTTTCATGGAACGAACCTGCATTAGCGTTACATGGAGAAGAAAGCCACAAAAACCTCCCATGATTAGCCTAAAGGCAAGTGGACTCTAATCCTTGATCCATCTACCACTGAGGATACTTTGCGTTAACACTGTGGTCGATGTGATCCGGGTGTGGAATTAGTATCGACCAGCCATCGCTGGGATTTGAGCCCAGATCCCCTCATTGGAAACCGAATGCTCTATCTCCTTAGTCATCACGGCTCCAAATAACATATGACCATAAACTGGATAAAAAGTATGGTTTCTCCACAAATCTTAATTTAATTGTTGAGAAGCAAGTCTGAATAGGATACTCGCGACGCCTTCATCATTTTTTACGATAATAATTCCGTATCGTGTCTTGAATGTTTCTGCTGAGGGGCTCTTTAAAACATTCTTAACTCAAACTTATCCTAATTACATGTTAGCAATTGTTGAGCTATAGGGAAAAATGGCCTTGATACGTTTTGAACTGTTGGCAAGTTTAAGAAAACTTGACTGTTGAATGCAGTACATGTTTTATTTTATATTTTATAACCATTGTTGAACAGCTGACCCAATTTTTGGGTCTTCTGTTATGACTTCTAATGTTCAACTTCTTAGCCTTGTAATTTTGAATCCAATTCAGAAGACAAAGGAACTCCTGGATCAAGTATTGGGAGAAATTTTTCATCGTGGAGGTCTTTTTTGATGAAACATAGAGAGGAAGACCACGAGAACCTCCCACGGTTAGCTTGATGGCAAAGGGACTCTAACGCATGATCCGTCTACCACTGCTGATGTTCCACGTCAGCACTGTGGTCGGTGAAAGCCGGATGCGGATTCGTATTGACCAGCTATATCTGGGATTCGAATCCGGTTCACCTCATTGGAAGTCGAGCGCTCTGATGTTTATTTTTTAGTGAAAATTTCAGAATACAGTATCCCTGAGGGTAAATAGATCGCTTAGTCATCGTTACTTCTGATGACATTTTGAGGAACAATTTTATGTTAAAAATTACGCCCACTCTTAATGTTTTAAAAATTACGCACAATCTTAATGTACAAATTTCAAAATATAGTGTTTCGGTGTGCATCATTGATTAATTGATCACCGATACTTAAGATCTAATTTCTTGTCGCTTTCCATCGCTTAGCTCAAAACAGCTATTTACCAAATGCATTTATATTTCATACTTTATGAGTTATTAGAAATTTACTACTAATTTGCGTCAATAATAGTCAAATATTAAACAAAATCTGAATATCTTTAGTTGATTTAAGCTTGCATAAAATTTTTGTATTTAAATGCATTTATGCTCTTACTCTTGGTGAGTTTTTAGAACGTTACTAATTATTTGCGCCGCATCATAGTCAAATCTTAAGTAAAATCTGAATATCTTAAATTACTTTCAATCTAGCATAAAATATTTGAACTTAGTTAATGGAAAATTGCTATTTTCTATTTTATTTAGTTTAATAATCTTCACCCTGTTTTAAGTTACGGCATCAAGGATGTGGCCTCATTAATATTCTGTTATTAATTAACAAACCAAGGAAAAATAATCATACCTACGATTGAGATTAGAATAACTCTACGTGCAATTAGTTGTTAGAAAAATTTTAAGATAATTCCATTGATAGAAAAAAAGAGCTAAATTCTATAACCATTTTATTTTTCTTATTTTAATTTCTTTATTTGATTACAGTATATTTTGATTTAAACAAATGTTTGTACACTGTTAGAATATTCATTCTAAAATTATGGTAAAATAGCCAGTAGCAATCTCTCCATCCAATTAACCGTAAAGTTTACGGCGAAGAAAATATTTTATTTTTATGGTTTTGAAACAGTTTACATTTAGCATAGTTAAAAAAAAAGCATGAATACAGTTTTTAAATCATTTGCAACTCTACTAGCAAGGTTTCAAAACTAGAAAAAAGAAATTTAACTGGATATTGGAGACAGTTTAACAGCTTTATAGTTCTACCATCTCTGTGTATATTACTGACCAAAGTAGTAAATTGGGAGAGTGCAGGCAACTCTTCATTGTTAAATTTCGGTAATGAGATTAACAGCATCTCGGCTATAATATGTACCCAACTGCAAGGAAGTGGGGTGAATAATTTTGATTGCTTAGGTGAAATCAGTTAATAAGCGATTTTTCTCACAACTAACAATACCATTTAATTTATTTTTATTTGACTCCTTTGTTTGAACTTGGTAAAATAACAATTAAATGAATTGTTATTTTACTATTTTAACTGAGAAATTTCTAACAGTGTATGCTTTTATAGTAATAGCTGTTTTACGCATGAAGAACAGTTATTAGATATGAAGGACAGTTTACAGGATATTATTAAAAAAAAATTTCTGCTCATTCATGCTATTGATATTTTTTTGTAAATTTTTTTAACTACTTGTAAGATTTTTAGATAATATGTGCATAAGAAATAAGAAAAAAAATATTAAATCACAAAATTCTTTCTGATGATCTTATTTCATTGATTTGAAAAACAACACAGTACCAATTTTGAATAAATTTCTTAGCTTATACCTTTGTCTTTTCTTAGTACCCGCTGGTTAAGGCCATCTGCAGGTTGTATATAAGGTTGAGGTTGAATAGTTTGATGCTTTGTAGGAGATCTTCTTAGATTACTGCTTTCGTAAGTGATGCAACAAGTAGAAGCAATAGTTCCAGGACATGTACTCACGGAAGTTCCTCCCATAAGAGGACAAAAAAGGAAGAACACACAACGTCCGCCATCATGAAAGCATGCATTGCCGTCATCTTCTAAAAACAATAATTATAATTTTTTAAATGTTACAATTACATGAATATTTATAATGAAATAGTTACTTGGATCTTTAATGAGAAATGAAATAAAGTATTAAAAATATTTGACTATTTCGTTAATTAACCTAAATTCGCATGCTTCAAAATATTGGACTGATATTTAGTGCATTGATTAACTGCATTTCCATAGCTATATTAGAAGCCAAAGTCGCATTAACCTTAATCTATCGATAGTCAGTCACAAAAAATTGGTCTAAATGTTATTGGAAAATATCTATATGAACAAAAATGAACTGTCTATTAATTCATACCAAGTAGATATTTCTTTCTGTTACAAATCACTTCAGCTTTTAAAAGCTATGTTCTTTGACTTCAGACCTGAATTAAAATTATTATTTAACTAACATATTATCGTTGACAGAACAAAAATGTAGTGCCTATTTAATCATACTTAGAAGATGTTTGTTACTTTTATCTACCACTTTAGCTTTAAAAAATTACTCTTCTTTGACTTCAGACCCGAATAAAAATTATTTTTTAATTAATATATTATGAAAGGATAAGGCAAACTTGTTTTTAAACGAAACTGTAATTTTAATAGGACCCTTGGTACAAATATGTTAAGAAGAATTTAAGAAATGAGAGCTACACTAGTGTAGCTTCCAAACATCAGAGTAGTATAATGACTCTACCTCTTCAAATGAAAAACTGCTCCGAATGAAATATAGAAGATAAATTTAGTGTTTATGTTTCCATCTTGAAAGCGGTGAGATATACAATAGGAATATCAATTCAGTATGAAACGATGCTTTTTGCACCTTAATGTTGAAAATTGAACCTTAAAGCAAGCATCGTGTTTTAAACATTTATTCAAAAACTGCATTTGGCAAGAAACAAAATCTATTTCTGTATTTAATGTCAGCGCAACTGTGCAGTTAAAAAAACACTAAAAACTATTCAAAAAATTGCTAAGAAACTTAAGTATTTTTCACGTCCTTTTCTCTACATTCACAACTCATGTAGGTAAATGTGATACGGATTCAGATGTAACGCACCACGCATCGTGTAAGGCGCATCTAATCCACCTTTATGGGGTGTTTTACACTGATTTGATTACGCATATGGGGCATGATATGTAAGGACATCATCGTGTATAAAGCACATGTAGCGCTTTAAAGCGTATAACATATGCAATCGCATAATTTCTACCTTTCATCTCTAGATTCAGAGCCTGCATAGATTTTTCAGTGCTTTAAGCCTCTCAATATGGTTTGCCACCCCCTGTTCTATGGTAAACTGTGAAAAAAAGTATGGTCAAAACTACCGAAATATGTTAAAATTTACCAAGTTTCTGACTCTATCGGAACACAAAATAGCTCGGTAATAATATTTGGTAAAATGAATAAGAAAAATAGGTTTTAAATTATGTGGTAAAATTTGGTAATTTTATTATGATACCTTAGAGCACGTTAGAAAAACCATTTATTCGGAATCCAATTTTGTATTTATCATACTAAATGTTTGGTAATAAGAACTATAATTTTGAAAACCAGAAGTCATTACCAACTATAATTTTGAAAACCAGAAAAACCGATACACCGTTGCCTTATGAACGAAAAAATTACAAAATTACCAAAAGAATGGTTTGAATACCATGTATTTTGGTTTTCTTTACCGGAATTATGTTGTGTTTTTTTTACCAGAAATGTTATGGCCATACGATAGAGTAATTTTACCGGAATTTTGTCTCCGCTTAGTTTTTCGTTGATTAGATGGCTTTTATTCCACCTCTAAATTTGTCGATCGAATTGTAGAACACAATGTATTTTGAAAATTATGTTGGTATAAGTCGTAATAAGTAGGAAAATACGCGTTTATTTCATTATACTTTATGCTATCTATAAATTCAGGGAAAAAATAATACAGGCGCGCATATATTTTGAATGCACAAATCAAATATATTTATTTATAATTTTAAATTAAAGTACCGGTTCATTAAATAAAAACAAATAAGATTTTTTGAGTTGTGAAACGAAGTACATTGTAAAAAAATCCGAATCAAATTACGGTATTAAGTTTCGGTACGTTGGGTGCATCATCCGTAAAATCCGTCTTGCCTAATAATCTGTTTTTACCGTAAACTAGTTAACTAGAGTGTTTCAGTGATTTTATAGTAACTATTACTGCAAAAATTAGGGTATATCAGATTTCTCTTGTTCCATAACATGTTTCCATAAAAATGGATTTTACGGTAAAAAGTACTGACTTCCTGAGTGGCAGTCCATTTTTCTGCATTTTTTTACAATCTATTGAAAAAAAATATAAAACAGAAATTGTTTTTAATTATTTATTTATATTTTTTTATCTATAAAAACTGATAAAATTAGCAAAAATGATACAACTTAAAGTCAAGTTATTAATTAAAAAAACTATAAAGGTTTTTTATATTATTTTGTTATATATGCTACTGTTGTAAATCTCGAGTTTATACAAACAAGCAGTTTTTTCAAAAATGACGTCACGCATTGTGCCGGAACATTGAAGAATGATTTAAATTATCGGAAAAAAAACATTAAACTTATCGGAAATTGTAAACAAAAACAAAGCTACGGAAAACAATAAAAGTCACTTTGGGAGTAATGTCACGGTGAATATTTACGACCTGCAATGAATTGAACCATGACTGAAGCTGGTTCACTCACTCTTCTTGTGATTGATAATAAAATGAAATCTGATGTGATTCATTACTTATTTGATTGGGTTCACAAAATTTAGTTTTTTTACAGAATCTTTTAAAATCAGTTCAGCATCATTGATTTTTGTTGCTCGGTCAAGATATAACATCTAAGAATCCACAAATCAAAAGTCCTTAATTTTCTTCGATCTGTTTTTTTCGAACTTAATTGTTTTGATAAGTGTGATGTGAAAATTCTTTATAGCAGTAAAGTTCATTGATGAATCATTTCTTGAATTTCGAAATTTTGATCAAATTCTGGTAGACTTTTTCCAGTCAGTCGCACAGAGAAAAAAACAAATATCTTTTATTTACGTGTGGTTTCCTTAGCTATGAAAGAAAACACGTTCGGCTTTTTTTTAATTTAATCGAAAAACATTAATATTTGTGACTGGATATCAGAAGAATGAAGTTTTTTTTTCATTTCAAATATGGGAAAATAATTAAATTTAAAAATTGAATTTTGCTTCGTGTTACGATTGGATAATTATTAATTTCTGTAAATAAACAGTCCCTGGCCACAAATTATTAGACGCACTATAATATTCTATGTAAAATCTTAATTATCAGGTGATACTATACAGCTTTATTGTTTTTACGCGACTGAAACCGGTTTGCACTAGTTTACGTTCCTGTATCAACTGGCGAAATTTGACGACATATAATATAAATTCGACGATTGCATAAATTAAATGATATATTATATAAATATAGAATATTTATTATATCAGATATTATATTAGTATATTACAATAATTAGACCAAAATATTAGACGCACTTTAGTTTTTTATTAACTACATGTTTTGCTCGAGTTTATATGCAATACTTTTAAATCTAAACGTACATGGAATGGGTTTTTATTCGGGATATTTTTATATACTTCCTAATTGCATTTATTTTTTTAACGTATTGCATTACTATGTTAACTAACAGATACACAAACGTAAACAAGTGTAAACCGGTTTTAAGCACGTAAAAACAATAAAGCTTGTAGTATCACCTGATAATCAAGATTTTACATAGAATTTTATATTGCGTCTAATAATTTGGCTAGGGACTGTATAATAATATAGCAAAATTTTTTGTAAATATAAGTTAAGTATACGCACTATTTTTTTTATAGCTAAAAACATAAAAATATTTGTTTAATTAGGAAGAAAAAGGAGATAGAATGGGGAAGAGTGATATATTTTTTAGAATGTTCGCTAATCCTCTTCTTTATTAGAAAATTGTAAAATAAATCAATTGAATATATCATTATAAGTATTTATTCATTGAATTACATATAATAAATGTAAATAAAAATCGTTTTTTAAAACTGTATTTAACTTGAGTTAAAATTTATAGATAAATTTTTAATGAGATTTCATGTTCCTGACTTCTGCTTATTTAAATTTTTTTTTGTGTTTATTTATTTTTTAGCTATTATATATTAAGTAAATATTGATTCAAATAAAAATTTTATTGCAGTAATTTGTAAGTAATCTTATCTTCATACAACTTTACACTTACAACTTCATACACTTACAACTTTATAACTTTTTTGGACAAACTTTTTCACAAATGAAACAACTATTAATAAAAGCAATAAAATTATAAACAAACATTTTATACAGAACTATAACTAGTTTTTTTTTTTTTTTAAAAATATAACAAATGAAGTTATAGAACATTTTGTTTATTATTAAAATTTAGTCATATTTAGTCAGATGATCTTTCACATTTAGCTCATACACATTACACATATTTATACTTTTTCTATAAAATCATTAAATAAAAAATGTATTAATTCAAAATAATATAACAAGGTAATTAACAATGTTAAATAATATAAGTGTTTCCATAGTTAGAAATTAATGCTTTAAGTAACAATTCAGTTAATACCAGCAAAATGTATCTTAGCAAATGTATTCGTTTTTCATATTCTGACAGTATACTTACTGAATTTAATGATTGCAGACCACAATTCGGTCCTTCATTTGTGACTAAATTTAGGAAATTATAAATACCTCTAAAACATAAATAAGTACCTCTAAAATACGTGAATTAAAAATACCTCTAATAATATAAATACCTCTAAAAGAGCGGGAAAAATTAAACATCAGCTCGTATTAAATATTTAACGTAAAAAAATAATCTCTTAGATATCTAGAAAGTAATTTTCAGCATTTAAAATAATTGAAAAAAATGGTTACAATTTATAATAATTACCTCGTTTCACTGATATTCCTAAAAATGTATCTGTTGGTTGAAAGAGTGTGAGAGAAGCAATAAATATGCAAATCGAGACACGCCATCTTGCATCGAGCATTGCATTAGTGGACCCTTGGTATAATCTTTACCTACAGTGAGAAAAATAATCATTACTATTTGCCTAATATTTTTCAAATCAATTAAGTGTACCTGAGCCTGATTAGAAATCATGTTTATTAGAAACTTAATTTTAATTTATTTTTAGAGATAATTCTTTATTATTGAAGAACAGCAGCATTAAATAAAATATAACCCTTTTATTGAAATTGGCTATCCATTGTATAAATGTGTTTAACTATGATTTATGCATAGTTTCCTTTACTATAAAAAAACCATTAAGCAACTTAAGATGAGTCATATATAGTGAGCAAACGTAAGTGAATGTCGAAGTAAAAATTCAATATATCTTCAAAACTCTACTTACTAAATGTAATAACTATTTTTTTATAAAATTTGAAATACATAGTTTTAAGTTATTTACATACAATTAACTGTTGCAATCTAAACAATGTGAAATATTTTATAAATTAGTATTTTGCTCATATAAAAATTGAGAAATATTTTAACCTTAACTGATGTTAAAGACTTTATTTAAAAAAAATGAAAATTGAGTCTATCTAATTTAAATTAAAGAAATCTAGTATAAGTCTAATTACATATTATAGCGATAAAAATTAACACATGCCGGATAAAATTAATCTCATCTTATTAAGAAAAATAAAATAATATGTGTAAATGCTTCTGAAAAACAAAGTTACATTTAGTAATGTTTAAAAATACTATTTTGCGGATAGAAAAAGCTTCAAGTTCAGCCTTCGGTTTTATCAATTTGTTTATGGAATAATTTGTCTTTTTTTAATTTCTTTCCTTTTTTTCTTTCTTTCCTTCTTTATTATTTTTTGAAGCATCAGTCTGACGGTAGATAGCTGGTTCCTCCTAATATGCTGATGTTTAATCATACATTTAACAAAACCCATACACGGAGAATAAAATTCTGATAAAATTACCATACTGCTTGGCAATGGCATTTCTGGTAAAAAAACATAATTCTAACAATAAAAACAAATATATGGTATTTAAACCATTCATGTGGTAATTTTTCCCTTCAAAGTGTAACGGTTTGCAAGAAATTCTGGCTTTCAGAATTATAGTTCTTATTATCACACATTTAGTAAAAAATAAAAAACTGAAGAATAAACTTCACCGAATAAATGGTTTTTATGCCATGCTGTTAGGTATCGTGATAAAATTACCAAATATTACCACGTTTAACAAATTTTATTTTAGATCATAAAACCATATTTTATTGTTAACTTTACCTACATAATTACTAATGCACTTCGGTAAAAATTACTGATCATTTTGGCTTTTCCATAGAGTCAAAAATATGGTTAAGTTTACCATATTCAGGTAGTTTTGACCATACTTTATTTCTCAGTGTAAATTTTTTTAGTCTTAAAAGTATATATTTCCATTTGAGATATGCGCTCCAGCACCAGAAACTACGAAATCCTTATTCTATGTTTAACATGTCATGCAGAATCTTTCTAGGTAATTATATCATTTTTGAGCAATTCATTATTAGAAAATTAAACTCATATTTTACTCTCTCTATTTCAATAGTTGTTTATTTTTTAAAACTATGAGTTTACATCTAGATTTTGAGAATGAAATTAATATTTTACTCTCTGTTTCAAGAGTTAATTAATAAAGATGAATTTAAAAATATTAATTAACTGTCCCTGAAATTCTGTAGAATACTACCTCATCAGTATCCGTAATCGATAAACTTACTTTGGTTTCTACCTCATCTGTATCCGTAATCGATATTTAACTTATTTTGATTTCTGTGCCAGTGGAACAGTAACGAGTTCTATGAGTGAAAAATGAATAATTTTCTAGTTTAAATAGAACATGCAAACAGTTGAAGCCATCAACGTTAAAAAAGTGAATGTTCTTCCATGCATATAATGCGTTTAATGGCGATTTTTCTTAACTTCCTTCATTTTGAGCTATTATAGCAGTTGTTACAGATGGTCAATATAAGTTGATTCGTACTCTGATTTGGTTGCGTAATTTTATGGTCAGTTTTACTCTAAATTCAGTTTCAACTCTATTTCTCTGATGAAAAGTTTTATACTTGTATTTAAAATAACTCCATTTAATTTTCTTGAAAAACGTAATTTCTTTTTTGAAGTGTTCAATTCGTTACGCGTCATCTCTAATTAGTTGTTTTTTGAAATGAAATTCTTAATTGCATAATATATTATCGTATTGCATCATTGTCTTTGACAACTAAAATACATACTTTTATAAACGTCGTTGAACAACAGACCCAACTTATGACTAACAATGAACAACATCAGAAGAGAAGGAAACTATTGGATCAAGTATTGGGAGAAATTTGTTTTCGCGGTGAACAAACCCACACTTGCGTTACATGGAGAGGAAAACCACGAAATCCTTCTACGGCTAGCTTGATGGCAAGGGAACTCTAACCCATGATCATTCTACTACTGAGGATATTTTACGTCAGCACTCAGGTTGGTGCGAGCCGGGTCCAAAATTTGTAACGACAAACTATCATTTAGATTTGTACCTGGGTCTCTTCACTAAGAGGCGAGAGCTTTAACACCTGCGACACAATAACTAACAAAAACCAAATAATACACTCTTAGAAATACGTGATTAAGTAATTAACCATCTTTTAAAAAGGAATTTGTGTTGTTCGATTTTTTTAGCTTTGCATTTTTGCAGTATGTAACCATTTAGAAATACAATTACAGTGGTATTTTGAAGTAAGTTTTTCTTTCTAGATTTATTAAGTAAAATATAGTTTCTTAAAGGTTTAATATTTTCCTTTTATTAAAAAAGTTATAAACATGAGAAAATCGATTTTATCCTCAATATAAAACATTCACTTATTCGAAAAAACCTTTTAAAATTTTATCACAGTAAATAAAATAATATAAAAAATTATTTTACTTAGCTTGGGTTATAAAGACCACCTTCACAATAAGAGACACAATAGAAAAATAAAAAAAAATATTAAACCATTTTAGGAGGAGATATGCACATGCATATATTTGTTCCTTGAGGCACACACATGTGAAATAAATAAAAGTTTTAAAAGAATTAAAAGAAGCAAATAAATTACAGCTGGAAACCTTATAACACATCTACGCAGTCTAAAAAATTTCGGTTCAAATTACAGGTACAATAACGGCACTTTGAGTGTATTATGCGTGAAATTCATCTTACTGTAAAATCCATTTTTAATCGTAAAATATGATACCGTAAATTTTGCAGTAATATTAATTTAATTAGAGTAATTCAGTGATTTTACAGTGATTACTGTAAAAGTATGGTATATTAGATTTTTTGTTCCGTAACATGTGCCGGTAAAAATAAATTTCATGGTTAAAATTACCGGTTTTTTTCATCGTCATTGGATCCGGAATTTTTTACAGTGTAGCTGAGTTCTAGAAAGTGTGTTATGTTGTTTTTTCTTGAATATGTGATTAATTTAGTTTCTTTTAAATCGCATTTTAACACTGCATTTTGTTTGAATAATTTGTAATACTGCATTTTGTTTGAATTATTTAAAACATGCCATATATGGGTTGTAATTTTATGAAACACTTGGAACTTTAGACTACATGGAAGGTGATGTAATAATTATTTATCAAAATTTTGTAAGTCAGATATTAAACTAAATTTTTTTGATTACGACTGAAGCACGTATAATGATTTTGAGGTAAGTTCAAGCTTATTAAGAGTATTAGTGTGATTCCGCTTTGATACAATTAATAAATTCATTCAAAAACTTTAATTGAAAATATTTAAAATTAAGGAATAACAACAAAAATTGTAATAAATATTAATGTCCTTATTCATGATTCTTTTCTTTCTATTTTATTTGTTTCATCAATTTTTATTTTTTCGTTATTTATCAGCTTTCATATTAAAACTTTGTACAACTTGTAGTACAACCAATCAATATACTACAATCTAAGACGAAATAAGATAATAGCATTTGTTATAGTTTAATTCATCAACTTTGTAGCACTAAGAAAAACCAGTGTTGAAACTTTTAATGTTTTTAACCAGTATAATGATAATATACGTGTAAAACTCTTTTAGTAATTCAAGCTTGTTTTACATATCAAGCTGATAAGTTTTGTGGAAATGCAAACTATATTTCTTATTTTTCTATTTAAATAAATTTCATGCAATAATTTAAGTAAATGAGAAGTGAATTATCTCTTTTAAGGTCGGTACTTTTTTAGTTAAGGAAAAAATCATCATTATAATTTGCGAAGCATAAAAACCTAATCCATAGATTTTTTAACTTCTAATTTTCTTTTTTTTTTACTCATTTCTACTACACTTATAATTTCACTTAAACTAAGACAATTTATGCAAGAAACAAGTTCTGCACAACTTTCTTCCTTTTCAAAACCTGTAAAGAATTTTAATAAAAAAATAAATCAAAAAATACGCTTCACGTCCATTTAGAAATAAAATGCTCTCACATTTAAATTACATTCTGTCAAATCAGATCAAGAAAGTTGACATCGAGCGGAAAAGAGAAACTTCCGCCATAGAAAACTCTCAATCAATCACAATGCTAGAATTATTCTTTTGTTCGGATTAAAGAAGCGTCAAGGGATAGTATATAATGAAATGATACAAGATATCCCCATTTGATTGCTACTGTTTTGTACTAAAGCAGTGATAAACAATAAAGATGATAAAGTGGAGCGATGGAACGGTGAGGTGAAACAAGATTTTCTTTTTAAGACGTAGCTGGCCTGACACCAATATTTTCAAGCATCTTGAAAGAAGCTCTCAAAAAAATAGTATCGTCCTGTATTTCAAAACAAAGAGCATTTTCCGCCTCATAGGATATTTCCGAGTTGTCAGTAGAAACTGATATCAAATCTCGGGAGTTGTCGTAGGCACACACAGGTTAGTAAAGGTGACCGGACCGGATGTCAAAAGACCACTGTGTCATAAAGCTTTGACAATAATCTTCATTTTTTTCTTGCCGAGCAGAAGACCTCCTACTAACCTAGATATTCTTCAGTAAAGAATTTTTCAGAAATGGAATTATAGGAAAACGCAAAATAACAATAAATATATTTAGTTATGAATGGCCATTGATTATCAGAATAATATGAAAGAAGTTTTATGGCTGAAATTTGCATAAATGTTTTTTTTTTAAATATAAATTAGTACTGGCAATTTTAACCTACTTCGGTTAGAAAATAGTTTAGAAAAGAACAATATCCTCTTGAAGATGTTTAAAGAGAAATGTAATGCAAATTTTAAATATAGTCAAGATAATGTACAAATAAAATATATTTTATGTCCGTAGCATTAAATTCAAACATTTACATCAAAATAAATAAACTAAAAAAAATATGGAAACCTATTTTTACAGCAAATCATACTGACCTTCTCAGCTTGCAGATATTTTGTAAGTATTTTTATAACAATGTAGATTGATTGCTAGATATAAGAAAATTTTGTTCTGCAAATTTATATGACAAAAGTTTTTGCTTGCTTTGAACAATTTCAGTTCAAACTTACCATCTGTGTCGGGCAAAATTGGAGTATCGTAATACATAAGAGAGAATTTGAAATCCTTGTAACTTTTTGAATAGCGTTTTCTTTAAAATTATTGTACTTCAAATATTACAATTTAATTATAATTTTTCCAAGGGAAATTGCATGTAATGCGTAAGGACAATTAAACGCTTTCCAGTTCTAACACACAATGAACTAAAGTTAGAAATCTATACACCCATGTAGAATTTAAAGACTATGTCAGAACTAAATTGTGCAGTGATGTTCTTAGCTTATTCTTTATACTTTAACTATCTGTGTTTTGTAAAATCAAATAACCTAAAGCCTTTTCGTTAGATAGACCATGAATGGTTTAAATTAACTCTTTTATACACTGTAGAAAGAATCAAATATGTTTTTGTTGTTGATATATACAGAAAAAAATTGTGTATAATAATCATTAAATAAATAAATAATTTTGATTACATACAAGCATATTAAAATCTTACATAAACTGGGTATTAGGTAAATATTTGCTTTCACTCTTAACATTATACTGTTTAAAAAATTTTCTGGTAGCTGGCATTAATAAGCCAGGAAAATGACAGCCAGGATAATGAGAATTTGCCATATTACGGCATTTCACTTTACTTTAACATTTTGGCCCAAGACGTTTACTTTCCGCAGAAAACAACAGGATTTCTTAAAATAACTCAGGTAAATCTATGTAGTTTATGTTATTAGTGATTTCAAGAAGACAGGAAAATTACAACATAAAAACCTACTCACCTTGTAAAATTTTTTGAAATAGATTTTGAACCAAAAAGTTGGTTCTGAATTCCTGAAATAAAACATGTTCTGATAGGATCGTATTCTAATCAATCTCTTAAAATAAGATATTGATTGCTGGCCCTATCTATTTTGGTTATAAATTATAAAAAAAAGTCGTCAGGAAAATGACTGATTTTCATGTGACAGACAAATTATTGACTGAAAAAATTCTTTTTAACAAAGTGTTTGGAAATAATACCCTCTGTATGTATTTTAGAAATGCTTACAATGGTTGAGATAAAGAAATTAGATATTCATACATTTATGCAAAGTTTTGAAACTAGTTATTTATGAAAATATTGTTTGTGACATGCCAGGAAAATGGCACTTTGGAATTAAATGAAACTTTTAATTTACAAAACAGTCACTTTTAATGCAAAATCATTTTAAAATGCTAACAGCAGTGATATTTATTATTTTTTTTATTCGAAAAAAGCTCTTTTAGTAATATAGTATTAGATCTTTGAGCAAAAAACAGTCAGCTGTCGCGTTTCGTCAGAATCACCCGTATACGATTGTTTTAAAATTTAAGATTATATATTATTACGTTACTATTTGTGTTCTGTTTCTTAAAATCAAATAATAGACTGGAACTTTACAAAAGTGACTTATCAATATTTTTCAAAATTTAATAAACATAATCTGTTAAAAAATTGAATTTTGTGAAGTTATGATAATTTCTCATGATTATTCAAAGGTTATGATATAATTATTGAATTTTCAAAATGAAAGATATTTTGGACAAAATTTTAAATGTCATAATATTATGAATGAAATTTCAAAACTTATTCGAAGAGGATCTTAAAATTATATGTTTTAAATTTTTCTAATACAATAGTACCCCATTTATCCTGCAGCCACGTATTAAAATAAGCTTAATTAGACATTTACTTTTAAACCTTCTAAAAATCGAACAAAATGCAGAAGTTTATCAATATTTTTGAAAGTAGGTTTTAAAATTTAAAAAATTCGAGTCAAACTAATATTAAAATAAGATTGAGAGTAATATAAAATACAAAATACCCAAAACTAAATACGATTACCTTCTTATCTAATTTTAAAATCAAAAGTGTCATTTTAAAGATTTGTAATAATTAAAAAAGAAATTTATTTGTTTGGTAAGTACCATTTAATTCTACAACGCCCGTTAATGAGTTTTATTGTTTACATTCTTTTTGAAATTCGTCGTTGTTGATGTTTCGCTTTGGTTGATGAATAGCTTCACTTCGATGGGACTTATTTTTAGATTTACCGGAAATAAAATCACCTTTGAAACGACCTATTTTCAAGGGAGATGGTCGGCAAAAGTTTTGAAGAAAATTCTCGACATGATAAAAAACACGTTTGTACTTCCTGATATTAAATACTTTCTTCCCACTCTACAAGCAAATTACAAGTTTGATCCCGTTTACCTTTTCTTTCCTAATTGATTTCGTTACTTAAGGAAATGCCCCTTATTTCTTGCCCCTTACGAAAAACCACTTTTAATTGAATATATTGTTTTAAATTAAAATATCCTAAACTATTTTACCAATAAGCCTTCGCACATTAAGGAAAGAAATATGACTAAAACTGCTAAAAATGATAATATTTACCATGCTATAGGAACACTGAAAAGTGCGGTATTTTTAATCGAAGCGCTTTGACCTATTGATTCTATCTATTGATTTCATTTCTTCGTGAGTTACCCTTTATTTCGTATCCCTTACAAAAAACTACTTCTAAGTAAATATACTGTTTTTTTTTTTTTAAAAAATTAAAATAACCTAAACTATTATACCAAGAAGCCTTCTCATATTGATAAAAAAATATGATTAAAACTGCCAGAATATGGTAATATTTATCATGCTATAAGAAAACCAAAAAGTGCGGTATTTTTTATCGAAGCGCTTTGACCTATTCATTCTATCTATTGATTTCAATTCTTCATGAGTTACCCTTTATTTCGTATCCCTTACAAAAAACTACTTCTTAGCAAATATACTGTTTTTTTTTTTTAAAAAATTAAAATAACCTAAATTATTATACCAAGAAGCCTTCTCATATTGATAAAAAATATGATTGAAACTGCTAGAATATGGTAATATTTATCATGCTATAAGAAAACCAAAAAGTGCGGTATTTTTTATCGAAGCGCTTTGACCTATTCATTCTATCTATTGATTTCATTTCTTCATGAGTTACCCTTCATCTCGTATCCCTTACAAAAATACTTCTTAGTAAATTTACTGTTTTTAAAAAAAATTAAAATAACCTAAATTATTATACCAAGAAGCCTTCTCATATTGATAAAAAATATGATTGAAACTGCCAGAATATGGTAATATTTATCATGCTATAAGAAAACCAAAAAGTGCGGTATTTTTTATCGAAGCGCTTTGACCTATTCATTCTATCTATTGATTTCATTTCTTCATGAGTTACCCTTCATCTCGTATCCCTTACAAAAATACTTCTTAGTAAATTTACTGTTTTTAAAAAAAATTAAAATAACCTAAATTATTATACCAAGAAGCCTTCTCATATTGATAAAAAATATGATTGAAACTGCCAGAATATGGTAATATTTATCATGCTATAAGAAAACCAAAAAGTGCGGTATTTTTTATCGAAGCGCTTTGACCTATTCATTCTATCTATTGATTTCATTTCTTCATGAGTTACCCTTCATCTCGTATCCCTTACAAAAATACTTCTTAGTAAATTTACTGTTTTTAAAAAAAATTAAAATAACCTAAATTATTATACCAAGAAGCCTTTTCATATTGATAAAAAATATGATTGAAACTGCCAGAATATGGTAATATTTATCATGCTATAAGAAAACCAAAAAGTGCGGTATTTTTTATCGAAGCGCTTTGACCTATTCATTCTATCTATTGATTTCATTTCTTCATGAGTTACCCTTCATCTCGTATCCCTTACAAAAATACTTCTTAGTAAATTTACTGTTTTTAAAAAAAATTAAAATAACCTAAATTATTATACCAAGAAGCCTTCTCATATTGATAAAAAATATGATTGAAACTGCCAGAATATGGTAATATTTATCATGCTATAAGAAAACCAAAAAGTGCGGTATTTTTTATCGAAGCGCTTTGACCTATTCATTCTATCTATTGATTTCATTTCTTCATGAGTTACCCTTCATCTCGTATCCCTTACAAAAATACTTCTTAGTAAATTTACTGTTTTTAAAAAAAATTAAAATAACCTAAATTATTATACCAAGAAGCCTTCTCATATTGATAAAAAAATATGATTAAAACTGCCAGAATATGGTAATATTTATCATGCTATAAGAAACCCAAAAAGTGCGGCATTTTTTATCGAAGTGCTATGACCTATTCATTCTATCTATTGATTTAGTTTTTTCACAAGTTACCCCGTATTTCTTATCACTTACAAAAAACCACTTTTAAGTAAATATACTGTTTTTAATTAAAATATCCTTAACTATTATACCAATAATCCTTCTCATATTGAGGAAAAAAATATGACTAAACCTGCCAGAATATGGTAATATTTACCATTCTATAGGAAATCCAAAAAGTACGGTAGTTTTTATCTAAGCACTTTGATAATAATTTTTAAAATTAAAAACAAACTTGGGTTTTATATTGTGTGATATAATTAAGTAAATGTCGTAAAATTTGGTAAATTTCTCATTATTCATTAGAACGTGGCTTAAAAACCATTTATTCGGTTAAATTTACTTTTGCATGTATTTTTTACTAAAAGTGCGGTAATATGAACTATAATTTTAGATAAAAGAATTTCCAATGAACTGTTTCCAAATGAATACAAAAAACTACCAATCTAATGGTTTAAATATCGTATATTTTTGTTTTAATTACGAGAGATGTCATTACAATACTGTATGGTAATGTAACCAGAATTTTTTTCTGCATGTATTAGTGAGATTAGATGATAACAAAGAGCGGTAGATTTTTTAATTACCTCATGTTATAATAAAAAAAATTAGGGAAAAATCTTAGGAAAAGATTCATGTTTTGTTGTTTAATTGGAAAAATAGCAATTATTTTATAAATTTAGCTTAGTTTAGTTAATATGTTTAAAATAATTTGATATATTTAAATGAAATTGTAAAATTGTAATAAGTTGATAATTTTAAAATTAGTAAAGGATGTTTGTACAGAATTTGTGTGTAATAAATTTATCTTTTAATATATTTTTTAAAAAGACAAAAAGCTTTTGTAATTTGTATACCAAGCATCGTTGAAAGTAAGCCACTGCAAGACATGATTTTATTAAAACATGAGAATAAGTAAGATAGTATAGAAACAGACAAAAAAGCAATAATTTTTGTTTAATAAAAGTTGAACATTGTTTAAAAAACTATTTACACATTGAACTATTGTTTAATAAATTTAAATATTAATTCAAAAGTAACAATAGGCCTCATTGGATTCAAAATATCTAAAAAGTTTTTGCTAACTTTAATTCAGAGTAATCTCATAATTTTTTTCAATTTAAAAAATTACAAAATGTGTCATAAAACTTAATTAAAATTAAAAATCAAAAAAATTTCCCAAGTGTCTTGGAGATTTTAATTTGTCAAAATCTTAGAATAGTTAAAAAATTACTTTCATCAGTATCTAGAACTACAGTAATTTTAATAAGTCAATTAGTATGACATTATAAATTCATCCCTTATATCATTCTGTGTTATGTTTACATAGATATCTATCTAAAATGCTTTAACGCTTGGTTTAGCAACTTTCCTTTCATGAGAGACTTATCGAACTTAAGTTTCACTCATTTCCCATAGATGAATCTCAGTTACACAGAGAAAGAGTATGGTTATAACTGCTAAAATATGATGAAATTTATGAAGTTTCGGTTTGAAAAGCAAGGCAGTTTTCACCTAAGCACTATGGTAATGAATTTTTGTAAAATTAACGATAAAGTATTAATTTATCCGATGCGTTAAAATTTGGTAATTTTATTGCGTTACTTTAGAAAATGGCACAAAAACCATTTCTTCAGTTAAATTTACTTTTCTGTTTAGTATTTTTACTAAATGTATGGTCATACAAATTATAATTTTGAAAACCAGAAATTCTGGTAAACTGTTACCATATGAGCTGTTTAAATACAATATATTTTGGTTTTATTACAAGAATTATGATTTTTTTTACCAGTAATGTGTTAACCATACAGTATGGTAATTTTACTAGAATTTTTTTGCTGGGCAAAGGGATGAAAATTATCTTCACATTTACAGTTATACTCGTAACATATAATAATTGGATTTTACTTGGTCTTAACCCTATATTGTTTATTAATTTTTGGCACTCTTGGCGGTGGTTTTACAAAAAAAAAAAAAAAAAAAAAAAAAAAATAATATTTTTCATTCTAAATTTATTTTCAACTAACTTTATTTTTAAGTGTCATATGATTGCAACAATATTTAATGCGGTGTCTGTGATTTCAGTCTGGAAGCAAGATTTTAGATGTTTACTTCCATGTCAATTGTTGAGGTACATAGAGTGAAATTTGCAAATTTATTATTTGTAATTTGAGATTAAACGTTTTTAAGTCGGTTTAGTCTGTAGCTTTTATATCTCTGATAAGTTTGTAGTTTCCTTGCAATATTTTTTAATTCAATAATTAATAAAAAGTGTGAAAAAATCTTAAAATTCCCTTTTTGTAAACAGAGAGCATGGACCGCACAAAATAAATGCAGAGGTAAAAGTTACCTACGAGTCATACGTTGCTGATCTCAGATTTGATGTATAACATATAAGTATTAATTTTGAATTGAAAAAGCCAAAGATGTATTATAAAATGTGACGTTTAACATCACACATTATTTAATAAAATGTTTCGGTGCAACAAGAACGTTCTTGAACTCTTTATAAGCCCAGTGAAAGTACCCTTCCCATCAACTTCATTAATTTTTAAAGGTCGATGAGATGCTATTTTACCACCTATGATTTATTCGATCCTTTACTGATAGTTCAGAAAATGCAAAATGATACCAATAAAAGGCTTTCTTTACATAAATGTGAGTAACAGTAAAGGCCACGTGGGGTAAAGAAGAAAGACTAGCCCTGAGGAGTTATTATCCCTTGTACGCTATGCGTTCGTTCATTTGATCATTTCTCATTATTTATAAACACTAAATTTATAAATTTGGTTACTTACAAGCTCAAAAGTTCAAACTTATGGTTAATTTTTTATAATAGGCAAAGTTTAAAAATCCTATCCACCCTCACACAGAAAACTGTCTAAAACGTCAAATTAAATATAGATGATAAACTAATTGAGTTTCTTATTATAAATCAGTTCCAATCCCAAAAATATTTTTAACCTTGTTATAAAATTTTCCGTATAATGGATAGGATAAGAGGGACACCACGAAATAGAAAATAAACTTTTTCTTCAAATTTGTCTTCAAATCAATTTAAACTTAGGTAATGAACTAAATAAGTTTCTTTTTGCAAATCAGTCTCAAGCCAAAAATATTTTTAACATTACTATAAAAATGGCCCTATAAAGGATAAACATAAAAAGTAAGAGAGATACCATGACATAGAGAATTAACGCTTTCTTTTAAACTTGTATTCCCCCGATGATTAAATTTAGAATTGAAAATTTCATAACTGTTTACATTTAAGTTATTGGTCAGCGATACAAGGAAAAAATATCGAGTGTTTGGAATAATGATGAAAATAATTCAGTTAACTTTGAAAATATTACTTCCGCTAGATGACCGAAGAAAAAAACGTGTGCCAATTTAGAATAAGGAGTGGCAGTAAAAGAATAGCTTCTAGACGATTGCGTACCTACTTCAAAAAATGCCGATTTTGGGCTAAATTATATATTTTTTGGTATAATGAACTTATTTTTGGGTATAATAAATGTTTGGGTACATATCAGCATCAAGGAACCATTAATTGGTTTTGTAGAAAGTATATGATAATATGCAAAAAATAGTTAGAATTTAATGATCATAAATTTTAAAACCATTTATTTACTGTTTAATAATATTTATGTTTCTTTTGGGATGATAAAAATATGATTTAGAGTTTAAAGAGTAAATAAATCTTATAAAATAAAAAAAAATGTTTGAAAATTAGTTCTTTTTAAGGGAGTCTGTTTCATAAATACTATAAGTTTAAAATTATATTATCCTTGTTAATGTTGAAAAACAAGTAAAATTTTTAAACAGAAAATACCATACAGTTTAACTTGAAAAATCGCATCTTTGTTCATGCCATTAACAATGTTACAGTATACAGAGTTTTTAATCTTGGAAAAAAAAATCTTTCCAAAAAATATTTTTTCTATTTACTGTTTTCAACTCATCAATAACAGCATGTTTATAGCTTCTATTTGCTTTGAAAGTTTGCACTTATATATTTACGTGCAATTTTACAGAATTTTAGAATTATAAAACATGAAAAAAGATCAGAAGAGAGTGTTTTCGTAATTTCAAAATGCTTTTTTTTACACCGAAAAATAAAAATAAATGTGAAATGATATAACTAAAATAAATACTACTGATATATAATTTTAATGGTTTCCTTTAAGACAATATTAAAGTATCATTAAAAAAATAAACAAACATTTAAAACACTCAAATTTTACAAAATTATTAATTTATAAAAAAATATACTTGAACTTAGAGTGTTATTTATAACGTTCAAAACCATTAAAAGTATTATGTCATGTCTGTTTTCTTAAATACAATTAAAGTACCATTAAAAAAAAAAATCATTTCAAAGAACTATCGAAAAAAATTTTCCTCAAGCAGCGTAAAATATGCTTTTATGATATTAATAATACATAAAACGTCAATACTATTATTGGATTATATTGATTAGTAAATTAATAATAAAATTAATTAATCGAAAAGAAGAAAAACCCGTTTTGAAAATAAATAAAGTATAAAAAATGTAATACATGCAAGTCAACGATCTTTCAGAAAATGTAATGTTATAAAAACGAGAGGGTAATAATCAGGAAATATGTGTGAAAGCAAAGTTTGAAATTACATAAAAAGTTGCTTTTCGCATAAAACCGTTAGAAAGATCTTTGAACCATGTCATCAATATCACTGATGCGTGGTAAGTAATATTTGGAGGTGTGGCAAGGTTATGAGAAAACAAAGCTTGTTTAACTAAGTTCATGGATGAATCAGAATGGAGAAGCCTTTTCGACATATTGGAAGATATTTTGCAGTAGAAAATATATTCCTGGCTCACAATAAATGCAATATTATTTGATTAGATTGATTCGGCCACTGAAAAAAAAGTAGGGTCAGTGAGGAAAAACTGACAATTTTAATAGTACTAAAATAAGGCTTGTCTTTATTTTTAAAAAGAAATGCGTCATACTATTTATATGTTTTACAAATTCCAAAAGAAAAGTTTAAAAAAATCACAATTTTATGACCGACCCTATTCACAGTAAATGCTTTTTTTGGCAGACTTCAACACTTAGGTAGGATTTTATTTAAAAAAGATTGATACTGATTTTAAGCTATAAAAATTTGCAATATGTTTGTAGCCTAATTAATAGACTTAAAAATTGACGATTTATAGGATACAGTACTTGTGGATAATGGGAAGCTGTGGTACATCTCATATTCTCATGAAATAAAGTCTCATGATCATGTAAAACGTCAGAGAAACCATTTTCTATTTGGAGGTTTATAGGATACAGTACTTGTGGATAATATGAGGCTGTGGTACGTCTCATATTCTAATGAAATAAAGTCTCATGATCATGTAAAACGTTAGAGAAACCATTTTCAATTTGGAGGTTTATAGGATACAGTACTTGTGGAAAATATGAGGCTGTGGTATGTCTCATATTCTGATGAAATAAAGTCTCATTATCATGTAAAATGTTTGAGAAATCATTTTAAATTTTTTTAATTTTATTATTTTTTTTTTTTTTGAGAGGGGTGATTGAGAGTTATTTATAAAATCAGAAACACATTCATGCAACAGGTAGCAGCTCAACAAATGTTGGAAAAGCTTATTTATAAGCTTGAATGAAAGTTTGAAATAGTTTGAATTAAGAAAAATTAAGAAAAGTTTGAATTAAGAAAAATTATGAAAGATTGAATTAAGAAAGTTTGAAAAGCTTATTTATAAGTACACAATTACAATATGTGTACAATTAAATGTTTCCTCATTTCTAGATCTAAAGTATTTAAAACGAAATAACAGTCTCAAATTTATTCAGGTTCGATTGTAACTTTTATTTAAATTGGAATTGAAGTTATATTTTGTTTGATACAAAATTAAGAACGAAACAACATATATTGTAAAAAAATAATTAAAAAAACCAAGAATTTTAAAAATGAATACATAGAAAAATTATTTCTCAGTGTACAAGTTCATATTACTATTTCTAATTTTTATAAAAGGGAAAAATTTAAAATAAGTTTGTGATACTTAAAGTTTAAAATTTTTGACGTTTCATTATAATAAAAAGTAAAGTGCAGCATTTTTTAATTATGTAAGGAATTGGTATAGTATAAATAAATTTTAAAAATTCATTGAGAACCACTTACAGAACAAATGAAAATCAAAGGTTAAAATAATTTAGAATCTTAATTGTAAAAAGTGAAGTGTTTTCCATTCTAAATATGGAGAATTAAATTGTATTTGTGGACACAAAATCACTAGGATTTTGAATTTAGGACAAAATACTTTAAAAAAAAATTGAATATTGTCAACCAAAACACAAAATTCAGTACTATCTCAAAATCAAATGATTAGTTTTATGATTTTTTTTTCTAGAAGATAAAAAAAGAAGACACATATTCCCACTAAGTATTATTTTCCCATTGTATAGCAATATCAGTTCAATAACAAATTCGAATGAAAGCATGGGTAACTATTCATTGTCTGTTTCCCAAATGAAGATGAGTGATTCATATTCATAAATTGCCTACAAAATCTTAAAAGATGGCCCAAAAATTGTGACGACCCTTTTTTTCCCTTCTGCAACAAAAGTGACCTCCATTGCGACACTCTTCGTGCGACTAAACTTATGTGAGCGGAACGTATTCTTTTGTCCAAGTTCTGTACATCTTAACGTCTAAGGAGTGAAGCGGACGAATGGTATTTCATGCTTTAAGATTGTGCACAGTTTTGTAACCATATTTTTTTTTCAAGAAATGTGGGAAGAAAATCCTGGTGATTGTTGTAAAGGTAGCTAATATTTCAAAAAGGGTATTGTTAAGCTTTTATTGACGAAACGTTAAAGCAGATTTTTTAGATCTAAGATTAAAGACTGTTTGAAAGCGACGGAAATATTAAACGATTTTCTTGTAAAAAACCTTTCACGCACATCAACATGTTCGCAGAAAACAGAAAAATCAGTTAACTAAATGCGTGAAAACAAATAACAATACTAAACAATGTAACAATGCTTTGCATAATTTATCAATTACATGTTTAGCACATGATTATCGCTTTATTCGTTTTAATAATTTGGAGGTAAATAGGACAGCAATAGAATCTGTTTTTCTTAACACCATTTTACTTGGTAAATTACTTTTATTTTGTAAGGGATTTTAAAGGCCTCTTTAATGTTTACACATAAATAATCTCATTTATTCAGACAAAAATTCTCCATTTTTAATTATTCTGTTAATTTAAATTTAGTTATTAATTTTAACATTATTAAGTATTATTAAATTTAATAGTTTTCTTTGTTCAAAATAATCTATTCTAAATTGCATTTTTTCTAAAATTAAATTATTTAAGGGCATAAAAATGTCTTTACAGAATTCCATCACAAACAATGTGTTTAAAATACAATGTTTTGATGCTTTTAGCATTACAAAAGTAATCGTATATAGTGTTTCAGAGTATTGTTTAAGGATAACGTAAGTGTTATATGACTTATATTCAATGAAAATAAAACTTTATTTGGTTTTATTTTTTAAAAGTCTTACATTTAGGAATGAAAATGAAATTAAACTATAAATAATGAGCATAGATATTAGAAGAATAGATTTGTTTTTGACATTGTTGTAATTCATTCCTAACTTCTAAACCAATTTTGATAAAAAAAATAAAAAAAAAAATAGAAAAAAAAACATTTCAAAAATGGTAACAATAGTAATCTGCAACGTATTGATTCATTTATTTATTGCTTTTTTTGTTCATGGGAAACAGAATTATCTAACCTTTTCATAATTTTTATTTTTGAAGATACTATTAATTTATATTTTTTAGAATTTTAAAATTTTGAGTTAAAAACAACACACATTTAATAATTTTATCTGAAACATTCAACTTTAATTATTAAAAATTATTTCAATTAACTTTTAACTTTAATTCTTTAATTCTTATTTAATTAGTTAAATATTTAACTTCATTTTATAAAAATTTTAAATTGTTTTAATGTTTTAAAATTTTTTGAAATGACAATTTTTTGAGTTATATCATTTACACGTGCATCATGATTAATAAAAATTATAGGGTTATAAATGCCTAATAAGCAGAATTTTGCTTAGTTTCCAAAATTATGCTTTAAATTCAACCACATGGGAAAAGAAAATAAGCTTATAATAAGTAGATAAAGTCATCGTTAAAATCTGTTATTTCAATAAGTAAGATAATTTAAATCCTTTAATATCCAAAATTAAATAGAGTTCCAGCTGTGCAAATATTAAAAAATTTACTAGATAACCTGCTTCAAAGAGTCAATTTCTCCTCAGGAATTTCCAAATTTGATGACAGCTTATAGCTTTTGTAACTGGCTGTAACTGAATGATAGAGTTTTAAACTTCTTCCATTATCTATTTCATTGAACTAAAAATTTACCTATTTTTACATACTATTTTTCTAAAACAAAGCGCTTTCTTCTTTAAAAAAAAAAAAAAAGAAAAAACGACGCAAATGCTGTTTTATCAGTACTTAAAAAGTACTGCTGTCAAGGTTTTCATAGTTTGCTACACATATGATAGTGCATAAAAGATGTAAGGATAGTTCAGAAATAAGTAATGTGCCAAAGCAATTACTATTAAGACTTTTGTTCCGACTTTAAATGAACTATACAATTTGAAACTTCCTTTATTATCTTTTTCATTGTATTCTCTACGTTAAAAGAATGACGCAATTACTAATAGATCAGTTTTTAATACAATGTACTGCTGTCAAGGCTTACATACTTTGCAACATATATGAGAGTGGGAAAAAAGTATGTATAGTTGACAAATAAGCAATGTACAAAAATGATGTCTGCTAAAAATTTAAGTATTTATAATAGTTTCAAAATTGCTTCATATTTTTAAGCAAAAACTAAATTTTAGAATTAAGTATTCCAACACATGGTGACCCAATAATTAATCCAATTAATAAAAGCTTTATAGCATGGCAAAATTTCCTAAACTTTTCTCTTATTTCTTTTCATAAATGAATCATTAGAGGAATCACTCATCAATTAGATCAATAATTTCAGATATGTTATCAAAGTTTTATTATTAATTCATTATGCATTTTCAGCATATGCTATATCATGCATGTTATGCTGTTATAACGTTTGCTATGCCATATGTGTTAGGTTGTTATAACGTATGCTATGCCATATATCTTATGCTTTTTTAAAGTATCGGGAATAAAATTTTCTTTTTACCTAATAATATTTTTAAGCAATTTTCAGCAAAACTCATACGAATCGTTTCATTTACTTTCACGTAATCAAATTTAATTTCTATTATCTTTCTGAAAGTTTTAATGATATTTATAAACGTGTTTAAATTTATTCTTTTCGGAAATAATAAGCATTACGTGTGTGTGTTTTCAAATAATTTGCAAAGAAATAATTTCTAGGCATCCTCATTTTGTTTAACTGTTTTACAACATTTCATGAAATTCTTTAATCATATTTCAGTATTAAATAAATTTTGAAACAAAACTATTCGTATTGCTCTCAATTCTATCATCATACATTTTGAAAATTATTAGAAATCCTTAACCCTTGATCTTATTTTAAGATTTTTATACTTGTTTATTAAATTTTATTCAGCTTACAACGCATGATTTATTACAAATTATTAAGATTACAATGTTTTCTTTGAATTGCTATTTTCATGTATATTATGTTATTTATTTTTATGCTTATTTTCTAAATCATAATGTAAAAAATTTTTTTTCACTTTAAAATATTCATTGAAGATGCATAAATTAAGTTCTATTTTACTTTTGTCGTTCAATTCAGAATTGTAATGGCAAAAAGTTTAACTATTCACTTCATCAAGCTAACTTTATTAAAACTTAAACCATACCTTCACTAACCATAAATTTTACTTATTTTTTATTTGAATTATTTACTTATATACTATTCTTATTATATATAATATAGTATAATATAGTATTTACTTATATACTATATTATATTACTATTCTTATATTTTGAAATGTAAAAATTCTTCTTGATCAAAACATATTCTGATTAAAATATAAAGGTTTGAAACTCTAAATAGTATTTTATTTGCAGTGTGATTATCCAACTACTCATTTCCGGAGTAGATAAGAATTTGTTTAAACCTACCCATTTTCAAATTTACTGCATTTTTGCGCCCTTTGTTCATATTTCAGTAAATAACGCAGGATATTTGAGTCTATTTAAAGCCTATTTAGGTTTGCCCATGACCTATAATATGAAAAAGAATAAAAGGTGGCTCAAGTTTAATTGAGTAACCCGCGAGTAATTTTTTCCTTACTTTGCAATAGCATGCAGGAAAATATATCTTCCTCAGGAAAACACAAAACACGAGAAAATCCAATTTTGACATAGATGTGACTAAACTCTATTTACATTTGAAAAGGAAATAGTTTTTGTCGTGATTCTTGCATGATAATCTTTTGATTGTAAATTCTATATGATTGTAAAAAGTTTTAGCAAAAATCTATTGTGAGTTTATGAGGATAAAACGTCAAAAGTTGATAATTTTACAATCTTTGTGATATAACTCAATGATTTTATATTATGTAGGATCTTATTAATGTGTGGAATAACTGTTCATCAACTGAAAATCAAATTATATTTTAGATTGTTCACCATTGAATTTTAATATTCACATTATTTTTGAGACAATTGTTCTTTTGCTGAAACCACAATAGAAGGTTATACATTGTATTTAAAGTAATAAAAGTATGTTTGATTACATCAAGAATGACAAATTAATAACTGATTAACTGGCTGGCATTATTTACTGATTTTAAAGATACTATATATGTAATTTGATTGTTTCTTTTTCTCTTTTATTCCGCATTTTTTTCAGATTTAAGTGAAAAATTATGCGAAACATTATGAATTATAATAGTTTCGCATTTGTACGAATTCTTCATGGGTAAGTCAAGTTCTTAGATTCAAGTATTTTCTAGTACATGTTAAAATCAAAACAATACATTTTAAATTTAATTTCTTTTACTAATTAATAATCAAGATCAAATCAATAACAAACTGAAGCGTTTAAAAAACCTACTGTTAACAAAAAAATAGCATTTTTAATTTAAAAAAGAATTTTAATAATTGTTAAAAAAAATAAACGAAATATACTTTAAATAATTAGAGTTATTTTTTCTAATATCTAAAAATTTAGAGTTTTTTTTACGAGTGGAAGACTTGTATGAATGATATGCTTGAAAGATATTTAACTATGTTTGAGTATTTAAAGTTTTTATAAAACGTTTAAATTCAAATTGATTTTTTATATTGTAAATCATTGTGTCCTCTTTTTCACATTTTGTTCGAAGAGCATTATTTTATACTTAAGGCTTTTGAGGCTGTATCCCTCTTAAAAGTTTTACTCCTTTTTAAGGAACTTTTATGTAATTCTTTTACTTTAATTAGTAAAACGGAACAACACAATATCTGGATCTATAAAAAAACCAAAACAATAAAGAAAATAAATTGTTTTCAGTTCTAGATGACTAATAGAACATGCCCAAAATATTTTCTCACATTAATTCATAATATTGTTTTGCATGTTTGAATATAATTTTTATTAGTTTCATATCTTTTTATACATATTTTATATAAGACTAAAATAATTCATAAATGTCATAGATTTTTATGTTCTTGTAACTCTTAAACTTTTTTGTCTTTAAAAGTGTCTTATTCATAATAAAATTTATCAACCTTCTCTAATTTATATTTTAGTTTATTAGTTTCAAGTATTTGTTGATTTGTGCCTCAACAGTGGAAGGAACGAAAAAAATATTCAACTACAGACTCAAATACATTCTCTGAATTTGTTTATTATTATTTTATCAAAACTATAAAAATATATTATCACTAACATGCTTACTATTTTACTATCGTAATAAAACTAAATGATATATTTTAACAATAGGAAGATAAAAATATTTTTTTTCTTTATTACTATTTCTTCTGAGAAACTATATGCTCTTAGAAAAGCTGGCCTCTATGTATGCTATAGCCATTTATTAATAAAAGTTCCACAAAAGATCTAATATAATAGTACTGAGGAAATTGCGTAACGTAATTAATTCCATAATTTGTAAGTTTTTACAGCTAATTAACATATCAATTGATAAATTTCTCTTTTTATCATTATCACTGCTTTTAAATAATTAAGAACCACAGTTTACAATCAATTATTTATTTTTAAGAATTATTAAAATGTGTGGGAAGTATTAAATAATTTAATTCATATTCATTTATAAAAAAAATAAAAAAGCTGCGTAATGCTAAAATGATTTCTTAATGAAAAATATGTAATTTAAAGAAAAAAAATTAATGCATATAATATATTGTAGAAAAAAGATGCGAGAAAATTCAACAAAGTTTAAACTGAGACATTAACTATAAAATATTGATACCCATTTTTACTCTGTCAGTTGTTTTGGAATAATGAAGTAATACAATCATCACTTGCATCGAAATGAGAGGATTAAAAGATTTGAGCAGTTTAATCTACTAATAAAAAGCGAAGACATTTTGAAATAAGTGCAAAAGCAATAAAAACTATTATAAGCATAAAGATAACTTACCGTAATTAGTAAAACAGTAAATCCTCCTTAATTTAATGAATCCGTTTTCTTCGAATATTCAACATTTGTCTCTTTATTCACACACTTCAAAACTACATTCCTAACGTAACAATAAAGAAGTTAAAATTTTATTTGAAAATTCTACGAAAATCTTTATAATTTTAGTAACTTGCTGTCTGTTATATTTTGTTAATTTTTAAAAAAAATATTATTGTATGGTGTTTATGGCTGTGTGGACACCCATGCACCGGCAACAGAGCGCGTAAGTTGCACCACAGAGCAAGCGGTCTTCACCTGCTTTGTTACGATACAGTCCTAATGTGTATTCGTGAGTGACTAGTTGTAAAGAAGAGCAAGAGAAACTGTGAGTGAAGACCAGCCGCCAAGTGTTGATTTTTATCGCCATATTTAAGATTTTTTTTCTTCGTTAAATGTTAAAACATATTTTTCCCAATGAACTTTTTTTATATGTTTTTAAGTTAAAAAGAGATAAAAAGGAAAACTGATGAAAACTGATTTCAAGAGTATAATTTACATTTTATAAAATGTAAATTAAATCAGTTTTTAATCTTTAAATGGATATTTTTAAACTTTTATCTTTTGAACTAATTATCATTTATGCATTTTTTGCTCTAAAATATCATTTATGTATTTTTTGCTCTAAAATATCTTTGTATGGCTTTATAGCGTTGTCATCTTTGTATGGCTTTAATAGCGAGACTTGTTTATAAATTTTTTTCAATAAAAATTTTATTTTTAACAGACGTCATGTGTTTTTTTTAAAGTAAACATTTTTTTTTAATTTTTATTCCGTGCATCATATTATAATCAATAACTATAAAAATAGTCTTAATTATAAAAAAAATTGCCTTATTATGGATAAAAATTGAAAAAACAAAACAAAATTAGAAACATTTATTTTAATATTTTTAA
Source organism: Parasteatoda lunata (assembly GCA_949128135.1). Classification (NCBI taxonomy): domain Eukaryota; kingdom Metazoa; phylum Arthropoda; class Arachnida; order Araneae; family Theridiidae; genus Parasteatoda; species Parasteatoda lunata. The sequence continues at coordinate 79,000,413 of OX421980.1, forward strand.
AAGTGGACAAAGCTAAATCATATTTAAAGAAAAAAGAATAAACAGTTAAAACTGTGACAAAAGCTATCAAATAATCGACAAATATTTAAAAACTTAGTTTATTTTAACATTTTAGTCAAAGATTCCGTTTTATTTCAATGCTTTTTGGGGTACCATGAATTTGGGTACCTAAATTTAACAAATCTTTTTAAATACCGTATGAAGTTACGGTTTCAATATATTTTGAAAATGCAGTTATAAATTTTGATAAATTTATAACTAAATAAAGTTTTAATTCTGTTTTTGTAATCATTTCAAATTTTGATAAATAAAGTTATTAACTTGGAAAAGTTTAGCGAATAAAAATTGGTTTTATATTATAACCGTCACTATCAAAAATCAGACTATAATATTCACGATCATACTAATTAGAATAAGTTTTACTATACACTAATTAAGTACTTATTAAGATATGTCCAAATATAATACAAAGCCCATTTTTTTCTTTATTTGAAATATTGCATAATATCAAAAATCCTTTGTAAAATTCTTTGTACATGTATTTACATACCAATTTTGAGAAACATTAAAAATTGAAAATTACCATTAATACAATGTAGAATTACTGTTTTATTCATTTTTCTCTAGCAGATTGTCTATCAAATTAATCAATAGTTGTACTTAACCATGTTTTTCCCATATAAAATAATTTTTCTTCGATTTTATAATAAAAATAGTTCATCACTGACGGTTTTCAGTTTTTCTTTATAAATTCCTTATATTCTTCCAATCGCAAGTATTATATCGTAGTATTTTCATAGTAGTTAGTCATCAAGGTATTCGTTTGTATAATTTAATTATAATTTTTCAAAATATTGGACAATTTTAATTATTGTTATAATTAATGCAATTAATATTTTTCAAATTTTAAATAAATTCCTATCAAAATTAAAAACAAATTTATTACATTTAATCAAAAAAACAACATGTTTTTGAGAAATTTGGTCTGAGGCAGTAATTTAGTCGAATTAATATTATATTCTGTGTGTTTGAAAACTACATAAAATAATAAAATGATTTCAATTTCTGATTTGTTTTGGATTTTAAAGAAAAAATTTAAATTGTAGTCTATATATTACATCATTTTTTATGTTTCGTTTCACACTATTTTAATTTGCAGTAACTAACATTACATTCACTTACATTATATTTGAATAAACTACAGTGAGTTTAATTATATAAATTATATTACATTTAATTGCATTTTTGTTTTATAGTTTACCTAGCACTATATTGAGGTTTAAAAATTTAGAAAACACTAAACATTGTAAGTTGTTGGAGGCATAATAATTTTAAGTAACTGTACCATTTTAATAGTTTTTAATTCATATTTTAGTTTCATAAATATTTATCAATATCGGCATGCAATATATATCAAATTAAACAAAATTAGAAAAGGTTAATATGCTGTATTAAAATTTCCATGGTGTTCTAATAGCAAAAAAACATAAAAATTATATTTTATAAAAATTAAAATTCTTATTATTCAATTAATCACTTAATGTGTAGTAAGTTGAAAATTCTAATTATTCAATTAGGCACTAAGAGTGTAGTGTAATACTAACACTAGTTTGGGGCACTAAATTTCGCAAATATATATGAATGACGACGTTTCAGAATTTTTTTAAAAGTAACGAAATATAATAGAAAATTTCAATGTGTAAAAAGAAATTTACGCATCAGAAAAAGAAAGAAGATTACGCATCAGAAATAATTCAATGACCTAATGGTGTTTTAAACTGGCCTGTGTAATAAGTTTTTTTAATAGGTTGATTTTTGCTTTGTTTAACAAACATTTAAAATGTTAAACGACTATATTTAGTAATATTTTCTGTTAATACATTAATAACCTAGAACTTTTTACATTTTAAACAAATAATATGTTATTTTTCGATTACCATAATTGTGCTGAATATTCAGTATTCATCACCATCTAAAACAGAAGCGAACTAGGATTTTACAAAATTAAATCAGAACAAAACTGTTTAGCTAGTTTAATATTGCAAATAAAACTATTAGAAGGTCTATATATAACGAATTTATATTTCAAAAATATTTCAAATTCTGAAATTATTGCTTAAATAGTGTGTGCTTTCGGAAATGTTTGTGTAATATAATCTCGAAAATAAACATTTTGACAGGTGGAATACTTTCCTAGTATTTTTTAAAATATTATTCTTAATTTATATATTCGTTATGACATTCCAAATAGTTATAGATAATATTAGAAAAGAAGAATAATTAGGATTTTTTATCATAAAATTTTTTAGACTTTAAAAAAGCTTAAAAATACACAAAAATAATTATATGTTTATGAGATCGGTGACAGTTTTCTACATTATATACTATATTCAATTTATGCCGTGTCAGTGACAATATTTAGTAAAGCATTTTGAAGCCTTTGTTTCATATTTTAATGAATATTTTTTCATAATGAATACAGATGTTATGAACACTGAATTATAAATAATATCAGTGTTTGGCACAACAAATTTAAATATTATTTTTAAATCATTTGATCTGGTTAGTTACAGTTTACTCAGATTAGTTTTATCAAATCAAATTGAATTTTATTTACCCTCTCTATAACTATCCCAAGCTACACTATAAATCAGAGTTGATACTACAAATATTATTGAAGCTTTAATTTCAAAAAATTTAATGTTCTGATTAAATATATTCACAGAAAAATTAGAATCGATCCATTAAGTAATTCAAATTATATTAACCATACAAATTTTAATTAAAAATGGCGAAACTTTTTCAGTAGAGTTTAACACCTTTCGCAAAAAATGAAACAAGTTCATTTATTGCGTTTATGAGATTTAGTTGTTAATTAAGGAGTTTCTTATTTTGTAGATTAAAGCTTTTGATTGGCGAGTCTAAAGATAAGGATGGTACAAAATGGAAGTAACCATCGAGTCCTACATTTTCTCGATTTGGTTTTGTGACGTCATTCATTTTCTCCAGAGTAGGTCAAAACCTTTCTTTCCCTCAATATCTTTTAAAAGTCAATTTTAATTCCAGTCGCATTACTAGTGCCATACGTCTGTGTTTTCAAATATAAACTTGAAATCTAACATTTTGCCTTCATGAGAATTAAACAGAACGAATAAAACTTTACAAAAACACTTCAAATTGTGCAAATATTAGTGATTATAAAATATTAAAAAATAAGATGAAGAATTCAGAAAAATGTCGGTTTCGGAAGAAACATGATGATATTTTATTATATGTGAATTTTTTTCTCAATGTTTAAAAACCGAACTTATCAAAAACTTAATCTCAATCCTTCTTAAACAGAATAAGTTTATTAAACCGATTTAATGCATCAATGATGATTTTTGCAAGAAATGCAGTCATAACAAAGATTACCAAATGCATTGGTGTGTACGGAACTCATTAATGGAAAGTGAATTTCATATCAATTCACTTTTTTAAAAATAGAAAATCTTCTAGAGGTATATTTTTAATGATACATTTTTAATGAAACATTTTTAACGATGCGTTAAAAAAAATTAAAAATTTCTTGAGTTTTGTTTTAATTTTTCAAAGAAAAAATATTGGTGAAGAAAGTTGAACAATACCAGGTTCTTGAAATATCTCTTATTTTTTTCTAAGCAGCTACGTGAATAAGATTGCTTAAATATTACTTGAATTATAATTTAGTCCATTGTTTCTACCTAATTCCTTGAAAAAATAAGTATTATTAAAGGCGAAAAAACTATATTTTGGAGGGAAATTAATTAATTTGTTAAAATATGCCACACTACGAAAATTTCCGGATCAAACTACAGTATAAAATTTACGGCACTTTGGGTGCATTATCCGTAAAATCCATTTTAATGTTAAACCCACTTTCACCGCAAAATAGTATACCGTAATTTTTACAGTAAGATTTATTTATTAAGAGTGATTCAGTGATTTCACTATAATTACGGTGTAACAGATTTTTTGTTCCATAACATGTTCCAGTAAAAACTTGTTTTACGGTAAAAAGTTCCAGTAGCAGTTTATGGTGCAGTACTTTTTATTGAATAAATACCGATCAACATTGAGATAATTAAGAAAATCGTTGTTTTGTTCCACTGTAACAAGCATTGAATTAATACCATAACTTCTCTACACTGGAAACATATAGGAGAGTAAAAATAAAAAGAACATAAATACTTTTAAGTGTAACATATTTCAAATTTTTAGCAAATGAAGTTAGTCAAATAGTATTAGTTATAGAACTTTTATATTAAAATAGAATAATTCTTTGAATATTGTAAACATTATTTTTCTATAAAAAATATCAAAATACTTCACAGAATAGCTTATCATTTTACAGCTATACGGAATCTTGTAAGTCATGAAAATATTTATTAGTAATTTTATGTATATAAAACTGATTGAATATATAAAACTAAAGTTTTCCTCCATTTTAACACCAGAAAAAACAATCTAAAATATCAGAGTAAAGATGCAGTAAAATAAATTGAAATATTCATTTTATGTGCTTCATTTTTTTAAAACTAGGCTTTAAGAATTGGAAGTATATCAATGCATTCAACATTCCAATCCATTGAAAAACGCAACGATGCATTGCTTAAAATTCAGAGTTATAATGGTTAAAAAAAGAAAATAATTCTTAACTAAGTAATTCAGAATTATATGATGAATAAATGGTGGATCTTCCGTAATGGACCTCACACACTTTCCATTCAGATGTTGCTATTCTTCATATTACAGATACCACTCGTTTTGCTCTCGTTCACGCATTCAGTCTATTACTTTCTCTTCAATCATTGACACAATATTTTTTACTGAATCTTTTTATCTCTGAAAATTGAGTTTCTTCACTTCGTTTCCTTTTAATACAGTTAATGACTTATAATGAAAACTTCTGTTGTAGAATGCATATGCTTTTAACAAAATACTTTTTGATGTTAAATTGTTATAATTCTAGACTTTTAGGTCAGAAATTTTGTTTATTCTTCTTAAGTGATTTAATGATTCACTCTTTTGAGCAGTGGTGATATTAGAAATATGAAATGTACTTTATAATTAATCTCAATTTCATTTCAGGATTTTATTATTTTTATTTTATATTAATGATCTAGATAGCAAGGGCTAGATTTTTTCAAATGATACAACAATGAATGAAATAAACCGGCATACAGAGTTTGATGTTATGTGAATCATCTTCATCTATTGCAAGAGTAATTCTTATTTTTTATACATCCGATCCTGAACTATTTTATATGTTTTCATACGGCTGATTTTGCTCAATGGTACCATATTTATTAGTGATCTCTATCACGATAATAGATTAGATACTGCAATATCCCAAATTTTCATGTACTCCAAAAGAAAAAAAAAAAAAACTCCAATTTAAACAAATTTTCCATTCTTATTTATAATGCTTGGGAAATTGCTTAAGGGAGGGGGGCTGGACCCGAAGACAAAGTTGGGAGGTTTAACTTTGTCTTCTAATTTCTGTTAGTTTGTTCTCCTTTAAAAATCTAGTTTTTCTTTCATTTCTTGATCAGCTTTGATTTTCTTTCATTTCTTGATTTCTTTCATTTCTTCTAAAGATAAATTTTTAACACATTCGAATGTTTCTTATCGATAAAATAATGGCAAGAGTATCTCAAAATATTTTTAAAAAGTTTTTTTCTTTCGGATTGTGAATAAAATTGAAATTATGAGTGCAACAAAAAGTCAACATTAGAACTATTTAAAAAGTATCGTCTAATTTGCATTTAAATATAGTGTACCTATAGTGCTTTTGAACTGAAGATAATTTTTTTCAGACGGTTCACATATTCAAATGAGTAACTTAAAGAGTAATATCAAAAGAGTAACTTCAAATGAGTATCTTAAAGAGAATTATATGAAAAAAGTGAATAAAAAAGAATAATAAGTATTTACAGAGATATTTTTTTAATTTTTTGTTTTATATTTTTACTTATAGATACTTGATATAAATTGTTTACTAGAAAAATCATAGGGTGTTATTTCATATAAATGTACTGCTTTTTGCTGCACCAGGTAAAATATACTTTCTTGAATTTTTATTTTGAAGATGAAGTAATCACCAGTCAAAATACATAACATATTATTATTAGTGAAATATTTAATTGTTTGCAACAAACAAAGTGGGATAAGTTTAATCTTTTTCAGAAGTATTTTTTGGATGGTAATAATGAACCGTATCGTCTTAGTTTTCGAGAGAATATTCATTTAAGCGGGAGATGTTAGTCTACTCATGACTGAATTCAGGTGTGATGGGATCTGAGGCTAATGTGCAATTTGAACTCAACCTATACCAGATAATTCAAAAATTATCTAGATTCCCAAACATTGAAACTTTTTATGAAATTTAGTGCCAGTTAAATTTGATTTTTTAAAAAGATTTTTTTCAAAAATATTAACACTATAAGAATCGATTCCATTGAGAGTCTATGTCAGCAAAAATCACATATTATAAATGTTAAGTAACGGTAAGATCAGCATACAAAATTTAAACAGCAAAAATACAAATTTTATAGTTTGAAAGCAACAGACTAGAATTTTCCGTTCATGCTAAAATTTGTTACATAATTGACAACAGAGACCACTCGGGAATTGTAACTGTTTCGTCGATGGTTACAGAAAATTGGTTAAAAAAATCAAGTTACGCAAAAAGAGATAATAGATAAAATTAGGGAGTTGCGTGAGGGGCCGAAGGAAATAACAAGACAATATATAATTTTTTTTATATATTTCTGGAATCTTACACTTAAAAAATACATAAAATTTTTAATGATTCTCAAGAAGATTGTCGAACATTACGGTTAGAAATCTAACAATTTTTTTAGAACATTATCAAAATCAATTATACATTTATGAAGTTTAAAGGTTCCTTTTAGGGGAACCTAAAAGATTAAGGGACCTGGGGTTGTATCCCCAATAGCAAATGCATAACAGGATATTTACTTATGTTAAAATAAAAAGGTCTTTTAAAAAATGATAGTTCCTGCTAAACGTTTTTGGAAATATGTTTTCATGAAGCCGAGTTAGCAAAAGAATTATTTAAAAGTCGAAATCTAATTATTTATTGAGCATACATGGTTTACAAAATTAAAACATAGATTGAAAAATAAGTTATATTTAAATTAAAACCTTTTTTTAACATATACTTAAAAATTTTACTTAAATTAAAAACATTTTTGCTTAGAATTGCTTGCATTGCACAACGGACTACAAATATAAAGGTAAAATTTACCTTTTCAGTAAAAAACTAAAATTTATATTGAAAATTATTTTATTTGTGAGTTTTCATATCGAATTTTCTTAAATTCTCGAAGACTGATTTTTAATTAATTAAAAAAGATTATTGAGCTTTTTTTCTATTTAGATTGACTTCTTTAGGGAAAAAAATGCGTTTTGTGTAAAAAGTACTTTTTTTTAAAGTACTTTTTACTAAAGTAAAAGTACTTACTTTTTTTACATATATAGGTTTAAAAATAAAGAGAAACAATAAAAACTAGAACAGCAAATAAGATAGCGCGTACAAATTTTGCTAGCCAGTTATAATTTCTTATTTTCAGGTCTTATCACTGCACTATTTTCTAATCGAATAAGCTTATTTTGAAGTTATTTATTTAATCTTATAAATTTTAATTGAAACAGTCTCAAAAAGTGTAATTGAAGTAATAGGCTGAATTTTATGGTAAAATAGATAATTGTTATTCTTGATTGATAATATCAGATGGCAGCACTAAAAGATTTCAAAATATTTCAAACCGAGTATATTTTTTATTAAAACGTTGATTAAAAAAAAAGCTTTGAGAAATGGAATGATCATTGTAAAATCATATGTATATGCATATTTATATATAAAAACTATATATAACTATATACAAATATTCAGAAATTTTCTCAGTACCAAAAACATCAGAATATTTCTAAGTACAAAATATTATAAAATATATAAAATTATAAAATTATAATATATTATTAAATATAATATATTATAATTATAAATATAATAACATATTATAATTATTATATTATTAAATATAATATTATAAAATTACAATATATATATATATATATATATATATATATATATATTATTACCCAAAATTTTATTATAATATTGTTACATCTACCATTAAAAATCTACTCATTTATAAGCAATTATATATCATTACAAGTGCTGTAATTATGTTCTATGGCAATATGTTTTAACTATTTTAATCTTAAAAATAATTTTGTTTGACCAGAATTCGAATTTTCAAAATTAAGAATTGAATTATATTAATATATTTTTTATTCAAATATCATTATATTTGCAGATATTTTTATATTACAGAATTACAGTTATTTCAGAAATTATAATATATTATATTAAAATTTGATAATTTATACGTCCTTGATACTATTTGATAATTTATGTCCATAAATCCACATTTAAAAATAATTTGGCAAAAAAAAGAACAAGGAAAAAGCTTTTCATGTATCTATTAGATAGCTGAATAATATCTTTGAATTTTTTGAAGTTAATATGCAGCATAATTTGAGCACTATTAGAAATGTTCTAAAATTATTTTGCATGATCATATATTTTTTAGCTCATTGTAAAAGCAAATACGATACAAATGTATTAATTAACTCATATCTATTCTGAACTACCAGATCAGTTCTGAACTATCTATAAACTAGTTAAAACTATTTCAGAAAAATACTAGTTTATAGCATATTGTTTAAATAGATTCATATGACATTTGGCATCCTTAAAGAAACTAAAAACAAGCAATTTTCAGATACAACTAAAATAAAGCAATAACCAAACAAGAAAAAAACATTTTCATAAGTTCTTTAAAAAATATTAAAAGGAAACGATAAAATTAACGTTTTTTAAACATATTAATGCAGCGGAGAGAAAAAAGAAAATGTTTTACGTTCTCTAATATCAGTGTGAAAACTCTTTATGATTACAGTGCGCAGTTTAAAGAAGTTGCTGAACAAATAGATATTTCAGTTTATACACTGTAAATAAGGAATTCTCAAAAATGTGCAAAAATGTGTCTGAATAGATCAGAAACAAATAAAAATGGTATTTAAAATTCCGATGTATTCGAAATTGAAACAGTCGAGAATCGAACACTCTTTTTTGAAAAAAATGTTTAGTTTCAAGACTAATATGAAGGGAGGAAGGTTCGTTAGCTGCCGGCAGAATTTGACCCAAGGACTACCTGGTTCGTATTAAAATGTTATAACCACCATAGTCATACAATCCAGACCAAAGAGAGCTAGGAAGATTTTCAGATTCCATCCGCTTCACAATTTTCAAGATTTAGTGAAATAAGCAAAAAGGGAAATTAAAATTACTGATCTCCTTACTAAGCTATTGGGACTACCTTTTGAATGATTGAAATTGGAAATTAGTAAGTGGAATGTGTCTTCGCGACTACTACAGGTATATAAAGGTTAGAGCGTCATGTTACGAGCTCGGTGGTCCTAAGTTCGATTCTTGATTGCAGCTTAGAGACGCATCTCTTGTAAATTTTCTCCCAATTTACTCCTGAGACTACGTATTTTGCTCAAAGATAGATTTATTATGTTTCATATTTGTATATATGGGGATTTCAAATTCGATTATTTATTTCGGAGCTTTTTTGACGCATTTTTATTAAAATTTGAGTAAAATTTTTTTAACAGTGTATGCTTGAAATTGTGATTTTTTTTTAATAAAAAAAAGATATTTTCAGTTTGATATACCTTAATAGCAACTGCAGGGTTATAAAATTACTTTTTAAATTATTATAAATTTTAAGAATTTTTTTAGCCTAGTGTAAGTTTTAAAACCCAATTTTTTATTATAAAGAAAAAATATAAATAAGACTTGAATTTTTTCATTGTGTATTAAGTGTTAAATTGAAAAATGTAAAATGCTTAATTTATAGTTTTTCTCATTAAATTTAATGTAATTTTTTATAGTTTCTTTTAATATAAATACAAAAATTACTCATCTGTTTATATACTTTGTTAGCTATCTAATTAAAAATTAGTTTTATTTATATTTTTGGTACATCAAATCATCATCATAAATTTTTCACCAAGTGTTTAAAATGTCTCGTAAAAACACTTTCTTAGGAAAATAGTTCAAGGTTAATAATACAATATTATACTAGTATTTAAGATTTAATAGTTTAAGATTAGTAATATAAATTTTTGAAAAATCGAAATTTTTTTAGTGGTTCTCAGATCTGGATTGTTAATTTTAGCTTATATGGAGCTCCCATTAGCCCCATTGAGCAACATTCATCACCCTAAATAGAGCACCAAAAAATATGCATTAAAGAATTAGTTTTTTTTTTTTTTTTTTTTTTTTTTTTAAACTTTTGGAAGTTTTCAGCAGAAATTGATTTAAAATAATTATTTTACCTCTTAAATTTATATCGTAAAGCATTTTCACCCAATTTACGTTAAAGTCTTGTCAAATTGAGAATATTACATTACTCTGAGCATTTTAAATAATAGTATGATTATTGCATTTGATAGTAAAAAACAATCGAAAACTATCAGAAGATAAACTTTTTAATTTTTACATCTTACTACATTTACTGCTGCCTTGTTTTTCCCAAGTTCTCATTTAAGTTATCACAAAATTGAAGACAGCTGAACCGCATCAGTTGAAGACCACTTTTGTAGCTTATAAAAGTATATTTATTTTTAAATGGGAAACATTATGCGTGAAAGTGAAAACGTTACCTGTTTCTGATATTTGAGATAAAGCGGAAATGGCCGTTATCACATCACTCCTACGAATAACAAAGTATTTCTAACGAAAGCACTTGAAGTGACTTTCAGCAAATCAAACTAGTTTATTTTTTACAAATATTTTCTTTTATTAAGATATATATATAAAACCTAATAAATAAACAAAAACATTATAATATTGGTATAGTTTGCCTAGACTATCTTACTACAATATTAGAAAGCACTCTTGTTTGGGGATATAATCTAATCGTGCGTGCTGATTACGACATTATATCTTTTCATTGTGTTTTCCGGCTTTTTAATTTATATTTTTTAAATTATCTTATGAATTATTTATGAATTATTAAAATATATAATTAATTATTTGAAGTAATTATTAAGTTATTAACTATTTGAAGTATTATTAAGTTATTACCGATGTGTGTGGATGCATGGAAAAAACATCTCCCTTACAGAATGACGCCTTAGAAATGAGGGATGTTATCATTAGAATATCCTATTTCACTAAAAAAATAACATGGAATTACATAATTTAAAAAAAAAACGAAACTCAAATTTTCTTTAAATGTAAGCAAGAATTAAAATATATAGCAAAAAGGGAAATTGTTTGCAACGGGATAAGATACTTACTTTTTCGTAATCATATTTACCATATATATATTTTATTAGTGGATTTTCTTTAAATTTAAGCATTAAGCTAAACGTTTTTAATTTAATTTTCTTCAAAATTATATTAAACATATTCTTCGGAAAACATATTTTATTTTCTATTTTATAACCGATGTTGAACAGCTGACCCAATTTTTGGGTTTACGCCTTTTAATTTTGAACTTCATAGCCTTGTAATTTTGAACCCAATCCTGAAGACAAGGGAATTCCTGGATCAAGTATTGGGAGAAATTTTGCCTTCGTGGAAGACTTTTTGATGGAACTAACCCGCTTTTGCGCTACATGGAGAGGAAGACCACGGGAACCTCCCAAGGTTAGCCTGACGGCAAAGGGACTCTAATCCGTGATTCTTCTACCACTGAGGATATTTCACGTCAGCACTGATCGGTGCAAGTCGGATGCGGAATTCGTATCGACCAGCCATTGGTGGGATTCGAACCCGGTTCACCTCACTGGAAGGCGAACGCTCTATCCCCTGAGCTATTACGGCTCTCGAAAAATCTATTCATTGACCCTCATGGAGTAAAAAAAATTATTTCATAATCTAAATAACAATTATAAGTATAAAGTTTTAGTGTTCTTAGTCTCCGATTAGACTACCTACCTTTGGCTGGTTTCCTAGGGCCATTGCTCCCTTTGCCCTTCTCTCTGCGAGCTACTGTCAAAGACTACTATTTTCACTTAATATTTGTCGCCAAGCTCTTTAAAAGATTGATTTAATTTGTCACTCTTAGAGTGTTTTTCGAATCTCATTTGCAAGATAATTTAAAAAGGCAAAACTATAAAAAACTTGAGCAAAACTTGAAGCAAAACTATAATTAAAAATCGAACATACCATCTTAAATTATCATTTCTCTCCATTAGGATTTATCTGGGTTTCAAACAAATAGTTTAAAGAAATCTTAGCTTTTTTTTCTATAAAAAGTGAGGTATTTCCACTTAAATAAAAAATCATTAAAATCAATTAAAAATTTGTGTGAATTTTTATGAACCCGTACAATAAAGTCCCTTTTCAATAATTAAAGAATTAGATCACAAACACTCTTCATTTAAATATAAGTATGGCTTTTATCATATTGACTATTCAAGCCAAACCACTGGCTAAGGATTACCGAAACCTATTCTAGCAATCAAGAGTAAGAGTTTCAAATTGACAACAACTTACAAACATTTTGAAGATTATAAATATTCTACGTTAAGATTATGGATAGAATTTTTAAGATTGCAGATTTTTAAAAAAATATTTTGTTGCATAAAAAATATTTTGTTACAAATAAAAAAAATTTTGTTACATTTATACAAATACTTCATCTTGGCTAATTCGGGTGTGAGAATTTCACATCTGAAATTAGTTTTGTTTTTAAAGTTTCAGACTTATTTTAAAAAGCACATTTCTAGTATATTCCAGGGAAGTTAGGATGTTGCATAAAAATACATGCCCGGAAATGTCGTCGTACACGGCTAGAGGCGCTTCTCCATCATGACATGTTCAGAATCACACGAAGAAACAATTCATAATAAAGAAGCGTCCCTACCGACGTATGTTCATTTTTTCCGGGGATGTGTTCTTATGCAATTTTAATCCTTATGTGCCCTAAATCCACTAGATGTTTAACGACGTATTTATGCAGCCCTCTGCTAAGCATAACGTTTTTAAACTTGTACATTTCTACAAAAAATAGACTAATATTATTTAAACTATCTGTAGCTTGGAGAGAGAAACCAACTGCAGCGGAAAAAAATGGTACGAAAGGATAATTTAGCATTACGCAATAAGGAATCCAATAGATGGTCAATATTTTCAATTTTATTTCAGCACAATTGAAAATTCATGGCTTACTCAGACTGATTTTTTCTATACTTTTAAATCAGTTGTGAAGGAGAAATAAATTAAATGTTTCCCCCACGGTTCTCTTAAAAGTGATTGTTCCAACTACAGTTGGGAAAGATATGTAATTATTTACAGTTATCCAAACTGTTACTTTCAATAATTTATATCTCTAAAACTCTTGAAATAGAAAAAAAGTGAATTGCATACATGTCCTTTAATTGATTGCAGTAATATGTATGTAAAAAAGAGAATATGTATAATTAAATAATATGCATGTCTGCACTAACTGTTTAAAAAATTTTAATTTGTTACGTGAATAGATAGCACTTAAGGTATATTTCTTCTTAATACATTTTAAATGAATCAGATCAAATATTTTTTTCTTTTAAAATAATTTCTTGATTCATGAATGATCAAAGCTATAGTAGGCGCCGGTATTTTAGCTTACAATACTTTTTTTAAGAAGCACAAACTATCAACAGAATATTTCACAAAAATATTTTCTACTTTAATTTGATCGGTGGCAATTTTCCGAGTCTAATATGTTTAATGTGTTATTTTTTAAAAATTTAATTAATGCTAAAAATTTAAAAGAATGGAACAGAAATGTTCACGCAATCTAATGCCTTTATACTTTTTTTTATTTTCTCCCACTATAAATTTTTATTCTTTCAGTACTCCGTTCTAAAAGACTTTTAAATGCATTGAAGTTGAATTTGATAGTATATCAGTTTATTTAAAATAATACCGAATATTTAACAAGTCTTAGAAAAACAAAAAAATTATAGGGTCAGACAAAATAGTTTAAGAAAAAAAAAGCAAATTCGTGTCAAACGTCAATAATAGCTTATAAAATATCAAGTTATATATATTTTTAATTTTTTCATCAAAATATTTGTTAAAATTTTTTGCCAACAAAAAGTTTTTCACATCTACGCATAAATAACATTTTTGCACAAAACAAAATCGTTCAAGTAATATCTAGCCATGTGCCTCATTAAAATTTATATTGTCGTTCTTTATGAATACTATTAGCATGCAGACACATTTTGTGCAACTACCTTATTTAGTTGTAATTTTGTAAATATTTAAGACATAAAAAATATTTTCTTAATTTATACTGTTAAATAGCTTTTGTTACGTTTAAAAATACTTTCTTAATTAAAATAAGTTCAATGATAAAAGATTTGATAAAATAACTTCACGACATGTTAGATTAAAAACGGAATAAATAAATAAAGGTATAAATCTAACAAGACAAATCTTAATATAGATAAGAAAGAAAAAAATATCTTGCATTGTTCAGGAAAAATATGAATTACAAAATTAATAATTATTAATTATATTATTACATTGGAAAACGAAAATTGTCATGATTTAAAAGAAGTTTGTGTTAAAATTCAAACATTTTTAATAGCTCCGACACATAATCATTTATTATTAAACTTTTAATTAGAAAAAAAAATTATTCATGTATGGTACAGAATACTTAAAATAATATTTAATAAAGTTAAAATTTACTTCTAAAAAGAAGTACTTCAGTTCATGATGATTATATATGTATTCTTATATAATTTATTCTTCCATGAAAGCTGCTAATTAAGTAGTTTTAATAAGAAACACTAACCAGTTACTTTAATAATGAATCAACTTTTGAAAAAAATAACAGTAATTAAAACTGTACTTGTTAATACCTTTGCATTCGTAATACGTCTCGAAAGCAGAATGTATACTTTTACTTATATTTTGTTACTTTTAAAAATTGCCATTTTTCCTTCAGTTTGAATATAAGATAAAAAAAGTACTATAACTTTATTCAGTTTTTTTTAAATATTTTTATTTAATTTGAACGCTAGTTTATATTTAACTTGATTAACTAATTAAAAAGGCATCCATAAAATTACCAATTAAAAGGCATTCATTTAAGCTTAAGAATTTTTTGCAGTCGAAGAGAAGAAGTAAAGAAAGATGTATAAAACTTTATTTTTTTTTTTTCGTATTAATGGCATGCAAAATTTACTAAAATAAAACGCACACCTGATGAAGAAAATTGCAAAAAAAATGTATGTAAATGTAACTTATTTTTCACGAGAATAACTTTACATAATGAAATAGATACTCTTATCTTTTCATCAAAAGCAGATAAATTATGACATTTTATGACTATCCACGGTAGTATAACTGTATTTCGCACCTGATAATTTGTCTTTTTTAATAATGACAGAAAAATAAGTGTGAGAACATATTTCTTGCTTTCAGCGTTAAATGAATCTGACATGACAGTCTATTCATTAGGAATGCGACAGTCATTTAACGAGATGTCTAGGTCAAGTTTTTAACCGGTCTATGACAAACTCGAAAAAAGAAATCACGCTTAATAGATGTACCAGCATTAAAACCTTTAATTAGTGTATTCATTGTCAGATTCCATTATACTTTTATGTGGATTAAAAAATCTGAAACCTAATGTGTAATGTAATCTCTCATCTTATTATCAGAAAATAAACCTTTTGTGAGTTAAATTTTTGTATTTAAAATCTCTGTTGATAAAATTTGTCAGAAAATTTAGTTTCAATATCAATAAATAAATTCACATTTGTTTTAATATACTTTATGTTAATATGAGTTTAGCTTTAAGTTAATCAAGTGCTACAAAAATTATAAAAATTATAAAAATTAAAAAATAAATTTAAAAAAAAAATAATGAAATAATGAAATAAATTATAAGTTATAGTTTTAATGAAATACGTTATAAATGAATCACGTGTTGCAAACAATTTTTAAAAATTCGCAAAGTCTCTATCTTAATATTAGAATTAGAAAAGTACGGGGAGTTTTGTGTTTTGTACAAAATAAAATTTTTTTAAAAATTTCTATGAAAATATTCAGGCTTATATGAGTATTTACGGGAAATATGACACCCATGTTTTAGTATGATACTAGTTTTAATTGAATCACGCGTGATGCAATTTTTTTGTTAAGAATCACAATTTATTTATTCTTATAATTAAATTATATATGTGATAGAAATTTCATTTTTGTACAAAACAAAAAAATTAAAAAAAAAAATTATCTATACATCCACGCAAATGTGGCTAAATTTGGAGAATTTAGCGGCCTTATTTTAATACGAATACAGGTTTAAGTAAATCACATGGCGCACAAAATTAAAAAGCAACACGTAAAATGTTCATTCCTCTATTTGGATAAAATATGCCAGAGGAATCGCCTGTTTTTGTCAAAATCATATCAAAATCAATCAATCAAAAAAACTTCAATACTATTATATGCATTAGAAATTTCGTGTCGTCTGCACGAAAATTTTTATAAAACATTCTTTCAAGCTGATGTAAATATTTTCAGAAAAATTATAACAACTTTATTTAATATGAAATAAGTTTTAAATAAATCATGTGGTGCAAAACATTTTGAAAATACTTTAGGTGTCCAGCCTCATATTAGAATTATATACGCATTGGAAATTGTTTTGTACTCAAAAAAATATTTCTTAAGCTGCTCCCAGAGAAATAATATTTGGGAAAATAGGATGTCCATATTATAAATGAAACCTGCTAAGTGAATCATTGGGTGCAAAATGTTTTTTTTTTTTTTTTTTGAAAAAAAAAAAAATAATAAAATCAGAAATTGAATTTTTTTAAAATACGAATTATAAATGCATCGGAAATTACGTGTTTTGGACTAAATGGCATATTTTGTTTTTGAATATCTATAAGTACTCTCAGCCAGATATATGAATATTATTGAAAAATGTAAACCTGATATCTTTAAGATTTAAAAATAATATTCCCTAAAATCTAAAAGCATGTCAGGGAGTTTCTTAAATTGAAGACAGATCGACAGATCGAAATGAATATTTACGAAATGGACGCAGCTTAAAATGCTTGTTTAAAGAAGGTTAAGATTAAATGCTCGAAGATCTCGTAATGGGTGTCGAAAAAATATATTTAAGAAAATGAACACATCTATTTAAAAACTGACTTACCATTTGATTACTATTTTAGATTTCTTTTTATGAGTATTATTTTTTTTAAAAAAAATAAAAGAATAAACTAATTACCCCCAATAAATTCGTAAAGTGATATTGTTCATTTTCACGAATCACTTGGTACATTTTACAAGTATTCTTTTTGTGTTGAAATGACTTTAAAAGTCAACAGTTGTTTTTAAAATATTTAGAACAGTACAAGAAATTTATAATAGTTATTTAAAACTACTGAGCGCTGCGCGGTAACCGAGGAGGAGCGCTATGTCCAATAATAGGTAATTGAACGCAATATACAATAACGACTTTGATAATGCACTTATTATTTACAATACTTGATGTTTTGTGTCATTAGAATTTTACGAGAAAATGTTTAACATTTTGCTTGAAATCAAAATAAAAATTAAGTTTAATCTTCATACATTAAAGCAGAAAATTATATCTTTGAAAAAACAATGAGATTAGCAAGATCAATCTTTATTCGAAACATTAGCTTAGTAAATTCCTACTAATAATTATATTATATTAATATCTAATAAAATATATTCACCGATGTTTATCAAATATACAAAAATTTCATAGAATATTTTGCTTCTTTTTTTTTCAAAACATTACTTAAAACTTAGAATTCTACTTAGTTTAGTGATATATATTCAGTTTGTGAAATGGATTTAAACATATAAACCGATAAAGAAATATAGTTATAAAATCCGACATAATTTATTACATGCAATTTTTTTCCATTCGGTAACGGATTGCCGGAAATTCTGGTTTTCAAAATTAGAATTATTCTTAGCACACATTTAGTAAAAAATACGAAACTGAAGAGTGAATTTAAATGAATCGGTGGTTTTTATGTCCTGATTAATGTATCATTATAAAATGTCGTGTCTGAGTTTTTACCTCATGTACCAAAGTTTATCACATATTATAATAGAATACTTTATTGTTAATTTTACCAAAATCATTACCAAAGCACTTCGGTAGAAATTACGAAGTTTTTCGGTGTTACCATAAAGCTTGAAACACGGTAAATTTTGCCATGTTCCAGTAGTTTTTACCATACTTTTTTTTCTCAAAATAATATCTTACAATAAAAAGATAATTTTTAGAGTTTAATAACAGCATTAACGTTACTTTTTAGAATGATTATATACTGGATTTGAAAATTATATCTATTTAGTATGTTGAGTTGAGTTAAAGTAAGTTTCCGATAATTACTTACTTTAAAACTGGAATTTTTGTTCAATTTTTTACTTCCGAACTAAAGAAATTCTTAGAGTATGTGAACTAGGAATTAATTCCAAAATAATAGATAAAAATAAGTTCTTTAGTGAATAATTTGCATGTCATACTACGTATGTTATTTTTCTAGCCACTGATATTCACTTCTTTATAACCTACTTTAATGACGCTAGAGTTAATTATTTTTATTTAAATGCATGATTGTTAAACCTTTTCGTTAAAATAAATCTTCCAGTAGAAACAGAGAAGACAGTTTCAGAGAAAAATCCACTAAAGTAGATTTTAAAAAGCAAGTGGATTCTTTATGTTTCATTTTCCTGCCTTCTCTAAATTATTAAGCAATAGTATTTAGTCTGACCTTTTTTATTAAATCTTTGTTGTAAATAGCACAGAGTATAAGTGTCACTCCTTAATGTTTGTAAACAACTTTGCTCTCTATAAATTATTATGTAGGATTACCAATGAATGTTATTTTTTAAAAGTAAAAAGAGAAGATTTTAAATTTAATTTTTTCTCTACGGGTCGTATTTTCTGGGAATTACCCATATATTTTCGAATTAGTGTGAAATCATTCATGCATATATTACAATTAAACTCTTAAATACAAAAAATATCATTTTCGTTTTCTAAAAGAGTTACGCTTGTCTGACAAATGCGAAAAAAATAAAACCTATACCCTTTATTTGCCATTTAAGCTACATTGGATTTTGAACGTTGGATTTTGGATGTTTAGATTTTTAATCTAGATCAATTGAGTTTCTGAAATTAGAAAAAAAAAATCTTTTGTTTTAAAAAATTAAATTCAAGTATAACAAAACAGTCTTCAAAAGAAAGTAAACCAAGTGAATCACGAATCCATCAATAAAATTTATAACGGCACAATGAAGTAAGAGCAAATCTTGTTTGTAATAAGAAAACAACCTTCTAGAAGACAAACAAAGGAATGCCTGAGGGAATGTTTGATATCAACAAATACCAAAATAGTTGAGGGGTTCTGTCCCCTTAGTTTTCATTCCTCTTCAACCGCAGCAAAACAAGAAGACAATTTTGAGGATGAGCAAGTGAGCAGCCGGCGGGCCTTAGAAATCACGATGGTGGAACTATGACCGTTAACGTTAGGGGTCAATAACATTCGTAAACTTGTCCAGTGAACTTCTTAAGTCAGTCTTATTCTGATGTTACAGTAGTGTAGTTGATAGATAGAAATACCGTTCCACTACAACCTGCAAGTGAAAGTGTGTGTTTCAACAAATGGAAAATTCAAAGAAATATTTTTAATTTGTAAGTTGAAAATAGTGTTTAGTATTTTTCTTATCTGAATTATGAAGGATGTTTTTTATTTTTTTTTTATTTCTCGAAAAAATAATGTTTTTAAATGATATGCATTAGGAAGTTTATCAGTAATGTATTGTTATTTAACAATAACATAAGAATAAAAATGTATGTA
>OX421980.1:79025401-79315401 GCA_949128135.1 Parasteatoda lunata
TCTTACACACAAGTTTCATGTTGGAAATAGAAATTAAAATACAATTAAAATAAAATAATAAAATTTAATAAATATTAGTAATCTGTAAATCTAGCTTCTTCTTTTAAATAACTGTAATTCACTTTATAAATTAGAATTGTTTAAATATTCTAAAGTGGTTTCTAGTAAACAATAAAATTTTTGTCAGCTAAAATTATCTCTATTACTGACAAACAATTTGTATAAAACATGTTAAGTAATATTTTTATAAAATTTTATTTCCACTTATATTTATGACGTTTGATATTGTTTTAAATACTGCCTGTTCTAACGTATCTTTTCTTTGCTACTAAATTAAGATGCATGTTCTTCAATCTCTTCTTTAATTATCTTGTTTAGTATAGCTGTTAAAATTGCCATTATTATTACTATTTTGCTCTCGAGGTTTCGGGTTGGTATTTTGATAATCTGTTGAAACTGCTGAAGTATGGTTAAAATATTTTTGGACAGTCAAAAAAAAAAAAAAAAAAAAAATCCTCCTGGTGACAATACTGTAGCATTTTTTATTATTGCATATTTTAAGTTTATTTTCAGGTTTGCTTTTTTCATTTATTTATTGTATTTTCTTATTCCGTATTTGCGTAGCTTATTCTACCCTAGACGAAAAATCCTGATGGTTTTCCGTTTATGCACCAACATTAAGATGTACAGTGTTGCTTACTATCTTGAATTTTCATCAAAAGCCAATATACTGCTTGATAGGACCATCAAATCTGCCCAACACTCTATGTTAGGAATTGGCATCTTTTCCAGTTGGGCCAGCATAGCATGTCCAACTTAGTATGATGGATTTTTATTATGGACCAACATAGGGTACCCAATATAGTATGATGGATTTTTATAATGGGGCAAAAAAATCCATCATGATCCAATATAATTTACTGGTTACCATTATAATTTTCCATTACAAACTGTCATGCTTTTTGATGGGTAGTTCAATTCAAATTATCTAATTTTCTTCTTTTTTTTTTTAAAAAAAAAGACGTATTAAGGTAATTTCTTATTCTAAAACGATTCTGTATTTAGAAATACATTTTGATTTAATTAAGTTTGCTTGAATACAGATTATACGAAGTTCATCAAAATTATCATTCTTATTATTTTAATTTTTATATGTAATATTAAATGAATAAAATAACTGTATTCTCTCCTGTATATTGCTAAAAAGAAAGTTTTTCGACTCAATTATGCCATTTTTATTTAAAATTTCTAAACAATGGCTGAAGTATTAAAAAGGAAAGTTTCAAAATGCCTGTAAATTAAACTAAGAATTTTATTTTCATCGAATTTGTACAAATGAAGTAGTTTATCTTTTTTCCAATTCATTAAATATTGTTGGCAGTTCTTACAGGCGAATAACATTGAAAAAAATCAAATTTAACAGAGCACCAATGTTATATTTCCCCAAAAACTTTTTAATGTCAAGATGCGTCCACGCTACGAAACTCATTTTTTTTGTTCGTTTTAGAGGGTATTATTCAACTGAATAAAATACGAGAAGATATTGTGAAAAAGTTTTTTTTTTCTTTAACGTTGACGTTCATTGAGTTAGTAGTTCTTTTTCTTATCAAAACTCATTAAGGAATCTCGCTTCACCAAGCATAAAAAAAAACCATCCTTAAAAAAAAAACAAAAATAATAATAATAGTAATAATAAAAATAAAACGACTTTATGTCTTATCTTGCAATGTTATTTTTTTTTATTTATTTTTTTTTTTGAAAAAAAAGTTAAACAATGTAGAAATAAAGAGAACTATTTAAACATCTACCTATTAATCTGACAGGCAGTTAACTAGATGACGCTAACCAGGAGTGAACTAGTTTTGTCTCCTTTCGATTGTTAATTTGAAAAATAATACTGCGTTGAGTTTCTATTGACATGCGCGTCCAATTACGTCTAATAGTAATGCGACTTCTGGTAGAAAAATCTTTTTTACTAAATTCTAGATATTTATTTTAATGTCTAAAACAATTTATCTGAACTTTATAATTTCGTTATCTTGAATGGTTGTAAGATTTTAACACGTTTAAATCATAGCTTCTTAATGTAGGTGACATTGCCTACCAGTAGGCAAAGAAGACTTCTTGGCCTCCGGCAAGATTATGGTTATTTGAGAGGTGGAGAGGTTCATGAACCTTGACACGTTTCGGATGGAATTAAAAATGAATACGTATTTAGGTATCCGGTGTTTCCTAAACTTATGACTTTTGTCTACCCTTTCTAACTTTTTCGTAACGATGTGTACCATTAATAAAAAAAATAAATGTATTTTTTTATATAATAAAAACTGCACAAAAGTTAAAAATCACTACTGTCTGTTGACACCACTAATTATTAACTGTTAACTCTGCAAAAAATAGCCAATAAAAAATACTTAATCGTAAATTTTCATGGCTAGCTTTGCTTTTAAATACAATTTTTTGAAATTGTCGTTTGTTGGAAGATATTTCGCATAAGAAAGCGTACCCCCGCTAAACTGTTCCCGTACCCCTGGGGGTACGCGTACCACACTTTGGGAAACACTGTGATAGGGTAAAAATTCGCAATTTCGAAGAAAATTTCGACTTTTTATTATTATAACTTTCTTCATATTTGAACTTAAATTCAATAGCTTTCCAAAACCCTTTAAATTTTTTATCGCGAATATTTAGAACTGAAAATATGATAGTTTTTTCGCATGCGCACAGACAAAATCAAAACCAGAAGTTGACTATCGGAAACGAAATTATAATATAGTTTTGTTATGCTAAGAGTATTTTAAACTTTTTTTTTTATTTTAATAAATTATATTTAAGAAAAATAAAATTCATTTTCAGGAATTGATTTTTGATTTGTTATTTTTTTTTCTTCAGAATTTTAAACGCATTTTCTGAAAAACGTGGATTTTGAGAAATTTTATTTACGCAAGCACGCATTACAAAAAAATTTACGATAGAATTCTTTTAAATTTTGTATGTAGATTATTTTTATGATGTTAATCAGTTTTTAAATTAAAAATTAAGGTCTTAGTGTGAAATTTTTATTTTTTATCAAGCTTTGAGTAAGAATATTTGGAATTTTCCTTAAAAATTCAATATTAAACAATATATTAAGTTCTATTTTATTGTGTTTTATAATATTTTTTAGTTCGAAGATTTTAGTTCGAAACACAGGTAATCACATCATTGATCTAGAAAAAAAAATATTGTGAAATTTATGAACTACGATTTGTTGTAGAGTTGTTGAAAAATTTGTCGTTTTAGAGTTCAAATTTACCTTTTATTTTGAAAAATGTTTTATAAATTTTTATTAAAATTTTCAAAACTCCTGCTTTCGAAAAATAAAACTAACATTTTTATTAAACCTTTTTTTAGAACAAGTGTGTCGAAACCAATCGGATGTCTTAAAATATGTCCCATAAATTTTGCGACAAACTGCTAAGGAAAGTAGGATACATCATAAGGAATAAGAATTACCTGGAAAACCATGGACGGAAACGTCATCTTAAGCTGCTAGGGACGCTTTCCCATTATTGACATGTTGTTTTGTGCCTTTGAACTTTTATTTCTCTAAAATATTATCTTATTTTCTATTCTCTATCTTATTTTACTACCATCGTTGAACAGCTGACCCAATTTTGGATTTGCTACTATCAATAACAAGCTTAACCCCATCCGGAGACATTCTGAAAGTTCGAAGTGCGTGCAACAGTTCAATTACATAAGCAAACAAAATTTTCAGATTAGAGTTTTAACAAATAAGTAGAATATTAAATATGAAATCCAGAAAACAGTGCTACTTAGAAATAAACTAAATGCAAACAAACATTACAAAGAAAATAAACCGGAACAAACATGCGATTGATGTCGCATCTTGTGCAAAGTTAATAAAAGGAAACAATTTCACATGGTAAAATATAGGATGTTTGTAACTCAGAATATAATTTTCTATTATCAATGTTCAACTCCGTAGTCTTGTAATTTTGAATCCATTCCAGAAGACAAGGAAACTCCAGGATCAAGTAGTGGGAGAAATTTGCCTTCGTGGAAGAATTTTCGATGGGACTAATCCGCGTTTGCGTTACATGGAGAAGAAAATTATGAAGACCTCCAAAGGTTAGCCTGCGGCAAGAGGACGGTAATCTATGATCTGTCTACCACTGAGGATATTTTACGTTAACACTGAGGTCGGTGCGAGCCAGGTGTGGAATTCGAATTGACTAGCCATCACTGGGATTCTATACTGAGATTCTATGCTAGGATTGATATTCAATGTATTCAATACATCTACTAAAACAATTATCCTGAAATTAAATATCAACTTCTTTTTCCGTTTTTTTTTTTTTTTTATAATTTTTACGTTTTAAAATCGTTAGTAATGTAGTCGCAAATATTTTATTCGATAAATTTATAAACCCCATTTTGTAGGGTAATGTAAACCAGCATATTTTATTGTTATATTTAGTCCTAAACAAACATGATGTAAGAAAGCACTCATGCACGAATTCATTAATTTCTAAAGCAAATTCTTTTAAATTAGTAGATGTCTAATATTGAAAAGTGCCATAACTAACTGAAAATTGTGGTACATATTTATTTAAAGTTTATTAACAATTAATTAAATATAAATATATCATGAACTGAAATTGTAAATTTTTAATGCTATTTTTAAAGCATTCTGGTCGTAATTATCTTAATGCTGCCACTAAAGTCACTTTTTTTGTCAATAAGATTGTTAATATGCTTAAAATCTGTTACATTATTTCATTTCAATAATATGCTTATTTTACTCTTATGCTTATATGCTTTAAATTTTGTAGTGTTCATATATCATCTAATCTTCATCATGTGCTTCATGGGGCAAGCTTTATTCGGTGTATTGAGAAGAATGGTATGTGCTCTGAAACAGCGAGCACAAGTGAATGCACTATCATTGTGGAGTAAATGGAATGAAAAGAAACTTACAATGAGTTCAGAATGTGCACAGTGGATTTAAGTCATGGACGTCTTAAAGATAATTAGGTATAACTATAATTTATTTCAATGCTATTGCTTTATTTAGTAAAATAAGTTAGCTTTCAATTTTTATTAACGTGTCCATTCTTGTGAGTATATTATTTGTAAATCATGAAAAAAAAAACTGTTAATAAAGCTTTAATTTAACGCTATTTTTCGAAGCTCTGTCGCTAAGTAAAAGGGAAAAAAACATAGTTTAATTGCCTTAGACTTGAAGCAATGTGATGATTTTAAACTATATGCATTTTCTTGCCGTGAGGAATTATTTGGGCTTTAGAACAAACAAATAACTTACATATTTCGAAAGTTATGAAAGAGTTTTAAAAATCACCAATTTGGCGACATTTTTCCACCTACATGAAAATTATAAAAATCACTGCCGTATTCTCAATTTTTGAAATTTTTTATGAGCCCGGTAATGCAGCATTGGAGTAAGTTTATAAGTCTAAAAAATTAGACCACATTTAGATTCTCAAAATAAGCATAGATAGCGCTGGCTTTAGATAGACTAAACTCGACCTAAAAGTCAGTAACAGTTACTATAGTGAGCAAACTCACTACGGTAATAAATATAGCATATTATTTGCAAAGTAGCATTATTTCAACATTTCAAAATACATCGGAGACTTCCAGCCTTAACACAATTTGAGAATACATGAGTTCACAGATAATGGATTTTTTCCGAGATTTGGAATATCTAACCAGTTAATGTCATTGGGTTAAAACAAAATAAAATTTTATTCAAATTAAAAAGATATATATGTAGAGAATACATGAAATATCAGAAGAAAAGCTCAATGCT
The DNA here is from genome assembly GCA_949128135.1 of Parasteatoda lunata. NCBI lineage: Eukaryota > Metazoa > Arthropoda > Arachnida > Araneae > Theridiidae > Parasteatoda > Parasteatoda lunata. The sequence continues at coordinate 79,031,238 of OX421980.1, forward strand.
TGGTTGACTTAGGATTGAAAACATGAAAGAAAGCTCAATGCTTAGTTGACTTAACAGGAAGAAAAGCTCCATGTTTGGTTGACTTTGGTTTGAAAACAGGTAAAAAAGCTTAATGCTTTTCTGATTTAGGATTAAAAACAAGATTTTAACACTAGCTAAATCGTTGCGGTAATTAAACACTCTATAAAAGCATTTAGATTATTCTTTGAACAAATTTAAAAGTCCTCAAAAATTTAAATTTAGGTTCAAATATCTGAATAGTGTGTTGATAACTATGAGTTGTTGCATGAATTAGTTTCTCTAATTTTTCATCCTTTAAAAATTGTAAATAATGTACCTATTATTTTTCAGATGCTCAATTTTACTGTGCGATGACAACAAATGTAGATATAAGGACTTTTACTATAACAGGCATTATATTGCTCTTGATAAGCTGTACATGGAATCATCCTCTTCCACCTCAGAAAAAATATCCTTCTCAAGGTAAATATAAAAGCCATTTATGTTGTTGTTTCACAGAACTTTCTTCAGATCTAACAATGTGTTAATTCTTTGTGATACAATAGATTTTCCCAAATTACATTCTTTGTAAATAAAATAGGCTTCCTATAGTTTGTCTACGGTAAGAACTCTCCTCGCCAGGAAGTTTGAGACCATCTGCTGCTATAAAAACAAGAATGTCGCATTTCAGGAAGAGTAGTTTTGCTTCAGGGCAAACACAATAGACCGAAGAAAAAGATTCCGTTTCCCTCTCGCCGACTGGAGCCAAAACCTGTCCTAAATAATGACCCCAACTGGAAATAGTTATATCTCATTACCATGGTTACCGTAAGGTGTCCAGACGAATGGCTAGGAGAGTTCTTACTTTAGACAAACTATAAGATTATATGATTCAATCGCTCACTCCCTTCCCCCCCTCTTCATTACCATGGTTTCGTTAAGTTTTGTTTTTCTCTATGACAGTACGTTTTAGTAAGAAGATGCAATATACAGGCGTTGAGAAAAAAGCAATATTGAAGGTGTTAAAATTGCCAATGTTTTCAAGTCAAGTCCGACCAAGAGAATTTGTTTTTCGTACTTGTTTCACAAAAACAGCAGAAATTATTCAATTCACTTCCAGTATGAATTTGTATTAAATTAATAGTCTCTGAATTGTATTAAATTTAATTGTCTCTGAATTGTATTAAATTATGTCTCTGACTTTAAGTTTTTACAAGATTCCTTTCATCATTAAACTAATAATATAAGAAAAGCATGAGCTGAACTTACAGACAATTTAATTATTTTTAAAATAAAAAATATATAATAGTTTGGCATGACCTTTTTAATATGATCTACTTTGTGTCAAATAGCTTTTGTCTAAAGATTAACATTTATTATTTCAAAAATAACACTTTAAAGTGAGAAAAATGGGAGTGTTTCAGTTGGTGATTCTATCGTATTCCAAGAATTTTCTGCAGTTTTATTATTTGCTGTAAAAGAAATGAGAAACACAGTGGTAAAAAAATAAACAAAACACTGAATAACTTTTGATCTAATGATACTATCTTCATGTTCTAAAACTTTATCTTAATGGTTCAAGGTGGTGACTTCGAATATGCTAATTAATTAGTGCAGACGATATTCTAATCTTTAATCAGAAACACAAAAACGTACTTTGTCTGAACCAGCATACATTTTTTTCTACAGATTCAGATTTTTGACCCCCAACATATAGGGGGTAGCCGCAATCAGGGAAATACGGTCCCCATAGTTTAAACAGGTAAGCGATCTAAAGTTTGGTCCCCTTAATGTTAATTTTACCTTTTGCGCATTTCGCCATATCTCTAAAACCTTTCAAGCGAATTGAAAAATTTTTGCACACAATTATAAAATTCTTTCATCCAAAGATAGTTCCATGCAAAAAATAAATTTTAGTAAGCATTTATTATTTTTAATTATTTTATTAAGTAATAGCGAAAAAAACATGGCATACATGGAAATATATGGCAAAATACAAAATGTGATCGAAATAGGCTGAATAGTTCCTTAAAAATCGAATTTTAAGAAAGTCGTATATCCAAAATTCGATTTCACAATTCTATTCGATTCAACCGATTTCGCTAAAATTTAGTATTATGCCGTGAAAATTACTTACTTTAAAATGATGTAAAAAACTGCATATAATTCAAATTTTTTCGACTATACATTATTATATTTTATTTTATATATAAAAATTTTATGATGTTTTATTTATTATATTTATTAAATTTTATTATATATAAAAATTATATAGGGAAATGCGCAAAAAGTAAAATTGCGATTAAGGGAACTTTCAGGAATCGCTCTTCTGACTAAACTATGGAGACCTTAATATTTCCAGATTTTTTAGAAATATTTTAGGAATCAAAAATCCCAATCCATCGATGAGAAGGCATGTTTATTCAGAAAAAATGCGTTTTTGAGTCTCTGATTTTGTTATTTAAAATATCATTTGCACTAATAAATTAGAATATTCGATGTCACACTATCAATTCATTAAGATTATGTTCTAGAATGTGAAGGTCTGATCATTAGATCAAAAATTATTCAAGGGGGCCTATACAACCGGATCTAATATGAAATATGAATTAAATGCATTTTTTTGTAAACTTCATATGCAGAAAACTCCCGATTATCCGATATCAAATTATCTGCTGTGTGTTATATCAATTGTCTGGATTTAAGACAAAATCGTGCGATGTAGTATTTCACGCAAACGTGCATGTGCGAAATACTAAATGAATTTTTTTTGCGTGCTATTCTGGGCAAAGAGAAAAATTATTCCGTAATGTTTCTTATATCTAACAAAGCGAAGTTTTCCTGGAGAGGAATTTTCTATTTAAGTCTTGTTATTTCTGTTTTATACCGCTTGTTTACTTGTACCTGCACCTTAAATCCCACCCTGAATATTTCAAAAATTCGAAGAAAAAAAATTTTATTGCATTTTTCGAATCTTTGTACCCTTTGTAAAGTCTGTCTAAAACGATTTCTCGGTACCTAACTTCTTTTGGAAGTTATAACGGAAAAGTCGTCGCTAAGCAGGTAGAAAAGGCTCGTTCGGCCGGATTAGGAGGGGCGACATTCTTTTTGTGTCTCATACATTCTGTTGACTGTGTTTAGAAACTTATTGTAGGCATTTCATTTTTCGACCATTATACATAGATGAAATTAAACGTTTTCCGCTACCATAAGTCAAAACTTTAAACGCGTTTTTCTCAAAACGCTGTTTTTTGACCTGGCCTAGCGTTTTTCTCATGATCTATACAACGAAATAAGCTGTTCTTTATTTTAAATTACGTAAAAATATATTCTTTAGAAAGTAGCATAGGATTTTTTTGATATTTTTATATTTCGATTTTATATTAGTATTTTAATGAATAATGACTTTTTTTTTTAAGTTGCCGCCATTTTGGTAATTTTGCGAATATCAAAAAATCGCTATGCTACTTTTTAGATAATGTCTTTATGTTTCAGAAAATCTAAACAAAATCGTTTTCCTATGTTTCAGGACTTCTAAATCCATGAGGCCAGTGAGGTGCTACTTTTTGATGACCTGCCACACACGGAGCTGCCCCCAACTCATTTTTTTTGCAAAAGAAAATTTTTTAAAATAGACTTAAAATGTAGCTAAATAACATAAAAAAAACAAGGAGTCTCTGCATTGTCTCTATTACTTAAAAAAATTCAAGAAAAGCGTTAATATTTTACCATCTCAGGGTGGGGTCCCCCCTTAAGTTCTGTTTTTGCACAATTATTGAAAATAAAAATAATTAGTCTTTTAATTGAAACATCAAATTAAATATATTTTTCCCCAGTAATTAATCTATAATATTTATTTTAGGAAAAATTGTGGCAATGACGAAGAAATCATGTCAAGATCTTGCTGGCAATACAGGAATATGTATGTTTAAATGGGATTGCATTAGCTTAAAAGGCTTAACATTATCAACTTGTGTTGATGGATTTCTCTTTGGAGCGTGTTGTATGTTGGAGAGGAAGAATAATTCAACTTTTAATGAATCTTTTTCTAAACAGTTTAGTTCTAATTATCAATACAATACCATTTCACATTTATTATATACTAACTCAAATATAGAAGAAGAAACAGTAAAAACTAAATCAACTCAACCTACGGGCAATCCTCCTTTTACTCATAATAATAGTAACATTTTATCATCTTCAACTGTGTTTAAAAATCCAATAATTGATACAAGAAACTCAAATCAACAACTTAGTAATCAAAGTATCGAAATAAATACATTTAAATTGCCAAACTCAAGCTTTACAGAAACAAACACTGTATCTGATTTTGATGTCCAAAGTTCTAATTCTTTTAACTTTTCTAATAAATTTAGTGAAACAACAAAAGATATCACGAATCATACTCCCATTTTTCAATATTGGTTTATGCCCATAAAAGATTTTACTGACCTATACAACGCAACCGAGTTGCATGAAACTGAAAACCTATTTCAAGAAACTGATGAAAAAAATAAAACTGAAAATAATCTTTACTCAACAATCGAACAAACTACAGATACTGAATCAGCAAATGAAATCAAAAAGCGCACTACAGATTTTTACGAATTGCTTCTTACCGAGACTACCGATTCAAAAAGAGAAATTAATACAACGACAAATAGTGAAAATCTAAATGATTCTAAAATTCGTGAAAAAGAAGATACTTTATCTACAATAGAAAATGAATTTGTTAATAGTAATAATTATTTACTTACTATTGATAAGTTTTCAGAAACGAATCCTTCAACCTTGAGTTTTGAAGATACTGAGAAAAGCAAAAGTTATTTAAATTCCAACATAATAACAAACAAAAATCTAAATGAAAAGAACAATAATATAAAAACTTTACCAAACTGGTTCGAACAAACGAATCCAATTAATGTAGAACTTACTGGGATGACAGCTAATACTTATTCAAATTTGCAAACAGAAACTTTATTCCCTTCTCCAAGCACAACAATGGTCAATGAAGAACAGTTGGAAGAATTTCAAGATAGTTATTTTAATGAAAAAGAGCTAACCACCAAAATATTTGCTGTTGAAAATGATAAATTTAGAACAACGATTAACGAAAAATATAACGAACAAAATACGCAAAATTACACAGATAATGATTATTTTGAAACGAAATTTACAAGTTTTCCAGCCTACGAAACCAACGACGAAATATTAAATAGCTCATTAGATGAGCTTAAAAACTCTTACTTTCAAAATCTTTCATTTTTCTCTCTTTTCTCTAAGTCCACTCAAAATTTTGAGCACAGCATAATTTTTCCTATTACTCAAAACCACGATGAGTTTACCAATATGTCATCGAATTTCTCGACAACACCGTTGTATTTCAAAAGTACATTTGAATACCCGTTTGATTCCAATAGCACTTTTAAAAATTCGTATGGATTCGAACAAGAACAGAATGTTTCAGAAAGCCTTTTGGATTTCAGTAACATTACTGCTTCAGATTATATAAACTTTTCGGAAAATAACAATATTTCATCAACTATTATTGCTAGTAGTAGTTATCAAAATATTTATATTCCCCAAAAACTTGTAAATCATTCTAAAATTTATGATCTGCTTAGTGATTTGACTAGTCCCTTAAATATTGTAGAACAAATTACAAGTGATTTTACAACAATCGATTTTGAAAATGAGGCGAATACTTCTTCCGAACTTTTCAATATACTTGAAATTATAAATAACCATGCCGCAAAGCCTTCTAACTTAAATTCCATTGATTATAGAATTACCACGCCTCCAAATAAATTACAAAGTGCTGAGTTTGATATCAATAAGAAAATTTCTGTTTCAAATACGGAACACCCTATAGGTAATTTGAATTTAGCAACTGAAGGCACTTCCTCACAATTGATAGAAAATAATTTTGCTTCAACCGTAGAAAGTACCATTGTAAATTTCTCAGATATTACGAATCATAATACCGAGACTGTAACTACAACAACAGCAAATATGCAAACTGCTTTTTTGTTGAAATCTTCTTCAGGATATCCGAATTCTAGTCAAAGCTTGAATGACGACGAAAATAACAATTTAATAAATGACACAGGTTTAAATACAACTAAAGATATTTCAAATTTTATTAATTTAAATTCAGTTAACTATAGTACTCACATTTCTTCGGTTACTGAAGCTTTTGCAAGTGGTCCAACAAACAATTATGTTACTTTGCCGAATGTAGAATCAATAAACCCGGCCGAATATGAAAATCTTACGTTAAGTCATGAAAGCCAGGACACTTTGCTTACATCTATCATAATGGAAAATATTAGTGAATTAGCGTCAACTGAAAATACATTTTTTGGAGAAAATTCTTTTACAACCTTAAATTTAAATAATATGACGGTGCTATCTAACCAAGATATAAAAAGTACAAACTTTGAAGAACTTCATACTAGACTTGAGACTATGTTATCTGATAGCCAAGAATTATTATCAACTGTTTCTGTACCATCCTCCACGCTTAATAATTCAGATAAGTGGGAAAAGGAAACTTCTACATCCCAACAAACTACAGAATTTCCTGACAATTTAACAGATCTATCTATTCTTTTTGATATTGTGCCAATGTCTCCCACGTCTGCATCTAGTGAATTGAATACTGTTGAATCTTTCCTAAACTCCACATCTTCTACACTTCAGAATTTAGAAACAACCACAGAATATATTCGGTGGAACTATAAAAAAGGTATACTTCACATATCTTTAGCTAATCAATGTCTTAATTTTATAATTATGACTGTTTTAATTAACATGTAAATTGTAACAAACGTTTCTCAAATTTGAGCAAAAATCTGGTGGAATTGCTTCGAAACAAATAATAGTCAAATTCGCAAAACAAGCTTAGAGAATATATGCTAGTAAAATTACAGCACTGTGTAGTAAGGACATTTCCTCCTAAAATTCTAGTAATCATAACCAAAATGCACGGTTATTAAACCATTCATTTGATAATTTTTCGGTTAATAAGGAAACGGTTTACCGGAGTTCTGGTTTTCAAAGTAATAGTTCTTATTACCACACATTAAGTAAAAAATGTGAAATTTAACCAAATAAATGGTTTTTATGCCACGCTCTGCGGTATCATAACAATATTTCCAAATTTTACTACATTTACAAAATTTTATCACATATTGTCAATCTATATTTTAGTATTAATTTCAGCAAAGTTTTTCCTAAATCGCATCGGTAAAAATTGCCGAGTTTTTTGGTGTTAATATGACCAGAAATACAGTAAATTTTATCATTTTCTGGTAGTTCTGATCATACTTTTTCCCTGAGCATGTATTTAAATTTGCCAGCTAGATTCGAAACAAGGATTTTTTAGTTCGTAGTAGGATGCTTAAATCCCCATAGTAAAGTTCTCAGTCCGGTAAACATAAGCAAAGTTAGCCAGCGTTACAATGATACATCAGGACATACTAGTTTCCAATTTCAATAGTGCAAAGGTTTGCAATTTGGAATCTATGGTACCAGTAGCTTATTCAGGAAATCAGTAATTTTAATTTCCTTTTTTGCTTATTTTGCTATAATAACTTTTCAACCTAATATCTTTAATACCTATTTATTATATATCTATTATCTATAATAACTTAAAAAACTGTTTAGCGAACGGAATGTATATCATCTTGTGTAATTGCGGCAAATATATTGCTAAATGAAGGTTCTTATCTCTCCCTGGACTGAGGTGTACAGTGCGTAAAAAAAAAAAAAAAAAAAAAATAATAATAATCAACGACAACCCCAAATAACTTCTGATAATGATCAGATCTCCACGTATTACAACTCAATCTTGGTGGTTTAAGGATATGTTTTAAATAACGAAATCAGACAACAAAAAAAAGTACTTTCTCTGAAAAAAAAATGAAAAAAAAAAAACTTTTTTTCGACAGATTTAGATTTCTGACTCCAAAAACATAGGGGTAACAGCAATATGAAAAATATTAGAATAAGAACTATTCGATCAATTTCGCACAAATTTTTTATTCTGTTATGTTAGATTACATCCTTTAAAATGATGTAAAAATTTTTACAACTTACACTTCAAGACTTTTTCGATTATTATTAAATAAAATAATAAATTGCTACTAACAGTTACTTGTCGCAGGGGTCAGAAATCCGAACCTGTAAGAAAATGGCATGTTTTTTCAGAGAGAGTATGTTTTTGGTGTCAGAAAGTTTCTGGGTTCGAATCCCGGACAAAGCATGGGTGTTCTTTCACTCTCTGTGTTATCTGGCCCACCTAATATGGTGCCCCTGAAAGAGTGGCCTACAAATCTGCCCTTATGCGCCTGAATTGTAGAATGTCAACACAGGTGGGCATTGGAAGAAAAATAAATGCTTTTGGTGTCTGATTTTGTAACTCTAAATATCATCTAAACTAATTAATTAGGATATTTGAGGTCCTTGAGCCATTAAGAATGAATCCTAGAACGTGAAGATCATTAGATCAAAAGTTATTCAGGGTGATCCGTTTATTTTTTGAGCACTGCACAAGTAAGGTGGTTAGAGCAGTTAGAGCATCCTACTGCAAACCAAAATATACTGAATAACGAGCATCTCTCTCATACATCTCTCCCTTCACATGCATTTTGCTCAAAAAATGAGTATACGCTGCTTCCATTTTGAATGCATGGGGTATTTTAGCACATTTTGCTAAATTTTGAGAAACCATTATTTTAAGTGAGTATGAAAACACTTAAGTAAACATTATTTTATATTGAAATACCCTTTTTTATTGAAATACCCTTTTTTTGCAGTGTAAATTAAATCGTGGATATCTCCATAAAATAATTTTATACTTTCATTGTTTAATAGTTTCGAAATGGTAGGTTCAGTTTTATACATTCTTAATCAAATGCATTAAAAGAAAACCATTAGTTAGTTCACAGTTTACTTATTGAAGAAATCATTTAATTTTTTAACTAGAAAATGTTACTTACCGATCCATGCACTGTCAAGTATTTTGAATCATAGTGAGCAATACTATTATTTAAATTTATTGAAACCTAAATACTACGCATAAATAAACTATGTTATCACGTAAACGTGATATTATAATATTACTTCAAAGTAAATTTAGAATAATAATGGCTAATTTTCACCTTTGGAGAAGAACAATTTGAAATATTCGTAATACACCCAAACCAGAACTTTTAAAACAATTTGCCTCAACGTTCATCAACTATTTGCCTATTGAGTTTCCTTTTTAACACAGGAATAAACTTAAAAATGATCGAAAATTAACCGATATGCTGAGTTGCCTACTTTCTACTCTTTTTTGGGGAAATTTCTTATAGTAGTAGCTAAGTTTATGGTTTAATATATGATTGCTTGTTTCGTAAATTTGATTTAAACGTATTTTCCACGTCACCTTAAAGTTCATATGAAGCGTTACTTCATTCCAGCACTCTCGTTGTGAGGCTTTTGGCAAAAATACCAAGAATTCTAAAAGCTTTGGTATTTAATTGTCTATTTCTCAATAAAATAAATTGTAAAATACGTAGCAGTTGACTGCCCTGCATATGGTGTTATATGAGTAACTCACTATTTCACGACCATTAAAAATGTTTTTTTAGTTGTTACAATCACATGAAATCATAAAAGTTTCACATAGTTTATAAGCTAAATCTTATAAAATATTTTCATATTACTAAAATTAAATGTATCTTTTTTCTACTTGTATAAATTTTTTATATAATATTTTGTTATAGATTGTGGTGTAAGACTAATGCGACCTATTGGTAGAATTGTTGGTGGAAAAAATACTCATTTTGGTAAATGGCCTTGGCAGGTAAGTAATATATGTAATTTTGAAAATAATTTCAAGAAGATAGTTAAAACAAATATTTAAGCAAAGCAAATATGTAATAGTATTTTTTAAACGCCTCCCTTACCAGTTTTTTGGAGAAAAAATATGCAAAAAATTAACACATTTTTTTATTTCATCAAAAACAAAAAGAACTAAAACAAAACATAATACATAACTTTTAGATGGAAATGTTAATTTTTTTATGTGCAAAAAACATTTAATTTACCATCAGTTTACTATTCTGAGATATCTCGGGCAAATGAAAAAAGTTAAATATTTGTCTTCGAATAATAATTTTTAAAACAAGGGACAACACAAAGTGATACTTTCTAAACGCCAGTGAAGTGATACGCCATTTTTTCTACTCTTTTTTTTTAATATAAATTCAGCAATCATCGTATATACTATTGCACAAATCACGTGTGCAGTTTCATAATCCAACAGCAAAACTCCGAAACAAAACTTGTCTAACTTCCAATCACAACAGATTATTATTATTATTATTATTTATTTATTTATTTTTTGCTTTCGGCCGAGTAAAAACGGAATGAAACAAAACATAGTGACAAATTCTGCTACGCCCGAGTTTTCTAGGAATAATAAGTATTTGCAATATATATATATATATATATATATATATATATATATATATATATATATATATATATATATATATATATATATATATATATATATATATATATATATATATATATATATATATATATATATATACGAGGGTTGCTATTTATATCTCTGGCCTAATAATGAAAAAACAAATATGTAGGATCAAAATTGGTTTTATTGTTTTTCAAAATATTCTCCATGATGATCAATACACTTTTGCATGTGTTTGAACCAATTTTCAAAGAACTTTTTCCAGTCCGATTGAGGTAACTCTAAAACATGCATTTTGAATGCATCAACCGCTTCTTCGGGGGTCGAAAATCGTTGTCCACATAATTTATTTTTGATGTGTGGGAATAAGAAGAAGTCATTGGGTGCCAAATCAGGGCTGTACGGTGGATGACCCATAAGTTCGATCTTTCGCTCCGTCAGAAATTCCTTTGTTTGAGTCGATGTGTGAGAGCTCGCATTGTCATGATGAAGAATGATTCGCCTGTTCTTCTGCTTTTTTCGAATTTCTCCGATGACTTCTGGCAAACAAATGGTCATGTACCATTCAGAATTGACCAGCCTGCGTTGCTCTAACACCACTGTTGCCACATGACCGTTAATGCCAAAGAAACAGGCAATCATTTGTTTCGATGTGCTTCTTCCTCGAACAACTTTTGTTGGTTTTGCCTCGTCTTGGAAGTCCCGTACAGTTGATTGCTGTTTTGTTTCCGGCTCATATGCATAGATCCATGATTGATTCGTCACCTGTGTAGATGTTATACACAGCCTTTGATGTACCTTGAACGTATTTTTCCAACATTTCTTTGCACCAATCGACACGAGCCTTTTTTTGAGCGTTTGTCAGATTATGCGGGATCCAAAGCGAAATTTTTTTTTTTACGCTCAAATGTTCATGCAATATTATATTGATGCCAGTCATACTAATGTCCAAAGACGCCTCTATCTCACGGTATGTCACATGACGATCTTGCTTAATCAGTTCACGCACAGCATGGATCTTTTCTGGCACAACAACGGATTTTGGACGACCTGCACGGGATTCGTCCTGGATCAAACATCGACCACGATTAAATTCGTTATACCAATTTTTTACAGTGCTGAAGGATGACGCTTTATCGCTGAATAAAGAATTAAGTTCGTCGAAACACTCTTGTTTTGACAATCCACGTCGAAAGTTATGAAAAATAATGGCACGAAAATGTTCACGATTCAATTCCATTTTTTGAAAGAGAAGAACTTTTCAATTTACTGTCAACAACACAAATGAAGCTATAATGGTAAATCGTCTGCTGAATTTATGTTTAAAAATATCAAACTTTCGATTAAAATCATCTGCGGTCGCCTAGCAACACTTACTGTTGCCAAGGCCAGAAATATAAATAGCAACCCTCGTATATATATATATATATATATATATATATATATATATATATATGGGTGATTCTTTTTAAGCATGACAATTCGGACCAAAAAATTTCTTCAAATTTAAAGTCTTCAAAATTATCTAAAATTTTTTTTGTATACTTCTTTAGTTACATTTATTAATATCTTACAGACAGCAGTGTAGTTTATTGATATTTACTCGAGAAAAGAGAAAAAAAATAGAAATTCACCAAATCTAGAATGCCAGGAAAATGACATATTAGCTTAGAAATTTAAGAAACAGTCATTTTAAGTTAATAGTAAGTAACTCAACTTAAGCCTTTATATTAGATGACCATAAATTGCTTAAATTAATTCTTTTTATCCACTATAGAAAGTATCAAATTTTTTTTGTTGCTGATATGTACAGAATAAAATTGTGTATAATAATCAATCATTAAATAAATAAATAACTTTTATTACATCCAACCATATTACAATCATACATAAACTTGCTATTAGGTTAATATTTGCTTTTCCTTCTTACAGTATTAGCAGTTAAAAAACAATTTTGGTAACACTTCAATGTCCTGGCATCCATAAGCCAGGATAATGACAAATTCGCCATTTTATAGCATATAACTTTACTTTAATTTAATATTTTGTCCTAAGACGTTTACATTCCGCAGAAAACAACAGGATTTCTTAAAATAAATCCATGTAGTTTATGTTATTAATGATTTCAAGAAGCCACGAAAATGACAACACAAAAACCTACTCATCTTGAAAAATTTTTTGAAATAGATTTTGAACCAGAAAATTGGTTCTTTATTCATGCAACAAGACATGTTCATATAGAAGGGTATCTAATCAATCTATTAACATAAGATATTGATTGCCGGCTCTATCTATTTTCGTTATAAGCACTTAATGAAAGTAGCCAGGAAAATGACAGATTTTCTTGGGACAAACAAATTATTGACGGAAAAAATTATTTTAAACGAAGTTTTTGTAAATAATACCCTCTGCGTATATTCTAGAAATGCTTACACCGGTTGAGATAAAAGAAATTAGATATTGAAAAATTTATGGAAAGTTTTGAAGCTAGTTATTATTGGAAACATTGTTTGGGACATGCCAGGAAAATGACATTTTGAAGTTCAATTAAATTTTTTAACAATACAAAACAGTCAATGCTAGTGCAAAGTCATTTTAAAATGTTAACAGCAATGCAATTTATTAATTTTTTTTTAAAAAAAGTTCTTTTAGTATTATAGTATTATATCTTGGAGCAAAGGACTGTGAATTGTCATATTTCGTGAGAACCATCCGTATACCCATTTTCATATTTCTTTATATATTAACTAGAAATTTTACATTGAAGTAAATTTGTAATTAAACACTATTTCATTTTTAGGCTTTAGTGAAGGAAGCAACTTGGCTTGGTCTTTTTATAAAGAATAAATGTGGAGGAGTCCTAATTACAGCAAAATACGTTCTAACGGCTGCGCATTGTCAACCTGGGTAATTTCTCTCAATACTTTTCTTTGTATAACTGAAGTAAATATTAGCCTAGTTAAATGCTTGAAAAATAATTTATTCACATATTACAAAGGTTTAAACTTGCATCATGTTTGTTTAATATAAATATTTACATAATCAACCTGGGTAATTCCCGTCATTAGTTTTCTTAGCAAGAATATATCGGAAAGAAATATTAACAAAGACCTAGTTAAATGTCGGAAAAATAATTTGTTCTCGTATTACAAGTGCTTAAACTCGTATCATGTTTGTTTAATATAAATATTTACGTAATAAATATAATATTCTACGAGCAGATACTCTCTAAGTAGCTCTAAACATGTTGCCAATTTTCTTATATAAGAATGTTATTTCGTTGATAAATTTAGCAGTACAGGTCGGGGTTGTTACAAAATTTTATCTTTTTACGTTTCTTTTAAACTCCATTTTGTTTTCCTTGATATCATAATAAAGGGAAAACAACATTGGGATGCCATATGTCTAAAACGACAATATGGAACAAAATCTATAGAGATTATAATGTAATAAATTAATAAATATTCATTTCATTGATTTAAATTACATCTATAGCATTAATTTAATTGAACTTGTTGTAAGTTAATACTTTAAGACATTAAAATATAACAATTTAAATAGGTAAGAAAAACACAAAAAGTAAAAAAATTAATAAATAAAGTTAAAATAACGAAAAATTTTCTTAACACATGGACGCAGAATTTCTATTAAACATATTTTCTATACTTTTTGAATTAATTTAGGTCAAAATAAGTATTAAATATTATATTTATCATTTTAATAGTATATGGTGAACAACATGAAACACCATGGTCTTTTCCTGCGTTAAAGGTAAAATCTTTCAAACATGGCTCACTTCCGAGCAATAATATGTCAAATTTGTAGTTTTATTATTGTAATTATTGTATTGTGTAAATATTTATATCTAAGCGAATCAGTTATCCACCATTAAAATTTCTTTAATTTATAATATAAGTTACTAAAAAATTTTTGAATATGAATAAAGTAAAATACTTTTTTCTGGATTTTATAAAAATATAAATTCAATAATTAAATATAATTTCGACAACAGATTTTTTTAGTAATTATTATATTTTTGTTAATAGTTAAAAAATAGCATAACATATTTTTGCTTGTAATTAGAGTGTCAGAAAAAATGTATAAAAGGGACACTGGTGTCCTATCTGCGTCAAAAGTCAAGCAGTAAATTATTATAAATTTTTTTAAAGTTTGAATGCTTTATTTTTCATTGTCTTGTTTACAAAAAGGAGAACACGACGCAGTTTTTTTTCAACTTGTATCATATATTGCTCATTAAAGTTGAATAATATTTAAACAATTTGTAACGAGTGTATGTGCTTAGCTTTTTTATTTAAAATATTGTGCATGTCTCTATTTTACTTATATGGAATCCGTTACAAGTATTCCCTCATTATTTGTGCTATAAAGATCGTGCACTATAATATTAACCAAACTAAATTTGCCTAAAGATAATGAAATAAAATAATATTAAGAGTTAGATTTGCTTGTACTGTATTGAATAAAAACAATAAATGATTTAAAAGAAAATTATGATTGCTTTTATCTTACTTGATTTAATCAATTGAGTTTTATTTATCAGCTTTATTATCCTGTAAGATAATTCTTAAATAACTTTAACTATATTTATAGATTTCTTGCGTCACTGATTGTGGTCTTAGGCATTCATGATCTTGGTGGAACATTAGACAACAAAGCCTCAATCATAAGAAATGTAAGAAGAATGGTCATACATCGACACTACAATGCCCAGACTTTTGAGAATGATTTGGCACTTTTAGAAATGGAATCTGAAATAGAATTTCTACCTTATGTAGTACCTATATGTTTTCCCCATCAAAATGAAGATTTTACAGGGAAAATGGCTTTTGTTACTGGATGGGGTAAACTTACTCACGGTAATTTTGATTCTTTTTTTATTTTTGTTGAGAGAACAAGTAATAGGTTTTAAAACACTTGTGGAATACAAAAGTAGCAAAAAAGGCTCCCTATTTTTTAAAGCGCTTGACTGGCTCTCCATAAGGGTGCAACAGAAAAACCCTATAAAATATTCATACAACCAGCTATTAGTTATTGTAATGAAATTACCGCCTCCAAGACCACTGTCCAACACCTTTAAGTATTACAGAACCAAGCTCTTCGCATCATCAGGGGTGAAAAGAAGACTACCTCCATACTGGTAATGTAGATTTTGATCAAAACTGAATTTTGAACATTTTATCAAAAGAAGAGCAGTAATCCTGTATCAAAGACTCATACGCTTTCCCAAAAATCCTTTAAAGTTATGACATAAATTGAATTAGAAATCTGATAACTCAAGCATCCAGGCAGCATCGAGGATTGCTGTCTTACCTCTTGATCTTCATCAAGCCTCTTGAACTTCATCAAGAGGCTTCTATACTACCTTTGCCAAAGTTCCCGCTGGAATATGCTCCCCTTAATGTTAATCTCGATCTAAATATAAAAATGGTGAAAAAAGACATGATTCCTGAACAAATGAGAGCCGTTGCTTTGGGAACTATGCATGATCGATTTCCAAGAAGCGATTGGTTATATGTGTTTACAGATGACTTCATGCTTAATGCTGATGGCGCTGATCTATTTACCTATGGGACTGTTTACTACTACCTTTGATGGAGAAGTAGAGGCTATTACTGTAGCAGTTCAACAGTTATAGCTAAAAAGATCTAGCTTTGACAGGGTGCCACTGTGAATTTAGTTGTAATGATAAAGCGGATATATTTGCAAAAAAAGGAGAATTGGTTGTCGAAAAACCTAAAGGAATGCCGACCTATCACTCGTTGATAATGTTCCTCAACTATGTTCCTAATGCCCCTAGAAAAGCAGCTGTGACTAGTTTTAGACTTTTAACTGGACATAACTGTCTGAGGTTTTACCTCTTTTCGTATCGATGTCGCCGATTCACCTGACTGTTCTCTTTGTGACTCCAGTTTTCTTATGACTAATGAACATTCAGACTCACGCCCAATGCTTCTGAACTTTAACTGTGCAATTGAAAAATACTGAATAGTACGCGCACTAATGGCATAAGTGTTATTGTTTATAATAGTGTGTGGCATTTGCAAAGCATTTAAATGTTGTAAGACAATTGGTTTTAAGAGTAATGTGTTGCAGAAATCTACTTATTAGTGCATGAATTTGCAATAAAAAGTTATAAAGTTAGGTTTCATGGTTTAATATTTATTAAATTTTTAAATAAATATAATTTCTTTTGAAATCAAAAGATTTTTCGAAAATGTCAAAGATAAAATATGAGATGAAACTTAACTTAAGAAATACAAAGTAATGTTTTTTTTTAAGTAACAAAACCTCTTCTCAGAATTTGTAATAGAAGTGCAAGAAACTATACTAAATTTTAAAAATAACGAAGTTCAAATAGAAATATAGATCCATCAAATCAAAAGTGTTCTTGCATATAATAAGTCAAAATGAAAATGAAAAGTTTTTTCTAACGTAAATATTTAATAAAATCTTTTACGAACATTGTTACTTATAAAACATGTACTGTATATAACATAATTACCATATTTAAGTTTCAAAATCTCTTCGTAAATGGAAGATTGATAATCATCTTGTGAAGGATAAAAATTAAACGAAGCTTTGAGAATCATAGGATAAAAATTAAAAGGAAGGATGAAAATAAAAAACAGTAAACAAAGCTTTGAAAATTATCTTGTCAGTATTCATTGTTGGACAAAAATAATTAACACCTTTTTTAGGAAATAACAATCTCATAAATTTTATAAAAATACGAAGGTCAAACAGAAAAAAGTTTCCACTGCCTATAAAAAAAAAACATAATCTATTTACTTGGAATAGTTTATTGTAAACGAAACCCATTATATTTTAATTAAACTTTTTAATCCCAGAACCTCCAGAATTGTAACATTTGTGATACCACGTGATAAGTTTATTTTTATTGTCCAATATCATTCAAGTCTGCAGCATGAAAATTAAGACAGCGAGTCACATCTTTATTCTTGTCTTCGTCTGCTAGAAATTAATATCCAGACAGGAATTTCCTTAAGTGCAAGAACTGGTGGAAAAGGTAAAATATCAGACGCAAGAACACGTTTATTGTTTCACGATAATACTCACGCACATACGAGGTATTTCGCAAAAAAATCGGCTTTAGAATTTTTTCTGGAAGGGGTTTGGCTATCCACCCCTACAATCTAGATCTTTCAAACTTTTTTGTACAGGAAGAAATTCTTACACGAGCATCCCTATCTTTCAAACGAAGGTAGGCAGATCACTGCGACACGCTTGCTCAATTACCAGGTGAGAGACTTCTATGAGAGTAGACTTCAAGTATGTACTATACTTCACTGTACTACAAATACTGTACATTTTCGGTGGTATTTATATTGAGAAATGGCTAAAAGATTTATATATCTTTTGCAATAAAACTTTCCGCATAATTATGTTTATTATGGAATTTGGGAAGCTTCCGGATGAACCTGGCATGACAAGTGTGCTTCTTGTTTCATCAGAATACATATAAATTTTAATTTCAGGTGGAGATGTACCTAATATACTTCAAGAAGTTCAAGTTCCAATAGTTGGAAATGATGATTGTCAGAGAATGTTTTTTCATGCTGGACATAAAAAAGCTATACGGAGTAACTTTGTTTGTGCTGGTTACACAAACGGAGGACAAGATTCATGCGAGGTAATAGACAATCAAGCTTTAAAAAAATAATTACAAAAAAAAATTATACTATGTACGAATATTAAATGAGTATTCCCAAAAAATGAATCAGAAAGATATATATTTGTCAATAAAACTTCATTTGCTTCTTATTTAAAATGGAAATTTGGTTACTTTAAGCATAAAAGGCGCACTCTATACTTAAGAATAAAGGACCGCTACAGATGTATCCATTATCAGATGTTCAAAAATCACTTACTGTCATACAGTATTAGGACCCTGGATATAAAAATAAATTCGAAAATGCCAAACTTTTTTCAAATTACTGATATTTCAGCTCATCTCGAAGCTTCTTACTTTTATTCATACGAAAAGTGACTTTCAAGCAATTGAAATTAGTTCCGCTCGCAAGTAAGCGTATTTTCACTGATTCTCCATCTTCGTATTTTTTTACTTTTCCATTTATTATTATTTTTTCATTGGCTTCTTATTATTATTGATATCTCTTTCGCACTTGTCTATTAGGTTTAAATATCCTACCTCAGTAACTCCCAGTTGAATTTCAGTTAGATAAGCTTACATAAGTTAAGACCGTCAGCTAGTTTAAACGAGGTATATTCAATTTTGTTTTCCTCATACAAGCGCCACGTTTTGATCGAGGTCTGAAAATTTTTCAACATTTTGCATTTTAACTATAAATAACTTTTACTTTTAATGGTAAGTTTAAACATCAGGCGTTTAAATACTTCATGGGAGAAAACTATTGTTTAGTGAATAGTTACCAAATTTCTGACACATTTTCACTGAATAGGCGATTTTTCTATCTGAAAATGAATGAATAAAATCTTCTGTATTAGATAATAAAAAAAAAGCGCTGTGTGTTTAGCAATTTGATTAAGTAATCGATTTGAGTTTATTTAATCAGAACAACAAGTTCATGAAGTATCTTTTATTAATTTATCATTCAATCAACACTCAGGACTCTATTTATCAGATCTTGTGTTGTTTAAGTGAAGAAATTAGAAAGTTTAGCAATAAAATCAGAATCACCAGAAATTAAACTTACAAATAAAGTAAAAATTTCCAAATCTTACTAGCAAACAAATTAAACATCAAAATTTAGTTTGTTTTTACCTCCAGTATCTGGTTTTTTCTACAACTCAGACGAATATTGAAATAAAAAGAATGTAATGACAGAAAAAAGAAAAAGTTGTAATCTCATTCTTGCAATCACTGGTTCTTCATTGGCCAAGTGTTTTTTTTTTCTGGATAGACGCCACATAAACGCCACAACATTTTAAATCACCGGCTGCAGAAACTGAATCGATTAACGTTTGTTCTCTCGTAGTTCAAGGGGCAGGATTGGTTTTCAATTCCAGTCTACATATGTTAAGATGTCACAAACTATTTTTTCTTCAGTATTCATAAGACCCGATGAGCTTTAGAGGATTAATGACTCATTGATGGCAAATTTAAAACTCTCCTAATTAATTCACTCATTAATTAAGATAGTTCATACTTTATTTTCAAAATTCGTATATGCAGCCTTATCTCACTATTTCTAAGCAATAAATGTGTGTTTTTGGCATGTAATACTCCAAAACAACTTTAACTCTAGGAGGTAGCTGAAGTATAAACCTAATGCATGATTCAATTATTTCGATTGTGTGATTCAATCATTTTATTGAACCAAAAATATAATTTTGCAGTTATACTATTCAAAATTTTTTTTAGAAACAAAAACTCATATTTTAATACCCTTATCAGCCTAAAACATTCCATACATAATAATAAATTGCTTATCTTAATATTTAAAATTCGAAAAGTAATGTCAACAAAGATGAGTTTTTAATTGTAAGCAAAGAAAGACACATTTTCAGATGCTTTGAGTATATATATCATTTCAAAAATTATTTGAAGCACTAATTAAGCATTCAAATTCAAAGTTTAAATTTTAATTCAAATTTCAGTAACAATTTTGCACATGTGCAGAAGATAATAATTCATGAACCCTCTACATAGAAACCTCAAAACATCTAAAACATATTTGTTTCACACCATTTAATATTTTGGATTATTTTGAAATTTATTATAAATCCATAATTAAAATACTTGCTTTTTTTATTACTTGCTTTTATTTCTTTGTTTCAGGGAGATTCGGGTGGACCTTTGATGGTGCAAAGAGAAGATAGACGATGGGTTTTGGTTGGAACGGTGTCCCATGGTATAGGTTGTGCTGACCCAAACCTTCCAGGAGTTTATATGCGAATGTCTTCCTATAGACCATGGATTGATTCAATTATTCATAAATAATCTTTGCTTTAGTTAAATGACAGAATGGGATGCTTCGGAGAAAAGCACTTGAACAAATACCATATATCAATTATTCTCCCTGAGTTCTATGAGTTTTTTTTAATTCAGATAATGTATAAATAAATATTCTAAAACTATCCACGTAACCCCAACTCCCATATCTTGTCTATATGATACACAGTTTAAATATCAATCTAAAATATTTTATGAGATACTTTTGAATGTGGGGAGTATATGTAAAAATGTTTCAAGTAATCTAAGCACAACACAGGCGAGCAACTTTTAAAGCTTCATCTCATGAGTTTCATCTCAAAAGTCTCATAAAATTAAGGCGTTTCAGTGTTTATAGTGAATTTATTTCCCAGTTTACTTCATTTTTTTAATCTTGATGTTACTAAATATCTAAGCAAAATATAATTTGCTTCATTTAGGCATTTTATAATTTTTAATGGAAGAAAGCAGGATGGCGCCATTCTGAGTAAAATGTACCAGTTTAAAGAAGAACTGAAGGTTTAAAATAAGCGTACGAAGTTTTGTACATTTTAACTTAATATATTCATATTATAAACACATGCTTGTTCATAATATGTAAACCACCTATCAGTACTAAATTTGTACTGTAATTATGCGAACCTTTATGTTTATAATTTGTCTAGCATTCGAATGCATTCGCATTTTACTGTCGAGAGATTTATTTAACTTCTTTTCTTCTGATAGAAATTTAATAAATAATGTCTTAACAAAAATTTGATTTATAAAGAAAAATTGACATTGAATTAACAGCTTTGAATTTACAGCTTTGATTAAAGAATATTGACATCTTTGATTTGAACCATAACACTGACGCATTTACGCTGCGAAAATATTTTTTGAAAACGCATGGTAAAATGTACCTTCAATTAGGATTTTTAAGTAAATGATTAATCAACCATCAGCAGAAATAGATACTCTTTAACAAAAAGTGTACTAATCCCTGTATTACACAATAATACAGTGTGAACGGTTTTAAAATAAAATGAAATAAATTTAGAAAACTATCATAAAGTCTTAGTAGATTAAAAAGAAGCTACAACCATCTTCCATTGATATTAATAATGCATTTTATTTAATATTTTTAATATTTAATTTTTATATTTAATATAAAAAGAATGTTGGTCTGTATGGGTCAATTTTTCTTATAGTGGATGGTGTTTAGATTTGTCATATCATACTTGCTACCTTAAATTAATATGAAAATATTTTAATTTGTTAAAAAACAGTTAACGAAAAGTTGTTAACCAGTTAAATTACAAAAAGGTTGCTATCGGATGACCGCTTAAACAAATATATTATTAAAATCATCAAAATTGAAAATTTTACAGTTTCGTCCTTGTTTATGTAAAATTACTTTTCATATTACAAGTGTCTCAGATTAGATCGTGTTGTTGTTGATGTAGGCCATTAAGGCACTGGGGATGCGGTTGTTCTTGTCTTCCAGTGGTGCCATCTATGGCCGAGAATTCAACTTCTGCCACACCCATATGTCC
This sequence comes from Parasteatoda lunata, assembly GCA_949128135.1. Classification (NCBI taxonomy): domain Eukaryota; kingdom Metazoa; phylum Arthropoda; class Arachnida; order Araneae; family Theridiidae; genus Parasteatoda; species Parasteatoda lunata. The sequence continues at coordinate 79,053,217 of OX421980.1, forward strand.
CACTCTTTTTTAGGGTGGACCCATTCATACATCTACTTACTCATCCATAGATCGTAATTTTGATCTGAACCAGAGAACGATGAATCTAAAATCCAGTACCCCAAGAGGTATAATTTGTTATGGGAAGATGAAAAACTTTGTGATCTGACATATTCAATGTGCACCAGTTACCATTTACTACACAAGGAGTCTTCGCCGGCTAGATTCGAGCTATAGATTCGAGCTCCCGTTCTCACGAACGAAAGTTCAGCACACTACCAACCAGGTTATCCTGGCCCTTTAGGTCTTGTAATTAGGAAACATATTGGAAAAATCAAATAAAAGGTAGAAAATTTATTTTTTAGTACAGTTTAAACTTAAGTCGGCAATATGTTTAAAACTATTATAAGCATGGTTTGCAAAAACAAATTACTAATTAAAAATCAACGCAGATCAATATTGAGCATATTAATGGTAGCTCCAAAACAGAAAAATAAATTAAATACTACTTTACAATAAAACGTTTTAATTTCATTTTTGAATTCATAGAATACCTTTAAATGTTGTGAAATAACATTGAATATTGTTTATATAAAATAGAAACAATATAATGAAATTATACGACTTTAGAAGTTGTGAACAAATAGACAATTATAAAAATGATCTATAATGATATCTTGAGAACTGTACAATAGCATAAAATAATTATTAGATCTACTAATAACATTAGATCTACTCATGTTACACAAACTACTGCATCAATGTTTTATACTTGTTGAGTTAGGTTTTAGTTTTGGAACAAATATATTTTCTCTGTCTAATACCAACTCAACGTAGTTCTTACTCGTTAGTTACAAGAGCGACATTGAATCTTGTCCTACCTATTCTAAGAACATTACATAATTATATGTTTATTTACTTCTAATGTGTTTTTAATTAATTAGAAATCAAAGCAATTTTACGACTCACAAAAAAGTTGCAAAATAATTTCTTCAATATAGTTTCCATGGCCTTCCCACCAAGCCATTTAAAGTAACTCTGGCTGGATCATTGAATTAACTGATAGTCGAGATGTAATACGTCTGTGATTTGGGGTTACAACAAAGTAAATCGTTGTTAATATGACTAAATAACGCGGATTTAACATAGTTTTAAATATTGAAATAATAATAATAGAAATCATAATAATAATATAAAATTTTAAACTTTTTCAGCAGCAACTAAAACTTTATTAACGTTTCACAGACATTCAGAGTTTTGTTTTGGGGAAAATTAAGAAGAAAAAAACATCTTATATTTTGTACAGAAATCTTATTCAAACGTGGATCAGCTGATACACAATTAGGTGATTTTTGAATTTAGTTGGCTCTATAAACATTCAGATTGTTAAGCAATATATTAATGACATCTATCAATATCCAGAAAACAATGGAGATGGCTTAACAAAGGAATCGGCCCAATGATAGCAATCCTCCTTTACTTCAGTATTTACTAAACTTTTCTTAAAATACAATGAACAAATAACAAACGTTTACTGATTCTAATTCGAAAGTAAAGCTTTTCAAGTTAGAAAATGTACACAAGTTACTATTATTTTTTTTAAAAAAGAAATTACATAATTCCAAGGAAAATAATTAAAACTTATTAATTCCAAATTTTTTTAATTTGTCGACTTAGTCACTTTATACAGATTTAACATTGTCAGTCTAAGCAATAATGAACATATAATACTCTTTCAGTTTATTTACTTGCGTATTTTATTAAAATAAGAAAAAAGAATAATAAGCTTATTTTGCCTTTTTGTTATATTTTTCATAAAATTCCTACAGTTTTATTGCAAAAAATTAGTTTTGCACAAGTGATTTTGTTAGAAAATTCAGTTTATATTTGTTTAAAATTGTTTGTTATTGTTAATTGAAATTGGTGTATTAGTTTTATTAATTAAAAGCTTTGCTTTCTTTAAAAAATACGTAATTATTTTTGTATTCTTCAGTATGCACCATAAGAATGCATTTTAAATTATCCCATTTATTTTTATTTGACTTTGTATATGTATATTTATTTCATTATGTTCATCTTTTATCTGAGTCTTTATTTATTCTGTTTCTCAATTTTGTGAAAAAAATAAATATTATTTCCCAAAAACTGCGTATGACTTTTAACGAGAGAATTTATTTAAACAGGAACACGGGAAAAAAATATGGCAAAATTACCGTAAAGTGTGGTAAGGGCTTTTCAGGCAAAACAAAGCGTAATTCTGGTTTATAAAACTAAAATATATGGTATTTAAACCATTTGTTCGGTCTTTACATTTTCCGCTCATATGGTAAAGTTTACCGGGAATTCTGGTTTTCAAAATTGTATATCTTACAATTATCATACATTAGTAAAAATCATCATACGTTTAGAAAATAGCAAAACTGAAAAGTAACTTTAATCGAATAAATGGTTTTTATACCATACTTTAAGGTATTATGATCAAATTATCAAATTTACCAAATATTATATAACCATATTTTATTGTTATTTTCTCACAATCCTTACCAAAGCACTTTAATTGTCGTGTTTTTTGGTGTTCCCATAGAGCAAGAAACCAAATAAATTATATCATACTCTGGTAGCTTTTTTTCTCAGTAAAAACAAATATGCATTTCGATGGAGTACTTTTTAAAATTTTCCATCTTTAATTTATTTGAATTAACGATGCATTATATTTAAGAAACATAGAAATCAACAATAAAGGCAGCACATATATTTAAGCAGAATTCGCACCAGATTAAATTTAGTGGTTTTCTTTCTTTTTCTTTGTTTTAATGTCGTTCAAACGAAAAAATTCCTATTTCTCCTTTCATAATTATAAATGTTAAATTCGTTTAAAGGATTTATTTTAGAATATTCATTTTTAGGAAGCGAATTGTATAGCTAATTATAAATATAATACGATTTTCATCAATTTCGGCTTAAACAAAAATTTGATTTTTAAATAATTTGATCTATTGTCTGATTTTGCTTTTCTTTTCATGGTTAAATTTGAAATTCTTTGGGATAATTTCATATGTCGTATTATGATTTCTAAATACAAAAATATAGTGGGTATCCGCAATAATACGCAAAAAGTTCAATAAACGGCTCAAAACTTTGGACCGCTAACCTAGCCAAACTTTTGGGATCATATTTCTTGAATTGCCACTACCGCCGTTATTTCGGTGGTCAGAAATATGCCGAATTTTTTTTTCTGATTAAGTACATTTTTGTTTATGATTTCGTAACTTAAATTATTACTAGCACTAATTAATTAGCAAATTTGAGGTCATTCCCTTAAACTATTAAGATTGAGTCCTAGAATGTGAAGATCTGATCATTAGATTTAAAAATATTCAGAGTGGTCCGTTTCTCCTTTTATTTATTTATTTATTATCATTATTATGATTTACGTACTGTACATTCTCTTCCTCTGTTAATCAAAGCCTTTATATTTTTGTATGAAGATTTAATTTTAATTTGAACGCTGAAACTTAGCGAAATTTTAATAAAACTTATGTGCATTCTTTAAAAACACTAGAAATGCGAAAATTTATTATTACTACATTAATGAAGATTGCGTGTTTTGTAAAAATTAATTTTAATGAATTTCTAAGTGCAATAATGACCATGACTAAAGCATTAATTTAAACCTGAAAACACATTTAGTGAGATGACTCATCGAATTTCGTTTTAAACGGAGTGTTTGAACAATAAATATAATATGATTTAAGACTGTCTTCAAATTAATTTTTTAAATATTTTTTTAAAGAAAATTTAATGCTACTCTTTCTTAAAATTTCCTTACATTCATTTCAAGGAAATTTTTATTACGGATTTTTGCTTTATTAAGTCGCTTGAAACAGTATTTTTATAAAGTATTTCTGCTGATTTATTTCATTAGAATCAAATAGCTAATGTTGAACCGTATTGAAACAACCTGCATCGTATAATATATTATTGTACGGTGCTCAAAAAACTTCCAATAACTTTTGATCTAATGATCGGATCTTTGCGTTCGCAATCTTTACAGTTCGAGAGGTTGACTCCAAATATGCTAATTAATTAGTTCAGAAGATATATTAAGTTCCAAAATAAGACACAAAAATGTATTTTCTCTAAATAAACATACTTTTTTCCTGACGGATTCGGATTTCAGACCCCCAAAATATAGGGGGTAACCTCAATCTGTGAAATATGGTTCCCATAGTTTGATCAAGAGGGCGGACAAAAACTTGGACCCTTAAATGTTAATTTTACTTTTTGCTTAATTTTTCAAGCGAATTGAAAAAAATTTTCATAAAATTATAAAATTTGCTTTTCCGAAGATGCAAAAAAAAATTAGTGAGTGCTTATTATCTTATTTTATACTAATCGAAAAAATTTTGAATTGTAAGGTATACAGTTTTTTTAATCCTTTTAAGGAATGCAATTTTAAGTGACAAAATACAAAATTTGAAATAGGTCAAATAGTTTTGAAGATTAATTTTGCAAAAGTCCTACTTTTAAAATTTCATTTCTCAGAAACTATTTGACCGATTTTGCCCAAATTTTGTATTTTGCCATGTAAAAATACATTCTTTAATATGGTGTAAAAAATTGTATATCTTACAACACAAATGTTTTTCGACCAGTATAAAATAAAAAAATAAAAATTAAAAATACTCGCTGAAATTTATTTTTTACATGGAATTATCTGTGGCAAAACAATTTTCAAGATTGTGTGCAAAAATAATTCAATTCGCTTAAATATTTTTTGAGATATAGTGAAATACGCAAAAAGTGCTCCAGACTTTGGACTCCAAAAAATCCTGACCAAAAAATATGGACCATTTTTACCAGATTTTAGCTATTGTTATTGTGCAGCTATATTTTATGGATCAGAAATCAGAAACCGTCTAAAAAAATATGATTATTCAGAAAAAGTACGTTTTGTGTCTGATTTCGTAACTTAATATATCTTCTGTGCTATTTAATTAGTATATTTGAGGTTTCCCCTTCAAACGATTAAGATTGAGTCTTAGACCGCTAAGGCTCGACCATTAGATCAAAAGTTATTGGCCCCGTAGTGGACTGATCATTAAGACACGGTTTCGAGCAGATCACCTAAGTCAAGCATCACTGGCTGCGGTCAGTGTGCGGGTGGGTGACCACTTAGATCAGTCTGCGTCGGGATCGAGGGTGTGTGGTATTGGTCCTCGTTAAACTGTTCTACCGTAAAGTGCTCGACTACGCGTGCAGGTCGTCAGGCTACCGAAGCGGGGGCGCCATCCCTTCTGCAATCAAAATTGTGATCCTGTGTGTCTCATCCTCAGGGATGTTTCCCAGACCGTCGCCAATAGCCCATTGTGCAGCTCTAGTGCGACGTAAATGAGCTACAACAACAAAAGTTATTGAGGCTGTTCCGTTTTTTTAATTTTATTTATCGCACTGTACATCGGCACCATGGACCAATGTAAATATTTGTAACAATTAGCGACGAACTTCTGAATTTAGTACGAATAATTGATGTCTGTAATAACAGGTGGAACCATTCCATCAGGTATTCCAGTTCTGTGCTCTAGAACTATTTTAAATTTTCCAGTTACTGAATAATTTTTCAATCAATTGAATTGTAAAATAAAACTCTATAGTACTTACATTTGAAAACAAAATAGAAGTAGATGGATACCAAAGTTTCGTTCTAAGATATATAACTAACTTAAAAAAAATTTTGTTTTTTTCTTGTCCTAACAAAGTTAAAAAGATATATGTTTGTTGTACTTAGAATCAGTCTCTGATTTAATCCCTTAAAACATTCAAAAATTATTGTGCTCTTTTTAAATTTTACTTGCAAAAGTACTTAGCCCTGTGCATCAGTGCAGAATACGTCGCCATGGTTATACTTCAAACAGCAATAATTTTGCGAAATTTTGACCTTCCTCAGACGACGTGGACAGCATCTGAGCTGGAGTCCCTTTCCCTAAACATCCTCATTTCTACGATGCACTTTCGGCAATGATATATTTGACGAGCATTTTGCTACACATACACACCAGCTATCAGGATTGAAATTCCAACTTCCGGCTCTCTTTAACTGCTGTGCCACCAGAAGGATAGAAAAAGTTCTGATAGATCTGTTTTTGTGAAACTTTTTTAATAATATAATCTCTATTTTTAATTTACAAAAATAATTATGCATCATTAATTATAAAAACTATAACTCTATAAAAATAATACAAGGAGGCCCTCAAAGTAAAATAATGGGTTTTAAAATTTACATTTCTAACTACAATAAAAGTAAATACGGGGATACGGGGTACAAATAACATACGGGGTTGAACTATTTACAACCCGATAAACGGTGAATTCGCAATCGAACCTGCAACATGTATTCACTCCAGAGCGTGCAAAAATCAAAAGGCGAATGCTGCATCAATGTGTTTCTTTGAGGACTGATTAAAGTAAATACTGTTTTATGAATACGAAAAAATATAATCAATTGTAATTGGATATAATCAATTGATGTATTTATACCCTGATACTATATATTTAGAATCTTTGCAATACTGGAGAACGAAATAGGCACAATAAAGATCACAAAATAATATTTAAACGCACAATTGTGAGAACACAATTTTTTTTAAAAAATCTGATGACTCCCTGTAGAAAAAGCAGGATAATATGAAAACTAGTATAATTGCTTCATAAAACTCAAAAATATATTTGAAATATCACTTTTCTTTTTATTTGATATAGACAATTTTTTAAATTGTTCATTGAGACAAAAACCTTTGGAAAAAATATTCTAAATGATTTTGATTGGGGATCACTCTACTTTAACCCACGTTTCAGAAAAACTTGCGTTGTGGAAAAGCGTTGAAATAATATAAGAAAACAGTTTTTTGAAAAGCAATAATCATTGTTTGTTAATGTCTGTAGAAATCTATGTTCTAAATATATCAATCTATTTGATAATATGAATAAGACTTTTTCATATCAGTTTTTCATTATTTAAAAAGTATTTTTAGCCCACCCGATTAAACCAATTAAGAAGTTTTTCTTTCTTTCCCATGAACCATTTCTCAGATGGGTTTAACCTGTATACTCAGCTAATTTGTAAAAAATGAAGTAGACGAGATAAACATCAATGGTTAATTAATTTTTAAGTTTGAAAAAAAAATCGAGAAATTTATATTGCTGAAGATAATGTTAAAAGCAAGAAAAAACTTATTGTTAAAAAGAGGTTAAAAACATTTAGTAGAAGCTCATTTTACTTTCCACCTGAGATTTTGACAGCAAGTTTTGAACAAAAAGACATCACAATTCAATGAACCACTTGAAATATGCTTTCAAAAAATTTTGATGTTAAAAAACAAAGTAAGTTTTTCAATGCTAATTTAAGTAAAGAATCTGACAAAATTTATACATCCATAAAAGGTAAGTTTTCTTATGCAAATTTCTAAAATTAAATTTTTAGTTGTCACTTGTAATTTTAACTTTTAATTTTAATTAAGTTAACTTAGATACAAAAACATAAATTTCAGCTTTTATTTTCATACTATGTTAAATCATTATTTCAAATTTAATTATATCTTTTCAAAATATGATGGCCATTATGTGAAACATTGATTACCAAAATTGATAAGTTTTGTGATGCAAATTCGTAATATTGATTTCTCACATTATCTTTTCTAAAATTACAGTTAAATCACATTCTCTTAAAATAAAAAATAAAAAATGGCGATTATTTTCAAATGAGAGGTTAATGCTCTACTCCAATTCACTTTCTCTTTTAAAATCTAAGATCATGCTAGCATTTTTAGTCAAGTGTGCAGCACAACTATACTTTTTCTAAATATGGCTCTTGTGCAAAATATTGATGATTGTTTTTGTAAGTGTCGTTGAACAGTCGGCCCATTTTTGGGTTTTCGACTACTAATGTTCAACTCCGTAGCCTTGTACTTTTTAACTCAATCCAGAAGACAAGGGAACTCCTGGATCAAGTGTTGGGCGAACGTTTGCTTTCGCGAAGGACATTTTGACCCCGCATTTGCGTTACATGGAGAGGAAGACTACGAGAACCTCCCACGGTTAGCCAGACGATAGAGGGACTCTAACCCATGATCCGTCTACAACTAACGATATTTTACGACAGCAATGTGGTCAGTGCAAGTCTGATGCGGTTTCGTGTTGACCAGTCATTGCTGGGATTGTTAGGTTCACCTCATTGGAAGGCGAGCGCTCTATCCCCTGAGCGATCACGGCTCAAATATTGATGATTGCAAATTTGGGAAATTAATTTCATAATTGGCAATCTTAACGTTACAAATATACCACACTTTCCTTTAAAATTTGTGATTTCAACTGCTATTTTCAGACAAAGTTGCAGTTACAGCTAACATAAGTAACAGTTTTTTTTAAATAAAAAGCTTCAAAGATTTATTTATACTTTAAAAACCCTTTTTGTTGTTATCATATTTGTGAATTAATAGATAACATTTAGCCAACATTTAATAGCCATTTAGATGAACTTTTCATTGTTTTTTGATATTTTTGGAGGTCCTTAAACAAATTTAAATAAACTAAAAACTGTTTGAATACCACATACTATTTTTTAAGAAGTATTAAATATTTTTTTTTTCATAAACTAATAATGTCATAACTAATTTCCTTGAAGCTTAAAATATATTAGATAATTTAGGAAATTTGACAACCCTATACTTCCTAACTCTAAAAATTTATTTATCAGATAATTAAAATCAGATAATTTTTAAAAAATTTTATAACTTTTCTTAACTTTTTAATTTGAGAAAAATTAGTTTCGTTACCCTTATTGTTATATTTTTTAAAAAAATGTCTTAATATTTTTTACTGCAATTTGTATTATTTTATTTTATTTTATAACCGTCGTTGAACAGCCGACCCAATTTCATGGGTTTACGACAACTGATGTTCAACTCCGTAGCCTTGTAATTTTGAACTAATTCAGAAGACAAGGAAACTCCTGAATCAGTACCCCCAGAGGTTTTGATTTGTTATGGGAACATGGAGGACTTTGAGACTCGACAGATTTAACGTGCACCAGTCACCATTTACTACTAGGGGATTCTTCGGCCGGTGAGGATCGAACCCACGACCTCTTGGACATGGGCCCAGTGCCCTACCAACCAGGCTATCCCGGCCCCAATTTGCATTATTTAAATTTTTTTTTTTTTTTTTAAATTTGTATTTTTTTTTTTTATTATTTTTTTTTTTTTATTATTTTTTTTTTTATAACCGTCGTTGAACAGCCGACCCAACTTAATGGGTTTACGGCTACTAATGTTCAACTCCGTAGCCTTGTAATTTTGAACCCAATCCAGAAGACAAGGGAACTCCTGGATCGAGCTACAATATGTTACTGAAACTTATATTATATTTCCCTAATTATTTATTGGATATTTGATAGATCCCTACTCGCCCATCATCTGTTTTCCTTTTAATTCAAACTATAAAAGCATTGAAAATGTAAGAATTGCAAATATTTTTTTCGGTCCTTAAGTTCAATAAAATTTACTATACTTTTTAGTACTTTTTTAGTATTTTTTACGGATACTTAAAAAGACGTTTGCTTTATCTGAGACTATATTTTTCAAAGTATTATGGGAATATGTCTATTCCATTTTGACTACAACATAGGTAATATGTGTTTTTCATGCTATTACAGGCATTGCATATTTTTCATCCTTTTAATCTCCTTAAGTTAATAAAAGTGTTAAACTAGCTTTGGTTACTCAGTTGTATGTACCTCATAGGTACCTCGTGGAATAATAATTAGTGTTATAATTGCTTCGGAATCAAAAACTAGCTGTTATGGAAATAAAGATAAAGAAAAAATAGAATTTTATCTTCACTCATATGAAAATGAATAAAAAAAAAATTAACAATTTTTTTTTTTTTTTTTTTGGAAAGGGTTTCTAAAATCTTAATAAAAGATGTAGAATGCTTAAAAATTTTGTTTCCCATAATGTCTTTTTACATCGTTTTGTTTTCTGCAAATGACAACATGGTGGTTAAATGAATAAACCTAAAAATGCATGCAGGAGTTATACTCACGCAGAAAATAGTACGTTTATTTTATAAAAAATTAATCAAACCTTATACATGTATGAAATATAAAATGTATGCAAAGGTATGTATGTATGCAAAAATATATTTTCGAAATCCTAAGCGTTACTGCCTTAAAAATGGTTTGTTGCCGGTGACAAATAAATTATTTGTGTTAGTAAAAATTTGTGTCCAAAAAGTTACATAAAACTATTTGAATATAATGATTTGTGTTAACTATTTTTTGTACTTTTATTTTATTTTTTTAAGTAAACAAACAACTCAATGTTTTGTAGTAAGTAGTCTACATTATATTTTTTACACTTAAATGTTCAATTACAATTTGAATTCAAATTCAATTCAATTACATTTGTTCAATTACAAATTAATTTACAATTTATCGAAAAAAATTGAATCAAAATAAATATATATTTGTTTGCAATTCAAATTTATTTTATTATATAAGCAATTTTTGCTATAAACTCAATAATTATTACATTAAAAGTAGGACTATATATTTTTAAAACCATTTATTAAAAATAGTTCTTAAAAATATTTCATAGAACTGAATCATGAAAGAGAAAGCTTTCTTCTGCATACTTTAAATTAACTTTTATTTAATTATTTAAAAAAAGAGACTGAAAAAATCGTATTTGTTCAATTAACTGTATTATGTTAAAAAAAACTTCCTAAGTTCGCCACCAGATGGCTCTTTTTCTAATGAAAAGAAATGAAAACTTATGCAATGAAATTCTTGATGGAACATTTGTTCGACTTGTGAATATGAATATGTTTTATTATGTATGATGCAGAAGGTTCAGAAGTATTCTTAAACAAATTCTACTAGAAACTAAAATACGTTAATTTCTATAACTTATATTATTAAGTAATATATTATTAAATTGTATAGAAAATAATTTGACCTGACAGAGAACTTATATATAGAAAGTATTTAGAAATGTAATCAACTTCGAAATATTCATATGAAGGATATTAAATTTGTAATCAGAAGTTCCATTATATATCTCACTAAAAGTATTAATCTTATAAAAATTATTATTAACGAAAAATAAAGTACAAAGAAATCTTTTATGGTATCATTAAAATAATAGTTAAATTTTGATTTTAAAATATTATTTATTTTAAAGATTATTTATTTTTTAATCAAATATTATTTAAATTATTAGAAATTATGATGAATGCAGTAACTTATAAATCTTATCTATTTAAAATGTTATTGTGTTTTTTATTTATTTGTCTGTAACTTATTTCTCTAACAATAACTCCAAAAAACTCAAGCATAATATATCCAGGACAGAGATTACTGATCACTCATATTTTAATTAAATAAGCATTAATTCATTTAAAACTTTTTGAGAAAATTAAATTTAGTGCTTAAATGTATTTATATGAACAGAATTACTTCTCCAAATAAAACAAAAATTTCCTAAATAAAGACTAAATTCCAACTCCTTAAAACTTTTATGCTTAACTAAAAAAAAAAGAAAAAAAGAAAAAAGAAAAAAAAAATATATCGAAATTCATTTTTATAATTAGTCACAAAAATTATAGTGCATTGTTAAAAATGTTATTAAAATGTCACTGTTTTAAAAAAAAGTTTACATTAGTCACTTTTTACACTATATTATAACATTTGTGACTTAGAAAATGACTTTAAAAAATTTAAAACTTTCAGCCTCTTTCTTCTAAACTTTGTAAACTTTTTTCCAATATTTTTTATGCTGTTTTGAAAGCAATACAGAATTTTAAGTGATTTTTTTAATACTAGCAAAATTTTCCCGAGAAAGTTTAATTCTTTTTTCATGAATACAAAATTTTATTTTTTACTTTTTAGTATACCCACAATTTATAATGCTGCCCATTGACTTTAAAATTTCGAATAGTTAATTAACTAATTATTCATTAGTGCTCCCAATGTTAAAAAATAACAAATTCTTTCCACATCAACATCAAATTTCACAATTACGTTTCAGACATCCTGAAAACTTCGCAAAAATTCAATGTAGTTTCAGAAATATTTCTGGTGTATAATTTCGCAAACGTGTCATATTTATTGACAATGAAATGTTTCTGCCATTTTTTTTAGTTTCTAGAATAACACCGTTGAAATGATTCTTTGACATTTCAGATGGACTAAAGAACCATTTCTTTTTTGTGTCACAAAAGCTACAGAAGTTATTTATTTGAAACGCTATTTCAATGTTTCGAGTAGTATGGCAGAGTTTTATCAAATTAATTGGCATTTTTAAGGCCAATTATATGAACGATTAAATTTGATTAGATAAAAATCTAATCACTAGATCAAAAATTATTCAGAGTGTTACGCATTTATTTATTTAATTTTTTGAGTACTGCATTTCATATTTTTTTACAGAAAATTGGAAAACTACAAAAAATTCTTAAAATACGATAGAATTACAAAATGAATCACTCCCGTTTTTCTCACTTTAAAATGTTATTACAAAAAATATTACATAAAACCTATTCATAACTTATTCGAATTTTGAAAGTTAATAATTTGCATTATCATATAAAAAATTATGTTTTTTTTCAAAGTAAACTGAAGTTGTTATTTATTTCTTATAAATTATATGCAATAAACAATTTAAATTTTTTTACTTCAAAACAAATATAACTTATTTTTAACTTTTTTAAGTAGAACTATTATGAGATACAACTGAATTGCATAACAAATCAGTATAGGAAAAAGTTTTTAACTGCATGAGGACATGTACTTCATCATTTAACTTAAAGAGAATAGGTAGCGTGACAATAAATTTTTAATTCCAGGTCAAATCTTTTCTTGTGTTGTATAATTTTCTAAGACTCAAGTAGAAATGACTATAAATTACAATACACAAAACAAGAGGGCTATTCGTTATAATTATTTAAGGTGTGTAAGTCGACGTTTCTTTTGTGTTTTAAATGACTTTAAAAGACTACGGAGTGCAAATTAGAGTAGATAAACACTTAAACAAAATCAGGTGTTATGTGGTCAAATTACTATTTCAAGTTCAGGAGATTGTAGAAACTGGGTTAAAATAGTTTCATTTGTGGTAATTTTTCAAAATAAAATACTAGAACTAGCAAATTTTAAAATTTCAAAAGCATACATTATAAATAATATATTTTAATTGTGTCTGGAAACACCAGACAAAAGTAATCGGATGATTTTGGTTTTTGAAATTTTCGAAGAAAATAGGGTATACGGTTTTGTTTATAAGTTTTAAGTTTATTAAGATGAGATTAACCATACTCTTTAGTTGTGTCAGTATGAAGTGTCTAACCATTAGTTTATGATCAGTCTCGGATTTTTATTTACATGTATGCTTGTTAATTAACAATATGTATGCAGGGCGGAAAATACTAATAAGAAAAACCTACCTGAATAACGATAACATGACTCAAGAGCCTAACATTAAATGAGTAGTAAAAACTGTGGTGCAATATATCTTTGAATACGAAGTTAAATAACCCAAAAAATGCCATAAATGATTACACTTATTTTTAAATTAACACCAAATAGACCTTTTACAGACAATTTAAGTTAAATCTAAACAACTATTATGGGAAATACGCCAAACTCACGCTCAATCACACCCTACGTGAATAATTTCGCTTCCGAAAACACCATTATTGTGGTGCCCTTTGAATATTGTAAGTAGATTGCGTACAATCAAGCACCAGTTGGCGTGAGTTTGTTCTTGTCTTTCATGCTGCTATACATCTAGTGAAGCAGAAGTTTGCCCTCACAAAATGTCTGTATGTTTTTATGTCTAGTATGTATGTAAATGTATGTCACGTCGAAGTTAAGTTATAACCATTAGTCAATGATCCGCCCCTAATTTTTATTCACATTTCTGCTTTTTAGTTAACAATATGTATTTGGCGCGCAAAATAATAATAAAGAAAACAGCCTAAATAACTGTTGATACAAACATCGGATTTTCACGAACATGACTCAGGGGATTAACTTTAAATACACAGTAAAGAGCCGTGGTCGTTTAGGGGATAAAACGTTCTCTTTACAATGAGATGAACCAGGTTTGAATCCGAGTGATGGATGGTCGATACGAATTCCGCCCCCGGGGAGCACCGACTGCAGTGTTGACCTCAAATAGCATCAGAGGTACACGGATAATGGGTTAGTCCTCTTGCCGTCAGGATAACCTTGGAAGGTATTCGTTGTTTTCCTCTCCATGTAACGCAAATGTAGATTGTTCCATTAAAAGTCCTCCCTCGAAGGCAAATTTCTCGAAATATTTGATTGATGAGTGCCTTCTGGATTGGGTTCAAAATGAAATAAAATGGGTATAAAATAAATTACACTGTAAAAATTGTGGCAAATTTGAATCTCATAACTTGATATGATGTTGAACAACCCAAAGAATTTATTCCAAATTTATTCACTTTATTCCAAATTAGCATCAAATCGAGTTTGAATATGCAATTTAACGGGTGTAGTTAAATTTAAATACCAATAATGGAAAATTCCTGCACGTATGTTTTTTGTTGCGCAATAATCATAACTAAACTTTATGTTTTAAATATCTGTAATATATTTGTGTTGTCTGTATATATATAATCCATCTGTAATATATTAAACAGCATTATAAGATTTAACTCTATCTCTTTCTGTTCTGTTAAGTCTAATTCGAATTCTTATTTTCTTAACGTTGTGTTATATTTACATTTTATTTGTAAACTAATTTTATTTTAAGTATTACTGGGGTCTATCTAAAACTAGCTTTCTTACTCTAAATTGGGCAGCAAAAGTAACTTCACTGACTCCTAGGTGTCATATCTTATTTTCTCGGAATAAAAACATCTTTTAACGATCGATTCGGATTAGATTAGATTAGATTCAGATCCGGATTAAATTTAGAATTGGATAAAATAGGGGAGGAGAGTAGCCGCAATTTGGAAAATACGGTCCAAATCAGAAGAGAATTAGTTTATTGTGATTTAGTTTATTGTGATTTTTGCAATATCTCTGAAACTATGCAATTTAAAATTTCTGCACAGTTGGAAAAAATGTCGATCCAATGATATTTCTGTAGAAACTTACAATTTTGTATAATTATATATATTTTTTTATTATTTATTTTTTTAACGATTGGAACAGTTTGAATTGCAAAGCGCTACGTTTCTTTTTAAATCTAAGAACTAATAAAATATATAATTTCAATCGGATCAGTGAAATAATTCTTGAAAACGAAAATTTATTTTATTTATCTATTTTTCTCAAATATTACTCAGAAGAATATTATATTTTAATCTTTTGCAAACTACATAACTTACAAAATAACTTACCCATTCAACAAATTTTATAATTGTGTATTATTTCTTTTAAAAATTAGTTTCATACTATTTTAAAAATAATTATTATTGTAAATTTAAATGATAAAATTTAAAACTTGAGCATCAGTTAAATTGTTTCTGTGATATAATTTTTGAAAAACGACATATGCTTTTTGAATTTTTTTTTCTAGTAAAGCTTATAACAGCAGTTCACAAAGTTAAAAATAGGATTTTTGATTTTTTTTTTTAGCATTTCAGGATAGGGTATTTTAGCAGCTTATTACATTAAATTAAACAGTAACTTCCAAATTAACTTCCCCCATCAGTAAATTTTAAAATTTTGCATTATTTCTTTTAAAAATTAGTTTCATACTATTTCAAAATAATTATTGTAATTTTCAATGCTAAAATCTAAAACTTGAATATCAGTTTAATTATTTCTGAGATGTAATTTTTCAAAATTGCCCTATGCTTTTTGAATTTTTTTCTGTAACAGATTATTACAGCAGCTTATCAAACTGAAAACAGGGTTTTAGAATTTTATAGCATTTTAGTATAGGATTTTTAGCAGCTTATTACATTAAATTAAACAGTTTATATTTAGTTTTAAATCGTGACTTTTAAATTATTTTAGTTTAAGCGAAGACAAAAACTCTTTCAAATTTTTCAAGTTTTAAATTATATTAAGTAGGAAATAAACTGGTTTTAAGTAAACTAGTTTTATAAACTTTTACAAAAGCTTTTGATTTTCCGATATAGTTCAAGATATATTCCACAAAATTGAAAAAAAAAAAAAAAAAAAAAAAAAAAAAAAGCATTTCATGCAGAAAAGGCTTAAGAGGTCTTTTCTTCGCCATCTCAAATATTATGTTATATTTTCGTTTTCTTGAAGTGTTTTGGAAAAAATATTATGATAGGACAACATTCGATAGCACTTAAACTTTCAAAAAAATATGGGTAATAAAGGTGTTGCTTTCTTAGATTTTACCGTGTGTCGCTTTTTACATATGGGCACTTGATGACCCAAACTTCTAAAGCAATAAAATTATGTGGTAAGTAATACTAGATAGTTGACTTAATATTGTTTAATTTGTCTGTTTGTAGATTTCATCAAAATTTTCTGGTGAAAACTTAATATAATAGAAGCATTGGAATGAAGCTGAAAAATTCCCTTAACCTAAATTACGCATTAATAAATTTATTTGTCCGAAAAACAGTCAAATGTATGTTACTTAACTAAATTTCAAAAAAATGCTTATTCCAAATTGGAATTGATACAAGTTTGTGAGAAAAAAAAATTAATACTAGCATAAAGCCAGTTATATTTTCTAATAATAATTGATTGACGATCTTGTATTTTACATGATTCAAAAGTCACTCTCGAAGTAGCAAACATCTGTGAAAATTGAATGATAAAAAACATGTTCCTATCCTTTTAACCGTTGAGTTCAGTCAGAAAATAAATGCATCTTACACTATTAGAATTCTAAAATTACGATGAAATAACCTGCAACCGTTGGTCCGTTCTCGTAAAGTTTAAACGTTATTAAAAAAGGTTTAAAAGCATTATAAATTTTGAAATAATATTTCTTTTAATGTGCAATCTTTGTTAAAATTAAAAAGTCTCCGAATTCTATCGAAACTTACAATTCGAATAAGGTAAAAAAAAATTATTAGAAATTACCTACATGTTTTTTCTGACAGTTTCAAGAAGACCTTGATTAATGTTTGGTTGTTAAATAATTAAAACATAGTCACACTAAAATTTTAATTATTGTTACAATGTGTTTAATAAACGTTATTCAAATTAATCTTTCTTTTTAATCAGGATTTATATAAAAGTTCTTAGTGCTTTTTTTTTAAATTTCTAAAATGTATACCTCATTTCTCCTTCATATGGCCTGTGTATCTTATTTTATAATGTAAAATTACAAAATAAACCACTTAATATAGTTACGAAAATCTTTTGAAAATTTTTTGAATTGCTCACAGCTTTTTGAATAACTAATATAAAATGTTGCATTTTTAATAAATTTCCTATAAAAATTTGTGTCTAATTTCTCATTTTCTAAAATATTCAATTCTCATTTTCCAAAGTAATCTTTAAGGTATTTCTAAAAAAAGTAAAACAAAAAAACGTTTATTAAAACTGCACTCGATAGGTTTACGGAACTTAATGAGTAGTTTGCGTAATCAAAAAGCACATGAGAACAAGTTTTAATCTAATGAAGACAGAGCTGTTCACAACAATCTTAGTTTCTTAACAATAAAACTTCAAAAAAATTGCATTCTTAAATTTTAATGTTTCGAGAAATTTTTGACAGTTTAAATTTAGGCAAAAATAATTGTAAAAAAAAAAAGAAAAATAAATAAAAAAGAAAAAATGAGAAAGAACATTTTCATTGAGCTCAAGCGAATGATGCTTTTGAAAGAATAGGCACATTTAGTAGGTGTTCGCAAGAACAACTTAAAATCAAATTAATTAATTAACAATTTTAAATTAAAGAAACATATTGAAACCTTGAATAGAAATTTGGAATGTGCATGTTTGGAATTTCTTGGAGTTTGAATTACTCAACTGAAAAATAGCTTTCAAATAAAGTATTTCTCCGAAAATGCAAGTCGAGTCAAATTAAACGCCTACCAAAAACAAAAGTAAAGCTCTATAGTCAATAAGGGTCAAAAATAAAAAGTATTTAATTTTAAAAATATAATGCAGTTAAACTAATTTAAATTGTTCGGTTCTCATTTATATTATAAAATTATTTCAGAAATTTAATACTTGTAATTATTCGTTTCAAGGGCGTAAATGCCTAAATGCAAAACATTTGAAGCGTATAAAATCACTCATTTAAAAGAAAAACATCTTATTTTCTTCCTTTTATCCCTTTATTTAGCAGTTCTATAAAAATAGCTTAGGTGTAGTGGATGTTCCTAGCACCTTTGATCTTAAGGAAACATTATTATTACCACGCGTGAAAAACTAACATTAAATCCGTAAACGAGATAATTAAGAACTCAAATAGTGTGAATTATTTACCACATTCTAATCTTTTCAAATTTTCTTTTTTAAAGTTCTCAATCAGCACACCCCTAAGTATCTTTAAATTTGCTTGTTTTCTTACAACCTTTAGAATAGTGGACTGTAATTTCACGTGGGTTAAGATATGTCCTTCTTTATTCGTTTCACTGGGTCATTGGTCCCGATTGGTTTAAGTTTGAAGCAATAAAGTTCGGGAGAGTTCGCTTTGTCGTTTGGGACGTACTTAAACATTCGAAAATCTCCTCAAAAAAAAGACCCTTAGGTCAGAATGGAAAAGTTGCTGTTTTGAAATGAGAAACGCCTATATCCGTTTCTATAGTCAAGAGCAAATCCGGAATCGTTTGTCGACTTATTTCCGAAAAATATTCAAAATAAATAAGTCTTAAATAAATATGATAAAGTACGTTTTAGTTTTTTGATAAAGTACGTTTTGTGTCTGATTCTGTAACTTAATTAATTCACAATTAATTAGCATATTTAAGATGTTCTCTTTAAATCAGAATGATCGGCGCTTAGTTCGTTAAAGTCTCTTGACGTTAACGCGCTAAGCGAAATAAGTTATTCAAGCGATAATTATTATTATTATTATTATTATTATTTTTTTTTTTTTATTTTTTATTTTTTTTTTTTTGCTCTGTACATCGTCTTTTACATTCTTTCAAAATATCTTGTTTAAAATTAAAGCATTATTCCTCGGCAAAGCATTGTTCTTCAACAAAGCAGTATTCTTCGGCACAGATAAGCAAAAAGTATGAATAGAAACCCTTATGACTTTTAAAGTATTAACTATTGTTCGTTAGCTTATACTCATTGAATAACTATTAACATGAATCTTAAATCTATTAAATTTAATTACAAGTACAGGATGAGGCATTTTTTCACATACTCAAATATAAATAAAACTATGCTATAGAACAACAATACTATGTTAGCAGATAGTCAATTGAAACGAAACTTATACTTTTGGCACAACGTAAGAACAAGCCTAGCTGGAAAAGTTAGTTTTACAGAACAATTTAGAATAAAAACAATTAATTTTGGACGCATTCATATACTAATTCATAAATTAAAACTGGTTTGTAAAGTCACACATCATTGAGAGAATATTAAGACGAATTCAAGTTAGGCCTAAGTAGAACAGAATCGAATAAGGATAATTAAATATTATGAAATTATTTATTATTATTTACAGAAATGAATGAATTAAGATATAATTATGTTTAAAGTTTTGCTGAAAATATAAATGCTTTACGTAACAGTAAACTTCAGAAGATTTATGTTTTGAAAATTGCGAAAAATACTCACACTATCCCATGCTTGATTTTAAATAAATTTAAAATTGGTGATTTCCCACGCTTGCCAAAATTGGAATTTTCGGAGACGATAATAATCCATGAAACGTTTGCTTGAGCTTGATGTTAGGTAATCTACATTATTGGTGCTTGGTATTACTTCAATACTTAAAATTTATATCAACGCCTAATTGAACTTGAAATAAAGTTCTCTCTCTAAGCTTGAAATATAGGCTCTCTCATTTTTAGGATTGCTCAGCAACTAATACACTTTTACGACGCATCTAAGAAGAAACTATACCATCTATTAAATATTTCTTTTTGTTCGCTTGATTATGTAATCAATGTTTCGTACTTTCCGATAAGTATTATTCTTAATCATGAGAGTGCCTTATAAGTCCCGAATAGTTAATTTATTTGAATTATTTCATACTATATTTATGTACATAATCTGTGCTGTAGTTAACTGACTATATCTGATATTTAAATTTTTAACGCAAGTGCATAAAAGCTTCATTATCCAGAGTTTTATTTTTTTTATCTTTTAAAATGATTTATACACAGTTTTGGATATTGAATTCCATATTTTAAACAATTTTAGCTAAACTTAAAAAATCATTTAAATAAATGAACTGACCAACTGTTAAAAAACAATTTTTTTTAAAAGCTTATTCTATCACTCCTAAATAACTTTGGAAAAGTCAAATCTCTAATTTCAATTTAATTAAAATAATGTGGAAATATCAAGTTAACAAAAAATTTTAAAAGCAAAAGCAAAATATATCCTATAAAACTAAGAATATGGAATGTTAAGAATGGGTTACTTTTATAAATTGGTCCTTTTAATTTAAATATTCTTTACATTAATTTTAATAACTTAACCAGGTTTTTAAGGTTCACCAATAGTTTAATCGATAATCATCTAAACATATAAATAAACTATTACTCTCTCATTGAAAAAAAAAATAAATGGAGATCAAATTATTAAGATTTAATATTTTTTTATGGATCAATCAATTCAATAAATTTATTTTTTTAAATAATTTTCAATTCAAAAAATTAATTTTTCTAAATTTAAAAAAAACATGTTTACATTGTTATTAAACCTGACTTTCTACAACCTTATGCGTTGACCTTGAACTGGATAGAACACGAAAGTTTAAAAATTATTGTACATCCAAATTGAATACATTTCAAATCTAAAGTCATTAATCATTTACTTTTAACAGAGTCCTTCTTATACTTCCTTGCAAACGTTTAACAACATTCTTCTCGTTGATGTTGATATATAACAAAAAATAAATAAAAATGTTCCGTGAATAAAATATGTTCTAAGAAAACTGTTCTCATTGCATTTTAAACGGAAAAAGTAAAGCATAAAGTGCTGAGACCACCCTAAGAGAAGCTTTGCCTATTGTATTTGTTGTACACAGTTTGAGTTCATTTTATAGTGGATAAAATCACTCAATTTGCTTATATTTCTATCTTAATCAAAAGAACACCTTGTTGTTTAAAAAAAAGGTTATGACTTAAAGGTCGTTTTGGAGTAGGATGTCATGTTCAACTGGGTCGAGATATCGTTTTTGTACGAATTTATGATGTGATTTCTTACTGTTACGGAACTATTTCTTTTTTTTTTCCTTTCTTAATTTCTGAGTTGATTACACAAACTTCAGAAACTGTATTTATTGCTCATTCTTCCTTTTTTAAACAACTCATATTTTTTTGTTATTGAGTCTTTATTATAGCTATAAATTATTCAAATTTGGTGCAGTCTTCATTCATTTAAAATAAGCAATCAAAAATTTCGTGTTTTAGCCTATAATAGTTCAAAGTATGTTAGAATGACAATTCATAATATGAGGTGAAATTGTCTGAAAAAACAACACATTTAATGTTTAGGCAGAAATTAAATAAAGATGTTATAGACACACTTACCATATCTGCCTTCTGATTTAAAATACGCATCTAAAGAAGAATAATTTAGCCCATATACTGTAAACTGGATTGGGAATGAAGTTATTGCTAGGGGCAATGAAAAAATAAAATAAAATGCAATAGCTTTTAAAGTCATTGATAACTTTGAATATTGATTTTGATAGTATATGAAACAGTATTTATTGCTCATTCTTCTTTTTTAAACAACTGATATTTTTGCTTTGTTTTTCAATCTTTATTATAGTTATAAATGACTAAAATTTGTTACAGTGTTCATTCATTTAAAATAAACATTCCAATATTTCATGTATTAAACGTAAATGGTTAAAAGTATGTTAAAATGACAATTCATAACTTGAGGTGTAATCGTCGTAATATACAAAAAACACATATTTAATGTTTAGGCAGAAATAAAATAAAGATAAAATAGACACCCTTACCATGCCAGCCTTCTGTTTTTAAAATACGCATCTAAAGAAGACTAGTTTAGACTATATACTGCAAACTGGATTGGGAATGGAGTTATAGCTAGGTGCAATGAAATGTAATAGCTTTTAACGTCATCGATAACGCTGAATATTGATTTTGATTGTAAGCTACTTAAATGAATCAGTACTTATTGCTTATTCTTCCTTTTTTAAACAACTGATACTTTTTGTTGAGTCTTCATTATATCTATAAACTATATAAAACATTTTACGGTCTTCATGCATTTAAATTAAACATTCAAAAATTCGAGTATTAACCTAAAACAATTAAAAGTATGTTAAAATGACAATTCAAGCAGGTAAAATTTGTCGCTATAATCAAAAACACATATTTAATGTTTAGGCAGAGCTTAAATAAAGATGTTATAGACACACTTACCATTTCTGCTTTCTGATTTAAAATACGCATCAAAAAGAGACTGATTTAGCCTATATACTATAAACTAGATGGAGTGGAGTTATTGCTAGGTGCAATGATAAAGTAAAATGAAATGCAATAACTTCTTACGTCATCGATAACGCTGTGTATTGATTTTAATAATAAGATCGAAAATAAAGAGACATTGCAGATATTTGGTCAACAAAAGAATGATTGTTTGAAGTATGCGGCAGGAGCTTTGAAGACAGCCGAAAAATGTTTGTTTAGTAAGAAGGATGATACCTTTGGTGGTGGTCGCCCACACATAACTTCGTAAATATAAAGGTAAAATGATGCTTTTTTTCCTCTTTTCTGCAGTCATGTCAGGAATTAATATAAATATTTTACACTTCCACCTTCTTCATACACAGAGAAAAAGGTATGGTTAAAACTACCAGAATATTGTGAAATTTACCGTGTTTCTTGCTCTATGGGAACGCCCAAAAGTTAGGAAATTTTTACCGGAGCACTTTGGTAATTATTTTGGAAAATTTCATTATAAAATATGATTTTATAATATAGGATGAAATTTGGTAAATGTAGTAATTTAATGGTATCTAAACCATTTATTCACTTAAATTTGCTTTTCAGTTTTCTATTCTTAACTAAATGTGTGGTAGTACGAGCTATAATTTTAAAAACCAGAATTTCCGGTAAATGGAAATAAAATAAACGGAAAAATTATGAGATGAATAGTTTAAATACAGTATATTTTGGTTTTTATTACCAGAATTATGTATTTTTTTATTTATTTTTTAGTTTTTTACCAAATATTTTTTTACTAATTTTATAAGTATTTTTTTCCGGAATAATATTGCTTACTTGAACAGTAGAAAATGTATTTGCCTCAACAAAAAAAAGTATCGCAAACGCTGGAACTTAGTAAGTTTAATTTCACCTTGTTAATTTTTGTATTTTTAACATTAGCATTTTGACGGCAATTTGGAAAGTTAACGCAATAGCGAATTTCACATAATATGCTGCATTCATTATTAAAGCTTTAAGAAAATTCGTCTCGGTCTTCAATTTATTAAATGCAATTATTTGTATTCTTTATTTCAATCCTACAGTGAAACAGAAATCGGAAGATAAGGTAAAATAAAAACTAAAAAACCAAAACAATATTTTTTTCTGTCCGTAATTTAATTCTTACATTTTATACTACATTAAGTTTTAAGTAAATGTGAAGGAAAAATAAGGGTTTAATAATTTTACTTTACAACTACTTTTAAACATGAACTTTAGCAGAGGCAGTTTAAAGATTTTTAATTTGTAAAATGTAATCTTTAAGCTTTTGAGTCTTTTCATAGGAGAGCTTTTAAAAGAAATACCTATTATTTAATTCAGGGAAACTAGCAATCCGATGTACTATATTTGATAATGGACTCTGGCTTAGCTTAGTAATTATACTTTCTTTGAAAACTTAAGCTCTGTTAGAGTAATTTAAATGTTTACACCCCATAAATCTGTGATCTGTCGGAAACGCGATATAGGGACATAGTTTTTCAACACAGGTAAGCTTGTTTGAACAAATAATTCCAAAACCTCTCGACAAGTGTAGAAGTCGAATTGGTAGCGGAAAACGGCCATGCTCTTCAAGCTCTACACTTGTTCAGCAGTTTCGAAACTTTTCGATTCCCTAGTGTACGCTGCTGTAGTAAAACCGTGTCCCTGTAGTAAGAGCCGCGGTGGCTTTTGGAGTCCTGGTGGTCCTGGACAGCTATCTAGATCGCATGTTTGTTACCTAAAGTCTCCGAGGAACTGTAGCACTTACCGACGAATAACAGAGAAGCTGTTAAAATTAACTTTTGAGCTAGTGCATTAATCAAATTTTAAAGGGCTGGGTGGTGTCTAAGGTCCTGGACTGCAATTTTAGCTTTCAAGTTCGTGCCCTGTAAATCCCCCATCAAGTTGAAATAGACACCGCTCATAGAACTTTGGATTACGACAGTGTGCAATCTTTTAAAGATCTTATCAAAAAAGTGATATCTTAGCGTTATGCGGATGAGGGCTGCATTTGATGAATGATCTTAAAATTAGCGTTTAAAGTGAAGTATCGTTCTAAATTTAAAACTTATAATTGTAAAAACTTATATTTGCGATAGATTTAAAAATGAAATTTTTATAATCATTCACAGAGAGCCGCGATGGCGCAGGGGATAGAGCGTTCGCCTTCCAATGAGGCGAACCGGGTTCGAATCCCAGTCGATACGAATTCCGCATCCGGCTTGCACTGACCACAGTGCTGACGTGAAATATCCTCAGTGGTGGACGGATCATGGGTTAGAGTCCCCTTGCCGTCAGGCTAACCGTGGGAGGTTCTCGTGGTCTTCCTCTCCATGTAACGCAAATGCGGGATAGCTCCATCAAAAAGTCCTCCACGAAGGCAAATTTCTCCCAATACTCGATCCAGGAGTTCCCTTGTCTTCTGGATTGGGTTCAAAATTACAAGGCTACGGAGTTGAACATTAGTAGCCGTAAACCCATTAAGTTGGGTCGGCTGTTCAACGACGGTTATAAAATAAAATAAAATCATTCACAGAAGGGCCGGGATAGCCTGGCCGGTAGGGCGATGGGCCCATGTCCAACAGGTCGTGGGTTCGATACTCGCCGGCCGAAGACTCCCCGTGTAGTAAATGGTGACTGATGCACGTTAAATCTGTCGAGTCTCAAAGTCCTCCATGTTCCCATAACAAATCAATACCTCTGGGGGTACTGATCCAGGAGTTTCCTTGTCTTCTGGATTGGTTCAAAATTACAAGGCTACGGAGTTGAACATTAGTAGTCGTAAACCCATGAAATTGGGTTGGCTGTTCAACGACGGTTATAAAATAAAATAAAATCATTCACAGAATTTTTAGTTTTTCAAGATTCGGATAGGTATTACACCTCAGTTTTTACAATGTGCTGAGAGAAGACGAATTCGAATTAATCTTAACTGAATCGAAAGAAATAGAAAATTTTTTTAATGAAGTTTACAGAGATTTAAAAACAAAAATATAAATATTACACAACTAAAAACACACATTTCAACACTTCAATAAATGCATTAAAGGGAAACTTCTATTGGTTGCTATTTCAGAAACAAAAATATTTAACGTATGGGGTGAAAACGTATCAGTATATGCTATAAGAGTTTTAAATTTATTATAAATTGTTTATAAAAATTGAATTGTCTAACTTGAAAAAAAGCTTTCCTGCTCACAAATTTTGATGATGTTCAGGTTGGGAGAAATAGTACACTACAGTTTTTACAGTGTAGGTTATTTTCATAATTACTAAATTTTTAAATTAACTAAAAATAAATCTATATAAGCTAATTTTTCTATAACATATTTCTATCCATTATGAGTTCCGTAATGTCAATGACTTTTCATTTATCAGCATTTTGTAACCTCGACTTATGATATCTGAAACATTAAACATTTAAAAAAAAATACGAAAATTATGTTATCTGCAGTAAATCTTTCAATGAAAAATCCATGTCTATTGTCTTACTAAATCCTCTTGTGACCATAATAACTATGGCACTTTTATTTCATTGAAGTAAGATTTTTCCAATTGTGTACAGTTCCTCGTAAATTAAATAGAGGTACACGGAATATCACTGCTTTGATCTTTGTATGAGCAATGTTAAAAGTAATATCCTTTAGAAAAAAAAAATCTCCAAGTGACCCTCTTTTTTTGATACTGATCCGTTGGTACAAAACGTGTAGAAAGAACAAGAGATTCTTGTGAAGTGACATAGCGGCTCTTCGTTTTGACCTTGCCACCCAATAACACGGGCGGCACCAGGTCAAAAAGGTCTAACTTAAATCCTGGAGCTGTATAAGATGTAGGAGGGTGAAGGAATCAGTTTTTCTGGAGCATTTAAAAAAATCTTGAATGACCTAAAATTACTCTATTTAATAACACCTCGTGTCGTTTTTAAACAACTTCTATGATGTCCAAAGAAACTCTTTTGATATCGACACTTTCTACTGATCTGTACTTCATTTGGGGCCTACTTACATCAAAGACTGTCACCATGCATAAACATTAAATAAATTTTTTTTTATTTATTGACTTTTATGTCTTTGTATTTGTATTAACTTTTCTTTTGAAATTTAATATATATGGAAAATATATTTATATATATATTATAAAAGCCATTCCCATTTTTTTTCCAAAAAATGATTAAAATATTGAAACTTTACAATTTCTTCCTTACAATTACAATTATTCCTCAAAAAAGGATTGAAATATTGAAACTTTACAAATTCTCCTTCACAATTACAATTACTCTCCAAAAAGGATTAAAATATCCAAACTTTACAATTACAATTATTCTCCAAAAAGAGATAAAAATATTGAAACTTTAAAATTACAATTACTCTCCAAAAAATGATCAAGATGTTGAAACTTTGCAATTTCCTCTTTACAATTGCAATTACTCTCCAAAGAATGGTTAAAATATAGAAATTTTATAATTGCTGACATTTTGAACTTAAAAAATTTGGATATTCTATAATTTTTTTAAAATATTTTTTACAAGCTATTTTATTTCGGAAATAAATAATTTTCAAGCTGAAACTAAACTGTGCGATATTCATACGTTTCTTAAATTTAAAAAAAAAATATTAAGTTTTGCAATTCTAATTACAGTATAATACAATTTACAATTAAGTTTTACAATTGCGTGAACATTCAGCTTAAGAGGACCACGGGAGAAACTTTTAATCGCAATTTCTGTTTCTCTTCTATAACTGCGTTAAATTTAAAGTATAGAAAAAGTGAATTTAAGCAAACCTAGAGGGAGCCATTAAGTTTTAATTCCTGAAAAAAAATAAAAATATTGACCAATTATAGGAAGGTAACTTTTCTTATTGCGCGATCCTAAGTTATCCATTCATAATTTGTTTTCATTTGGAGATTTTGAATATTTTATTTCGCAAATGAATAATTTGCTAACTGTACCTAAACTGTGCGATATTCATACATTTCTTAAATTAATTTTTTTTTTTTTTAAATTATTAAGTTTTACAAATCTAATTACAGTGTATTACAATTTACAATTATGTTTTACAATTGCGTGAACTTTCAGCCCCACTGACGGTTCTGCGCGTAAAAAGTCGTATTTTAACCTGCAGTCTTCACTGCATAGCAAAACCGGTTTTCCCATGTTAATGGATAGGGGAACTGTGTGTAGGGGAGAAACATTCTCCCAATTTCGCCCATTTCCTGAACCGCCAGTGGGTTAAGAGGACCACGAGACAAATTTTTTCTCTCAATTTCTGTTTCACCCCTATAACTAATTTAAATTTAAAGTATAGAAAAAGTGAGTTTAAGCAAACCTAGAGCAAGCCATTAACTTTTTACTGAATTCATTTTTGTGTAGTTAATATAACGGAAGTAACTTAAATACTGTGTTATAAGTAGTAATGAGTGTTACAAAAAATATATGCAATATTTGAAAATCTCCGAATAGGAAAACAATTAACTTGTGGGGAAACTTGAACTATATATAATACTAACTTGAATAAAAATTAATTTGAATTCTATTTAATTTAATTGAAGTGACTATACTGTAAAAACTGTAATTTAATACCTGTCAAAATTTTGTGTTAACAAATTCTGAAGGTTCTGTGTCAGTTCAAGTTAATATCTAAGCGAGCATTTTTACACTCTTTAAAAGGTGTAGTTAAATTTGAACTCCAATAATTTAGAAAGCTTATTCCAAATTCAAATGCATATGCGCCATTCATGGTTTATTTTCGCCAATTTTGGCGTCAGTAATCCATCCGATGATCAATATTCTTTGTTTACAATTCGAGCCTGAAAAGGTGAAAGTTTGATTTCGCCTCACGCATTCCAAAGTAACAGAAAGAAATTGCTTTTAAAGGCATGTATGCTTTTAGTAGTATAAAAATATTATTTTTTCTCAGAAATATTTTTTACATAAATCTGTCAATTGTGATAAATAATTTTATAATATTTAACACCTATACGTTTCGGGTTTGTTAACCCTAGCTCGAATTTATATCCATATTCTTTCTGTGTTGCGTGTTTAATTAATGAACCAATTTTAATTTTAAGAAATAGTATATATATATATATATATATATGCATTCTAATGATTCTTGCTTTATATTGTATTGTAAAAATAACTTTACAAATTTTTATGTGTATTTTATCTTACTGTAATTATGAAATTTAGTGTTATTGATTAACAAAGATGGTAGCGTCTACTTTACATCAAGTAGCGTAAAAGAACATTCTTGGTGCAGGTAAACACCTAGATCTAAAAATTATATATGATTTTCACTAAATTACTTTCATGGGAAATAGTTGTCCCCATTTTTGGCGTCAGATATACTAAAAGTTTTACAGTGAAGAAATTAATCTTGGTAAGGGCTAATGTTTGATTACATACGATGTAACTTTTAATCAATACTAATCTTTGTTCTGCAAAGTCTTACAAATAAACACGTTTAAGGCATTTTTATGATGAAATAGTTAAGCAATTTTTCTATACTTATATATTATGCATAAAATATTGTAATTATTTAGCTAATAGACTAATTTGTTACAGTTCCAAATATTATGCTTCTAACTCCAAATTCTGTACAAAATCTGAAGCGTGAAAAAAATTTTTGCTGTAACAAAATATTTCGCAACAATAATTTTTATGAAAATATCATTTTTACCAGCTCCTTAATTTCTTAATCAAGGTTATTTTGATCGTCTTTCAAATACAATTGTATCCTTCCCTATGCAAAACTGTCCATTGTCATAATGGGCAATAAAACATACTAATGTAAAAAGGATAGTGACTGTTTTTTTACAGTTTTTCTTTTATTAAAATTTAATTTTCTGGTTTTAAATTTACTTAATTTAAAGAGTATTCGTTAAAAGTTGTTTAAGAGTGAATTTTTTACTGCATTTCAACACTGCAGAAAATACCTCATTATAATACCCCAACAATCATACATGTAATATTATTTGAATTTTTTCTGCGTTGAATTTACTACAATCACATTTCTTTTATCTTATGTGACTCCAGATATTCAAAACATGTCTTAAAACATTCATTAATATTGGGTAAATATTGCGAATTGAGTTGCAAAATATAATTAATAAAATGAAATAAATTAAAACAGAAATCTAAAAAAATGGCATTTTACTTTTCCATTTCAACTTTTTCAGCAACAACGTTTTTAATTTAAAATTAAAAAGGTTTCCGCAGAGAACTTAAATTGTTTTTAAAACGCAACTAGTAAATTTATTTTTGATTAAGCAAAAAACATTTTTCAGAGCTGAGAGTTGGAGTTTTAAAAGTCATGTAATTATCATTTTAGTTCTCTAAAGTTTTTATGAATTTTGTGTTTCACACCCCATTGTTGCATGAAGTACTTCCTTCATTCCTTTAGAAAAAGTTGCTGAAAACACCGAAAATATTTTTTTTATTATTTTTATAGTTAATTTTAATTATTTTCTTTAACGTTCTGTCTTCAAATTTTTCATAAAAATAGAATAAAAACATTCACTTCTACCTCGAGGTTAATTGCATCGAACTCTTTTTAAAGAAACTTTTGTTTATTTTTACTTTTATAACTTCTTAGAAAGATTTAAAAAAAAAACTTAACTGACTTCCCTTATCAAAACACGTTATCACGAAATATTTCTTAAATTGTTTATTTGAAGAACTAACCACAAATTCAATAACAAAATTAATTGGCCACTATTGTTTGGTTAAAAAAAAAGCAAAAGCAATAATCTGACCAAGAAAACATGAAGCCATCTTTCGTCACTAGTACCCGCCTATTCAATTTCATTCAATAAATTAATCACTTGTTTTGGCTCCAAATAGTCGAACAAACTTGTGAAACACATTTATCATGATGCGTTCAAGGTGCAACCAGGTATGAGGTCATTTATCTGTGTATTGCTAACAAACATAGTATAACCCGTTCAAAATTGCTTTCAAAAGAATTGTTTCAAACTAAATTAATCACTCATATTTTCTTATAAAAAATATATGAAAACACTTAATTATGTGCATTAATATGTAGCAGTATTATTAAAATGAAAATATTATTCCTATTCTTTTTCGAATGCACTGATATTATATAAAACAACTTTGACTAGAGTATCACTAAAAATTTAAAAAAATCAAATATTATCATCGCTAAATATAACTAAATTAGACTAAAAATAGCAAATCAAATATTTTTATTACAAAATAAAACTAAAATTTATTAAAAATAGAAAATCAAATATCATTATTCCTAAATATCATTAATTTTGACTAAAAGTAGAAAATCAAATATTGTGATCACTCTAAACGCTGAACTTTATTACAAAAAAGAATAAAATATTTGCATAACTAATGATTCTCCGTCGCAAATATGCGCAATCCGAAGAAATTAAATAATAAAAATTTTTTGTTCCAAAGGACTCGTCAGAAAATCAAAATCTTTCACAAAATTGCCTCAATGCTTGATCCAGGAGTTCCCTTGTGTTCTGGATTAGGGCTAAAACTACAAGTCAGCGCTTTATAGATAACCACAAAATTCATGATAAAATACAAAATTATAAAAATAATTAATTTTAATTTTCAATTTTGCGAATTATTAGACTATTGCCTTTAGATGTTTTAGAATGCTGACTTACGCATGGCTACAACATTTATGAGAAACTTTTTCGAATCATTAAATCAAGACATGGTAAACTTGATAAAAATCCATTCTAATTTAATATACAGTTTATAACTTCGTTTTAAAAAAATGGCTACTTTTTCGATAATCGTCAAACTCATGGAATTCTCATCAGTATATTTTGTATTTTATGTGTAAAACCCTAATGATATTTTTTTATCAGAATGAAAGAATGAAGATAAAAATTTTCAAATTCTGTTCTTTATATGTTTTCACATCCAGGACACTCTTGGATTTAATTTCATTCATTCAAACAATCAAAATATATGTTTCAAAAATTAAAATATTAACAACTATTGATTGTTTCCGTAAATGTTGTTCGCTAGAATTAGAATCATTTAATTAATTTCATAAAATAATAGTTTTTAATAATTTTTTATTCAGAATTTCGTTAATTTTGCCGAAACTTTTAATACCTGTTTTTCATATATTTTTATGCAATTTTAATTAATATATATTTTTTTATATATAATTTTTTTATATATAATTTTTAATATATTCATGTTTTTATATAATTTTTATTTCAGAAAATTTTAAAGTTAGTTATTTATAATTCTATGCTTTTACTGCAAACGATTAAAATTGTTGCACAAAAATTAAAACATTAAGAATTATTTATTACTTCTGTTAATTTAAAATTTCAAACTTTTTGAACTGAAATAAATCATACTTTTCGGTGAACTTAAAAATAGCATACTCTAAACCGCAAAAAAACACTAAAAAATTAAAAAAATATAAGTAATAAAGTAATCAGCTTTAATTAAAAACTAATCGATAAATATTACAGTTTCCTTTTTAATGCATTTCGAGGTATTTTTTTTCCCCAGGCATTGCTATTGAATGTTCCTAAGATAACAATTTTTTTTTTTATTCTTTCATTCCCCTTTTTTTTAAGAGACAAATAATATTCGTGAAGGACAAATCAAACGCTGATTTCACTTAGCAAGTAAAAGTAAATTGTCCGAGTACATAATTAAAATACAAAAAAAATGTGAAAAAATATTTTTAAGAGAAAAGGAAGAGTGGTGTAAACCAATATTTTAGTGGTGCATTAAATGAGTTCTGAATTGTTCCAATTACAGAGCTATGTCGATCCTAAATACTAAATTCTATTAATTTTACCTTTTAAGGGGTCACAGTACGTTTGCAACAATTTTTTTAAATAAATGTATAATCATTCATTTTGTGGATGCTTTACATGCTCATTTAACTTATAACCAAAAATTTATTTTCAAAAAATAATTAAACTGTTTAAATTTTTTCAAATTTAAAAAAAAGCTAAAAAAATGTTAAATTTTTAAATCCCTAAGGCTTTTTTATTTTAACATATTTTCAATTTTTTTTTTAGTGCTTACAATATTTATCTTAACAATTTTGTGCATTCATTTGTTGATATATTAATTAGAATATTTTTTATAGATTATTTTGTAAAAAAGTAGAAAAAAAAGGATAAACATTCCTGTTAGGTATATATAACATGCTGTAAAAATTGTAATACCTCATAAAATTCTTACTCCATGCACAGTTTAAATAAGTGTATTGTACTAAAGATAAAAAAGTTTACTTCAAAGCTTTATCTTAAATAGAAAAAAATTCCTTAGGGATTTAATTAAGATTAAAACACAAAATTGTCATCTATGAGAAAAAGCACTTTAAATTCTGACTGCTGAGCAAGTTTGTGTATTAAGACAATCTAAAATCATTCATCACTTTTTTAAAAATGTAGATAGAGAGAAGATTTTTTTCAGTGCATTTGAAATAGTTTGAAGTTTTATTATAAGCAATAAAAAAAGTTTTGGTATTTTTGTAATTTTTTTTGTTACTGTGACCCTTTAAAATTTTTTGAACTAATAATTAAATGATACTTTTCCAAAAATCTGGAAAACACGTACACTAAAACGTAAAAAAAACACCAAAAAAATCTAAAAAAAAAACTACATTAAAATGATATGCGTTAATTAAGAAATAATCGATAAATATTACAGTTTCCTTTTTAACGCATTTCAAAATATTTATTCCAGCCATTGCTATTGAATATTCTTAAAATAACAATTTTTAATTTTTTAATCTTCTTTTTTTTAATCCTTGAAATAGACAAATAATATCCGGGAAAGACAAATAAAACATTGATTTATCTCAACAACTAAATCTAAATTGTCCGAGTACGTAAATAAAACACAAAAAATAAGTAGAAAATCATTTTTAAGAAAAAAGAAAGAGTTATGTTAACCAATTTGTTAGTGGTATATTAAATAACATCTAAATTAGAGTTCCAATTACACAGCGATCTCTAACTAAAATATTTCATTTTCTATAAAGAAACGCTTGTTACAAACTGGGTGAAAACTACAGTTATACCTCAGGACCTTTGTACACACAAGGTTAAAAGATGAAACTGGAAAATACAATTTGAAACTTTTTAATTGAAAATGCAATACTTTTATTTCAAAGGGCCTGAAATGCTTGACCTTATTTTTCGACTTAAGTGAACTTCAATGGTTAACAAAGATAACTATTAAAAATTAATGCTCTTAAGCCTAGGATTAAAACAGAGGCTCCACAGCGCGCCGACCTCATGTAGAAAGTCGAACGGCCTCAGGATAAAAATTGATTGGCTTCCCAGAGTGTTGGGAATACTAATTAAGTTTAAATTGCATGGAAAGATCTGATAAAACCGAGAAAAAAAAATTATTATTTAAATGTGAAAAGAACTATAAAAGTAAGAGGCAATTTACTTCCTTGAGCTATGCCATATATTGCATCAAATCATTAATAACGTCCAAGTGATTTCAAGAAATCGTGATGCGGGATTTTAATTATCGAAACATTGATATTTTGTCAGATTCGTACAATTAAGTGCAATAACCTAACGCCTTTAATCAAGACAACAACGTTTGATTAATTTCCATCAAATAAAAAACTATTTTCTGAAATTATTTTATGCTACTGTTTTTTTAATGTTCATGACTGTTTTTATTTAAAAGCTATTGTTTTTCTTGCAGTTATATAAGAAATAATAATTGCGCTTAAGAAATTTTTTTTATCTCTAATTACGTATATACTGTAAAAATAACAGTTTTTTCCTGAACTTCCTTCGTATCTTCTACGTTTTAAAGCTGTGTTGTTGATAAAATATTTCCATGTTTGTATTCTTGAGGAGTTCAAAGTCTCCCTCAACGCTTAAGCCCGTCACCACTGAGTTTAAAGTTCATAATGTGACAAAAAAATTTTATTTGTTCGACTATTCTTGAGCAGGACCGAACTTCGGGTGTTTTAAAACACTAGTGCTGATAATTTCTAACAAAACTTTTGAAGCAGTAGCTGTTTGTAAATTGTTTAGCGGCTGCTTGATTTCAAAAGAATAAATTAAACTCATTTGCTTTGCAAAATATTTTATTACACATTTATTATATTTTTAGCGGAATTTTAATCAGAGTGAATGCGATCGGTGTGTTTCGCTAATTAAATAAATTTGTAACTTTCAACATATAAAATTTTATGAAATGAATTAGCGTAAAATAATGGAAGATAAAAGTAAAAGTGAAGGCCGCTTGTATCAAACTTTTCAAAATTCAACTTAGCCTAAAATTTATATTTTATAAAAAAAATTACTAGTGTTTTGTGAAAGACTTTTGAAAAAGTTGAAGATGAAAGTAAAAATGAAGGCTGCTTGTATTGAATTTTTCAAAACTCAGCTTGAGCTCAAAATTGATATTTTATACAAATTACTAGTATTTTGCAAAAAAACTTTTGAAAAAAGACTAATGAATTATATAGGAGATAAATAATTGAAGTAACAAGTTAGAGTAATAAATGTCAACAATTTAAATCAAATTACTAAAATCTGTGATTTAAATTGTAATTTTAACGAATTGGTTTAAAAAAAATCTCCCTAGCAGAATTCTTTTTTAAACTTGAAGCAGTCGTCACGTATAATCGTTAAAAATAAAATAACAATGCAATAAGAATAATCTTTAAAATCTTTCAATCTTATCTTATAAATCTTTAAAAATATTTTTTTTATAATTTTGAGAATAAAGTTTAATGCGCAATGTCTCTTTGAACAAATAATTTCACACAGCAACGTTTATTATATTATATTACTACAAATCAAAATTCAATCATTAAACAATTAAAGCTTTTATATATTTTTGCAATATAGAACAAAGTTAACAACAAAAAATGTTTTTATAAATCGATATTGCTTAATAATATTAAATAAAAAAAAATGTAAGCCTTTAGATAGAAGAGATGTTTCTTTTTTCATCATTATGCGGATTTTTGTATGAATTTAGGAAACAGTAATTATGTTTTTGTTTCCTTTCGCAGCATCTATATAAATCAATAAGCTAGAAAAAAAGACAAAAAATAACATAAAACACTAGTAAGGGAAATTTTAATATGGGAAAAATTGTAACTCGACATTTTCTCCCCAACTTCTATAGAAAACAGGTGATTCTGTTGACATTTCTTTCCCTCTGATTATTTAGATGTTTCGGTATTAATGTATCACCCTCGCCCAAATCATAGCTCCAAAGATTCTAATTTGCAA
Organism: Parasteatoda lunata; assembly: GCA_949128135.1. NCBI lineage: Eukaryota > Metazoa > Arthropoda > Arachnida > Araneae > Theridiidae > Parasteatoda > Parasteatoda lunata. The sequence goes on from OX421980.1 coordinate 79,089,034, forward strand.
TAACCAATATTGAAGGAGCTCTAACTTACTAGAGCTGATAAATCTCAGAAAAATTATGTATCTGAAGAAAAAACAATTCGAAAACATAATGAAGTAGCAACTAGTTGATTTTTTAAATCAAAAGTTACTATAAACGTTTTTTTATTATTCTAATTTTGAAAAAAAAAAGGCTCGATAAAATTCCGAACACAAATATTACTGTGTTAAAAGTCGCAATTTAAAAAGAATAACAATATGCATTTTAATAATTTTATATTTATCACAGATATAAATTTATGCAAAACAATAGAATCGTAACAGCAGTTTATTAATTTATAAACTCCCTGATTTACTATTATATATAATTTAATAAAATTAAATAAAGAGAATAAATCAAAATAAGAAGAAAGATCGTCTGATAATATTAGTTGAAACTTGTGTAGAAATAAAAGACAACTAACTGCTCCGGTTCATTTGTAAAGTCATTTTACCAAATGAAGTTGAAAGTTGACGATTGTTTGAAGCACTCAAGGCCTCAGGAATACAGACTAACCTATCCTAACCTACTAACCTAACCTATAATTTTTTTATCCTAATCATAAGTGAATTAAAACCATTGGTTCGAATTCTAGTTTTGCTTTGTGTACCCTACGATAACTTTTCTCAAATCATTTTACGATTATTTTTCACACTTGCTTTCATTATTATATAAATAAGTGGGTCGCTATAGTTTTAAATGCTTTTACACTTAAATATGATTTTGAATATGCAAGAGCTCAGATATTTCTTAAAATAAAACACTAGAATCGTGGTGGCTTAGGGGCAGAACACTCGCCTCCTAAAGATGCGATCTAGGTTCGAATCCGAGAGCTGACTGTTTTATACGAATAATGCTCCTGGCTCACATCGACCACACCCCTGACATACAATATAAATATGTTGTGCGATTAGATTTACCTTTCACATATATTATATGGTTATTACTAAATATATATATATATATATATATATGATATATAGCTATATATATATATATATATATATGATATATAGCTATATATATATATATATATATATATATATATATATATTTATATATATATATATATATATATATATATATATATATATATATATATATATATATATATATATATATATATATATGATATATAGCTATATATATATATATATATATATATATATATATATATATATATATATATATATATATTTATATATATATATATATATATCAAACAACAAAGGCAAGATAATAATCAATACTTAGGAACCTGATTATTATATGATAAGTTCCAAACCTGAATCATATATTAAATAGTTATATTCAAAACGAGCAGTCATTTTTCCTTATTTAGAAACAGTGATTTCAAGAAAGTAAACAATACAAAATATATAAAATTACTCCTATTGAATTAAAGAGGGAAAACAATTATTCAAAATATATTTAATCTCGCACAGAGATAAAAAAGTATGACCAAAACTACTACACTGTTTGAAATTTCTAGGAAAAAATGGTTAAATTACAATTTATTGAATGATTATTTTACCATATTTGTTCAAAACAGTCAAATAACCATAAATAATAGGTAATAGAAAAACTGTTTATTAACTGCTTTCACCTAATACGATTAAGCAATCAGAATTTTATCGCACCAACTAGATTTGTAGTTGTTGTAGTTGTAGTTTTTATTTACGTCGCACTAGAACTGCACAATGGGCTATTGGCGACGGTCTGGGAAACATCCGTGAGGAAGATCCGAAGACATGCCATCACAATTTTTATCCTCTGCAGAGGGGATGGCACCCCTGCTTCGGTAGCCCAACGACCTGCACGCGAAGTCGAGCACTTTACGGTAGCACAGTTTAACGAGGACCAATACCGCACACCCTCGGTCCCTACGCAGACTGATCCATGTGGTGACCCACCCGCACATTGACCGCAGCCAGTGATGCTTGACTTCGGTGATCTGCTGGGAACCGTGTCTTAACGATCAGTCCACTGCGGGACCGCACCAACTAGAACCACCTAATGAAGCTACTTATTTCTCTGGGTGTGCGTGCATATCATAGCCGAGCAGGCTTATCTGTCAATCTCATAACCAGCAGAACTGGAGTTCGTGTTGACACCACTTTCTCCATTCCCTTCAATACATGAAGAATTTCCAGTGTCCGGCACTCTTTAATGCCCGTTACCATACGAAAAGCCGAGCTCCTATATCTATTTAAATATTTTTTTTCTACTTTTTCGAAAAATGCTAGTTGTAAATGGTAAAAATACCGTATAGTTTTGTATTCATTGTTTTATAACTATATTTTTTGTAAATGGTTTTAAAACCATAATGGAAAATAATGTTTTTTACAGTAAACTTTACGGTTAATTGGATGGAAAAACAGCTGCCAGTTTTTTTTACCATAATTTTAGAATGGAAATTTTAACAGTGTTGAGAAAGAAAAGATTTACCGTATTTCTGCATCTATGTAAACACCAAATAGCCTAGTAATTTTTACCAAAGAGCTTTGGTAAAGAATTTGCTACAACTAACATTAAAATATGGTTTTATAACATGAAAAAATTGATAAATATAGTAAATTTCTCATGATACCCTAGAGCATGGTTTAAAAACTGTTTATTTTATTATTATTATTTTTTTTTTCAGTTTTTCATTTTTATTAAATGTGAGGTAATAAGTTCTATAATTTTGAAAAACTGATTATCCAATAAACCGCTTTCATATACGAAACAATTACTAATGGAATGGTTTAAATACTATATATTTTGGTTTTATTAATTAGAATTATGCTGTCTTTTTACCATAATTGCCATTATTATATAGTATGGCAATTTTCGCTAGATTTTTCTCTCCGTGCCCGAATATCTTGGACATCAAAAGCATCTAGTTTTTTTAAATAAAATTCTTTAACTTTAGTTTTGCATAAAAATCACTTAACCTGAAATCATAAAGAGGTAAGCAATACCGAATAAATATTTTTTATCGAATATTCAAAATATATTTTATCTGAAAATATATATTTAACATCAAAAACATCTCATTTATAAAATAAAATTCGTTTACATTAGCTCGCATTAAAATCATTTCGACTTGATCTAATTTCATAGAGATTATGCAATACTGTGTATTACGTGCGTAGAAACTAAATTGACTTGAAAATATTTTTCTGAATCTCATCATGGAATTCTTATACCGAATCACGCAAAAGAGAAAGCGGATGTAACTTTCTATTCTAAGTTTTTTTTTTTTTTTTTTTTTTTTTTTTTTTTTTTTTTAAGTTGAAAATAAATTTATCATTTTTTAAAAGTTGTTTTCAATTTCTTAAACCTACATGAGCTTTTACACTAAAAAATAGTCAAAGCTCGTTGTTAAAAAATTATAGCGGTGATTTAAAAAAAAAAAACATTATGTTCACTTTTTCTTCTAAAAAGGTTCTAATATAATTATGGTAAAGTATCCAAATTTTGCTAGAAGGGATCACCTGTAACAAGTTTTGATCTAATTTCTCATATTAATATACAATGTTAAAGGCTCAAGAATAAGACTTTAAACAGCAGATTACATGATAAACTACTTCGAACTTTTTCTAAATAAATATGTGCTTTTTCAATGAAATTGGATTTATTATCCTAAAAATATGGTTTATTGTTGCAAAAATGACCCTCAAAATATAGCCGCTTCATTTAGGGAAATAATTGTTTGAGCCTCACAATAAAAATTTTTGTTTTAGTACATTTTGCTGCATTTTATCAACAAAAAAAATATAATCATTTTATAATATACTTGCATTGAGCATTTTAAAAATATCGAATTCTTTATAAATGAAGAAAAACGTATATAAATGTAAAAACTGGAAACTATATATAAGGTTACTCGGCAATTTTCTAATATTTTTTTTTTTTTTACCTATTAAAGTTTGACTTGAAATAATGTTTTGAGTTTTTTTTTTAAGTTCCAACGATATTTTAGTCTAGAGAAAGTAAAGTTAAAACTTTGGTTGAGATTGTAGAAGACGGGATCAATGACAAATTCTGTCTAAAATCATTTAAATTAGTCACAGGGAGTTGTTCAAATATGTGAATATTACATCCATATGTTCTAGCTACAGATGTGATTTTGATACAGTCTCATTTTTACAACATTAGCAAATAAATTTTATCGGATTTTCATCATTAAAGTTCAAATTTCATTTCGAAAACAATTGTGTTTTTTCCTTGTGTTTTTAAATGATTATAATTTTTTTATACAATGTAATTTTTCTATTGCTGTCTCCATAGCTCTAAAAACAAAATTGAAAATAAATAAATGTTTGAAGTTTATAAATATTTTTTATTTTGTTTTTACAACTTCAGTGTGGGGTATTATAACAGGCATGCAAACGAGCTCCAATGAAACATGTTTTATTAAACCCCTTGTGAAATCATGTACTTGAAATAACACGTTTCATGTAATTAAAATATCATTTTTTAAGTGACAAATTCTAGTTATCTGTAACAAGAATTGTATGGAGAAGCTTCTGTAAACGTCCAATAAAAAAATGTTTTTAAATCAAATTTCCACTAACTACTTAGTATGATGGCAGTGATAATCCAGATTCTAATTAATCACTAAACTACTACACTGACAGAATTTTCATTTCAAAATTACGGTAAAATAGCCGGCAGCAGTCGCTTCTATTCCAATTAACCGCAAAACTTACAGTTATGAACAATTTTACCTTTGTTAGTTTGAAACCGTTTTTATCTGATATGGTAGGTCCAAAATAGCCTATGTAATTTAATAACAATTTCTTTTTTTTCAAATTGTTACGACATTTCTCAGCATGTAATTATTTTATTTTCCTAATAAATCAAATCTACTTCAATATATCTATACATACATTTGTACTGCAATACATGCATTTAAATACTGCTTTATCTTTAGTTTTTGTCATTTTACATGTATTGTTTAGAGAAATAAAAATTTGCTTAGGTGGGGAAAATGCATAACTAAAAGTGTGCATGCATTTTATAGACAATTTTATTGAATAATTAAAAGGTTAATAATTACCTCTGGGTTAAACAATAGTGAAATTCAATATTAATTTAATAAAAAAATAAATTTTTAATAAATATTAATTTTATATAGTTCCCCAAACGAAACAAATCTACTTCAATATTTTTCTACATACATTACTACAATATTGTTTTAATTACATTTAAACACTGTTACGCATTGTTTTTTGCCATTTTATAAGCGTTAATGAAATAAAATTTTGTTTAGGTGGAGAAATTCAAGATTAAAAGTGTGCATCAATTTTATTAATTAATTTAACAATAATTAATTTTATTAAATAATCTATCAATAATTAATTTTATTAATAATTTTATTGAATAAGTAGTAGGTTAATATTAACCTCAGAGTTAAGCATTAGTGAAGATCAATAATGATCCATGGATTTTATTAACAAACTAATTTTTTTTACAATATTTTTAATAAGCAATCATTTAAGTCCCTCTAACAAATCAAATCTTCTTCAGTATTTTTGTATCCTGTATACACAATTGTCATAAAATTAAAAATCACTTAGTTATTAGTTCGTAATTATTAATCTGCCCTCTCCCTCAAGCTGATTATTTATCTGAATCCGGATTGAGTTTTGGTTGATCGACTCGATTACTCCTTCTACCAACAACAGGGTGTCCATAATTAAAATTGCCTCCTCACTGCTCTTGCGAGATTGTTGTAAATAAAGTTGTAACTTGATAAACAAGCTGCTTACAATATTAGAATCAGGACATCCTTAAGCTATTTGGTTTTTTTTAACAGTTGGCAAATAAATTTTAATTAAAATGTACCAAAATGGAGAAAATAATATGAAGGTTGATGTGTTATCTTTAAGGAAAGAATACATATTCTTGTCGCAATAGTGCTACGGAAAAGCGCCTTGATTTTCATTATTTGATTATATTTAAAGTGCTGTTTTAATTAGAAATAGCAGAATCCATTTAAAGTACTTAACACTAAACCATTTCAACGATAGTTAATTTAAAAATGCCGGGCAATTATTTTGGAGACATGGGGAATATCTTGGCTATTTCACAGTACACATATTCATGGTTTTGTATTCATAGTTTTTCATTCACTGTATTACCAAATTTAATACAGTAAAGTCACTAGAACAGCTGTTTATGGAATTTCAGCTTCTTTGAGAGTATCTACACGAAGAGAAAATCAGGTAACATTGCTGCACTTTATGTAAATAACATTTACGGTAAAAAAAATAATAATTCTGGTAATAAAACTAAAATATGCGGTATTCAAATCATTTTATAACTTTTTCGTTCATATGGTAACGGCTTCGCAGATATTTTAAGTCTTCAAAATTATAGTTTTTATTACCACACATTTAGTAAAAAGTTCGGAAAAGTAAGTTTAATCAAATAAATGGTTTTTATGCCAGAATCAAATTATCAAATTTTAACACATTTACCAAATTTTATCCCGTATTATAAAATTATACTTTATTGATTAATTTAGCAAAATCATTACCATAGCGATTCGGTAAAAATCACTACTTTTTGATGTTCCTATAAAGCCAGATAAGCGGTAAATTTCACCATATTCTGGTAGTTTTCAGAATACTTTTTTTTTCTCAGAGTAGTAGTGTTACAGTTTTTATTTATTTTTGTTTGCATTTTTTTTACCATGACTAACACTCCAACAAATTGGACGCTCTCTGGTGCAAATGATACAATATTATTCCATGCACCACGCTATCATGTACTCTACAGATGATTATCAGTCTATTGTCAGGTTGCACACCGATGTATACGTCTCTTTCTTGAAATGCCCGTTGTTCCAATCCTGTCGCTTTCATCTGAGATGCTCATTTGGCCATCATCTGTGGCAGCCCCATAGTTCCTAACAACTAAAAGCAAATCATAGATCTCCGAATATGATGTATTGATATCCCTATGATGTATTAAGCTGTTTGAGTAGATACTCTGTTACCTTTTGAACGTGCTGTTACAATTAAATGACATTCATAGTGCGTTTTTTCCTTGCCGTTAGTGTTAGATATCTATCATCATTTTGTGTTGTTTCTCCTATACAAACCTTTCCCGATCTTCGGTAAACATTTCCTGTATCCCAAAATTAGAACTGACACTTTATCAGGAATTTGACACATCACTACTCTGTGTATAATTCTTGATCAAATTATGATATAAAGTACCGGCACTCTAAGTGCATCATCCGTAAAATTAATTTTAACCGTAAAATAGCATACCGTAATTTTGATAGTAATATTTATTTAACTAGAGTTATTTTGTGGTAATTATGACTATAAATGTTGCAGTATATCATATTTTTCGTCTCGCAACATGTTCCGGTAAAAATTAAGTTTACGGTAAACAAAACCAACACCCTGATTGCATGTACCTACCTGATTGCAATTTTTAACTCTGTAAAACTGATTGCTTTTGACCTTCAATAAACAACCACTCGCCATCTAGATAACTGATTTAGCTGAGACATCATATTCACTAGCATCTATTGTTTCTCTTACAAAGTACTTACTGCAGGTTGCTTTGTCAAATTATCTAAAGAAAAGTAACACATAAAATTCGCTTACTCCTAACTTAGTAAACGCTATAATTTTCCTATTTATCCTCTTCTACTTAATATGGAAAAAAAGTTGATAATTTAATGGTTAAGTCTCACAATATCCGCTAATCATTTTTTTTTTTTTTTTTTTTTTTTTTTTTTTTTTTTTTTTTTGCAAACATCAAATCATTGAAATCAAAACATTGAAAATACTGAAAACACTTCAGAGTATTATTTCCAAGAATTATTAAATTTAGCAATCTTAAGAATATATAATAGAAAAATTAAACAACCATAAATTTAGAATCACCTTATGTCTTTCATTTGAGGGTCTGTTGTTTGAATTATCTTCGGTAAATTTGATGACCACTTCTTCAGTTGTTCTAAGCAACCCCTTTTCAAAAGAGATCTAATTTCTTGTGCTAGCTGCATAGCTTCGGTTTCACTATCCGCACCACTCATTAGATCATCAACGTAAAAATTTCGTTGAATAATTAAAGCAGCATATGGAAAATCCTTTGCTTCGTAGAGGGCAAGTTGCTTCAAACATCTTGTAGCTTGATATGAAGCTGAGGCTGTACTGTATGTTACGGTTCGTGACCTCCAGTCTTGAATTGGATCTGACGAGGATTCTCTCCAAACAATTCTTTGATAATCCCTATCCATATCTTCGACATTGAATTGTCTGTACATTTTTACGATGTCTGCCACAATAGCTACTTGGTGGATGCGAAATCTAAGCAGTATGTCAGCAAGATTATCCTTTACTACAGATCCGACAAGTAGCTTATTGTTTAAAGACATTCAGTTTGATGACTTAGCCGATGCGTCAAACACCACTCGGAATTTTGTAGTGCTAGCTTCACATTTCGTATCAGCATGATGTGGCAAATAAAAGGTTTCGTGAACAGGTTTTAATAGTTCTTCTGGAGGTATCAATTCCATATGTCCCAAGGACATATACTCCCACATGAAAATTTTTAATGCTCTGTCTAGATCAGGGTTGTATCCAATTTTCTTTCTATGCGTTTCAAACGTTGAATGGCAAAATCTCTAGAGGCTTCCAATGCAGGACTTGATCTTTTAAACGGTAATCGAACAACAAATCTTCCTTCTACATTTCTCGTCGTAGTTTCTTGGAAGATTACTTCACGGTACTTTTCAGATTCACTAAGAATTTTCTTATATGGAATATGGTCAAGCTCCCAAAAGGTTTGAAAATTTGTGTCGATATCACAGCAAGCAACGTGCAAATTTCTGACTTTCCTTGTAGAGGCAAAACTCATTTTTCCTGTGATCACTCATCCGAATACAGTTCGGAAGGTAGCAATATTAACCTTAGCTGGTTTATGTTTTTCACCAAGAAAAACATTAGGAATTGCATCTGCTCCTAACAGCACGTCTATCTTGTTTGGCTGATAGAAATTTGGATCAGCAAGTTGAAATCCTTTGAAGTAGGTAAACTCGTTAAAGTCAAGCTTGTGTTGAGGCAAACTACTTGTTACCTTCGAAAGAACTAACGTGGATATATTGAAACAAAAGTGAGGATCCAGTCTTGAACCAATTGTAACATTTACAAAGTTTTTAACTTCTGTCATGGGTTTCGCTGATGAACCTGACAAAGATACATTTGCGTTCATCTTTTTTAAACGCAAACGTTGAACTAAATCTTGCTTGATAAAACTCGATTCAGATCCAGAGTCTATAAGTGCTCGGCAATCAACACCAATTCCAGAAGAATCAAAAATCCTAATTATGGCCGTTGGAAGGATGCTACAATCAAATTTCTCTCCTGTTGAATAATGAACAGAAGATTTTATTTCAGAATTTACAACAGACTCTATGTTTGAATCCTCAACTTCTTGATGTAACAAACTATGATGCTTTCCTAAGCAAAAGTTGCAGTGCAAAGTTGCTACAATTCGCAACAACATGTCCGAATTTCAAACAATTAAAACAAAGTTTTCTTTTAAAAACGAAAGTCTTTCTTTCTTGAACTGATTTAGCAAGAAACATGTCACATCTATAGATACTATGTGAATCATCGTAGAATATGCAACATTCCAATTTGCTTGAAGAAATTTGATCAACAAATCAACAAATAACAAATAAGAAAAGATTTCTCCTAACAAGTTATTGTTAGATTATTCAACTACGGCTGAACATGTACAGTGTAGTTTTATTTGTATTAAAAAAATCTGAGACTGTATAGTAAATTATTACATATAATGTCTGAATGTCATGGCCCATCTATGTAATAATTTAAAAGTTTCAAAGCTGTCTACATTTATAGTTCAGAAAACGATTAAAAACAGTCGTTTTTGGTACTGTAATAGGGATCCGTGCTGTCATATTTATAAACTTTTTTATTATTAAAAACTTATTATAAATATTTTCAAGCTGTAATATTTGAAGCGATAGCATAAATTTTTAAAACACTGGATCAATTTATTTTACTTTTATACTTTGTTTTATACGCTTATAGTGTATTCTATACGTTTATAATATTTTTTTTTAAACTGTTGTTATGAAAATCAAAATAAATTCTCTTTTAATCTTTTTTTAATGGTTTCTAAGGTATTTCACAATAATTTGTTTTAAGATGAAAACTAATTTTTTAAAAATTAAAGCTAATTAATGTACGGATAAAAAATTTATTTTTATCATTATTTTTATTTTGCAATTTATTAATACATTGCTTTTTAGATATTTTTAACATTATTATTAATACCTTTAATGAAATTATATAAAAGAAAAAATATTTATTGTCTAACCTTTCGATAATATGTTTATAAACTTATATAAAACTTAAAAAATTATAAAAATCTTCAAATACAGTAACTAAACAAAATTAAATTTCCAAGAAAGAAAAAACATTCTATATTTCACATATTTGAGCTCGAGTTTTTCTTTGAACAATATAAACAATTCATCTTAATTCCGTTTGAAGAGATTTTTAAACACTTAAAATGTTATAATAAAGTGAGTATTTGGGACATGTTATGCTACTGGGATATTCATCCAGTTTTGTGACATGCTATGATTTATGCTACATCAGATCAAAAGTGACTCTCATATATTTCGTGGCACCAACCCTACCCTCAATCATGCCTGTAGGTCAAGAGAGAGGCCAAAACGGGCCAAATCCTTAAACACCTTCGTTCACGGATTTCCCTCAAGTTGACGTCATTTTTGAGGCACCACTTAGGCTATTTCTTCAACATATTATTACGTGAAATTTCGCGGACGCATAAAAAATTGATGAGTTTGTAACATTTTCCTGTTGCTGTACTCTTGGTCGCAAATAAGAGAAATGGTTTTATTTCTATACCTGTGTCAAATTTTACCTTTTGAATCCCGTTTCAATGATGTAAAATGCTGTGACTGATTTCTCTGATATTCTTTCAGTTTTCTGCAAAAAGTTCCAAGATATTAATTAAAAAGCTCATTTCGTAAATAAAATTATGTAAAAGAAATTCTTTTTTTTAAAGATTTTACAAAAATTTTAGCGAACTTGCCAAATATCTCGATAATCTATATCTTTTATTAAATTAAAAAATATGCTTTGATGTTTTATTGTTGTCCGTGATATACTTCTTTTTCTTATGTATAGCGACTTGCAATAGAATAAAATTTTATTGCATAATAGTGTTTAATTGGTTGTACTAAAAGAATTATTTCAACGTAAATACTGCTTATTTATTTTTTTATTATATTTATGATTGATTAATACAATAGAATATGTTATTTGTAAATCTGTTAAAATTTAGTAAATTAGATGGAGTCTTATTGAAATTACTTTAATTAGTTCTTTGCAACAACAACAATCCTGATTTATTTTTTAACAGTGAATAAGATCATTTTAGTTTATAACTTTAGTTTAGTTTAGTTAAGATCATTTTAGTTTCATTTTAGTTTATAAGTTTATGTTTTATATTATAAATGCTACTTCACTTTGTTTTGGAACAATACTGGTTCAGAGTTAGACAAAATTAGACAAAAAATATTGAAGAAAGAGCCACAGTGTGATATAAAAGTGACGATAGGATACCTTTTTTAACCACCATCAAGAAATATATCAGTAGAAGGGTAGAGCGCGCAAATTAAAAAAAAACGCACCACGATGAATAACTTTTAAACTAATGTTCGGATCTTTACATTCTCGAACACAATCTTAAAAGTTTGAGAGGATGGCCTAAAATATGCAAATTACTTGGTGCATACGTTATTTTAAGTTATGAAATCAGACACAAAAACGTACTTTCTCTGAATAAACATACCTTTTTCACGACGGATTAAGACTTCTGACCCCAAAAGTAGCCGCAATCTGAGTAATAATGTCTCTATAATTTGGTCAAGAGAGCAGTCCAAAATTTGGATTCTTTAATGTCAATTTTATTTTTTGCTTATTTCGCCATGTGACTATACGACTATATTTGACACATATGACTTTATTAAAATTTAATTTCTCAGAAACTATTCGACCGATTTAGCTCAAATTATGTATTTTGCCAAGTAAAATTACGTTAAAATAATGTAAACAATTTTATACCTTACAATTTAAATTTTTTTCGACTATAATTAAATAAAATTAAAAATAAAATTTGTTTAATAAAAGATACTTTTTGAATACAGTTATCTTCGGAGAAACGAATTTTATTATTGTGTACAAAAATTTTCAGTTTGCTGGAAAAGTTCTCAGGATATGAGGAAAAAATTAATTTATGAGTACAATAAAATGGAAGTGAATACCTGGTAAAGAAAAATAAGAATTTATTATATATACTATAGTTTTTTTGTTAGAATCTTTAAATACAGTAAGCAAAAAAAAAAAAAAAAAATTATTACTCTAAAAGACTTTTAATCTAATGAACAAATCTTCGCCTTCTAAGACTCCTTCTTAATGATCTTCTTCTTTCTAAGACTTCTAATGATTCGAGGGGTGACCTCAAATATGCTAATTAATTAGTGCAGATAATATTTTAAGTGACGAAATCAGACACAAAAACGAACTTAGTCTGAATAAACGTTCCTTTTTTTTCTTCTTCGATGGATTCGGATTTCTGACCCCCAAAAGGGAGGAGGTAGCCGCATTTAGAGAAATATGGTTCCCATAGTTTGATCAGGAGAGCGGTCCAAAGTTTAAATACCTTAATAATAATTTTACTTTTTGAGTTCTTCACCATATCTCAAGAACGTTTTAAGCTACTTGAAAAATATTTGCGAACACTAATAAAATTCATTTATCCAAAGATAATTCTATGAAAAAAAAATACATTTCAGTACATATTTGTTATTTATTTATTATTTTATTTAATACTAGTTGAAAAATTTTTGAATAGTATTGAATTTTTTGCATCATTTTATAGTATGTAATTTTCTTTTATATATAACATAAAATTTGAGCAAAATAAGTTGTATGGTTCCTGAAAAATTGAATTTTAAAATTACGATTTCTTTAAAATTCTATTTTTCAGGAACACAACTCATAACATTACATATCTCGTAACATTTATTACACAAGCTTGTAAATGACAGCAATTAATAAAACATTGCAGAGTTACAAACTAAAATTTATTTTGAATTTTGTTTTTCATAACATTTATGACACAAGCTTTGACAGCAATTAGTAAACCATTGAACAGTTTCAAATTTAAATTTATTTCGATCTTTGATTGAATGTTATAAACTAGTAATTTCAAAAGTGAAAAGTACTCTATAATAGTTTAATTGAGCAAATCACAACCAGAGTTTTCTTTTTAACCACTAATCATTGTGTTTGACATTGAAAAAAAAGTATCTTCTCTCCCTTGAATCCTCTAAATGACTTTTTACGCTCCTTTTATAAACTATTATTTAGCATTCAAGTGTAACTCGACGTAACATTTTCAGATAATCATGGAAATCTTTCCGCTTTATTGCTTTACTGATTATCAAGAGTTTCGATGCAGTCGATCTTTTTTAAATAAAAAAACTTGTTTTGATATCAAAATGGAATTCGTAACAGATTAGTGATTTTATTTTAAACCCATTACATTATTTTCATGGTTTACCTCACATTTATGCAATTCAATTTATTTTTAAACTGACTGATAGAATATTTGAAACACAAATCCATAGAATTGAACAAAAATATCAAAACCAAGTAAAACATAATTTGAATGGAAGATAGGAAAAAGATTTCAAAATAAGGGTGAGTTTAAATGAGAAAGTCGTTAAAACAATATTTGCTCAACTCATCCGTTGAGCTCTAAGAGGATTAAACATCATTTAATGATACCGTTGCTAGTAAGAAAAAGAGATCCGGAAATATTACGTTTTTTGATCCAAGTACCATCTACAGTAATAAGGAGTTGGGACCACTCATACTGTTTTATAAATACAATTAAGTAATTTTTTTTTTTAAATTTTCAATTATTTATTTTTTTTGTAGTTGAATCCTTGAAAACCCCATTCTAGTCAGCCAACAAATTAAATGCTCAAAATAAGTATTTTTTTTTTAAATATAAGTTCTAAAATTAATCAATGAACACAGAAAGAGCTGGACGGTCTGGAAAGAATCCCCAAGAATGATTCGAAGACATGCCATCTCAATTTTCATCCTCTGCAGAGGGGATGGTACTCCCTCTTCGTTACCCCCGACCTACGCATGAGATCAAGCACTTTACGATAGAACAGTTTAGCGAGGACAAATACCGCACACGCTCGGTCCCATCGCGGGCTTATCAAAGTGGTCAAAGACCTGTACACTGACCGCAGCCAGCGACGCTTCACTTCTACGATCTGCGGCGAACTGGGTCTTAACGATCAGTCCACTACGGAACTATTTTCCTATTTGAGAAGAAAAGGAAAATTTCAGTATTTTTAAATACTAATATTCAGTTATCTCATATACTAAATGTTTCGTAATGACCATCCTTACTTAATGTTTTTAGAGTCATTTCTAAAACGAGAGTCACGATGGCTCAGGGATTAAGGAACTGGACTGTAATTGTGAAGTACTGGAGTTCCATCCCCAGTGGCAGCTTGTAGCCAATCCAGCTTTAGATTGGTAGGTACTAGCTTTTCTGGGAAGTGAAGACGGCTTGTTGCGCAGTGCGGACCACATTGCCATCATCAAGCCTTTGGTCGCAAAATAGTGGAGCCTTAACCTCCAAGACCCTCCTTGCTAACAACTGGTTGTTGTGGAAACGATTTATTAAAAAAAAAAAATCGATAAAAAAACTAAAAAAAAACATAAGTACCCACATTGAGGGGCGCAAAGAGAGAGTAAAAGAGAAACTTTATTGAAATCTGTAAAATCACTAGTGAAGATAAAGGGGTGAGAAAGATCAAAACAAATTTAATGGTATGACAAAATTTGAAGGTATTATAATTGCCTACACTGTAAAAAAGTCGGTAATAGATTATGGTTTAAAGTACCAGCACTTCAGGTACATCCTCCGTAAAATCCTTTTTACCAAAAAATCTATTTTTGCCGAAAACTGCATTTTTACCGTAAAATATTAAACCCTAATCTTTGCAGTAATATTTATTATACATACTTTTCACTGTAATATTATTTAATTAGAGTAATTCAGTAATTTTAAGGTAATTATTACGGTGAAAAAAAATAGGGTACATCAAATTTTTCGCTCCGCAACATGTTCCGGTTAGAATGGATTTTATGATAAAAAGTACCTGCGCTCAGTCATGTTTACAAGATACAGGACTTCAATAATAAATAAATAAATAAAATACTTAACATGGAGTATTATTATAGCATAAAACATTCTTATCCAGTATGTATTTTGAAACAAATGAAATATTATAAATTGGTATAATAGTCCACTAAATATAAATGTAAACAAGTCCCAACAAGGTAGAGATTTCCTGGACATAATATTTGACTAACAACAAGTCATACTTGGTTGAACAAAAGATTAAACACCATTCTTTCTAAACAACCCTCAGAAAAGAAAGATGAGCTTTCTAAGAAGGAAACAATTTCCCTCTTAGGCCCTGCAGCTATTACGGACATCACGCTTAATTGCCTCAGACCAGCTTTTCCTGTCTCTACCCTTAGCCTATTTTACAAGTTAAAAGCTATCAAAGCCCGTGTTATTCAGCGCGGAAAAAAAACACACCTTTCCAAAAATATCTTGGCTTAAGTTCTGTGACAACTAAAATCTTAGATTCCACGGATCTATGAACGTAGGATGTGCCACATATCCATTGATAGTAAAACCAGTCCACAATAGCTGGATATGAAACTTATGTTAAAGAAATCGAATGTTTTAGTTATCTTGTTTTTAGTTTCTTTCACACAATATAACTATATAATCCATTTGATTTCATTATAGTGGCTATAGTATTCATCAGTAGTTAGAAGTAGCGCACTACAAGAAATAAAATTACTTTAGTCACTACATTTTTTAGTAGTTTGTAGAGTAGTGTGCTATTTTTTTAAGAAAAAAAGTAGTGTTGTGAGTAAAGCGATAAAAAACAGTGAAACATAACTTACTTAATTTTTAGCGATTCCTGACAACTACTTTTATCATTGGGACCGGGATAACCTGGTTGGTAGGGCACTGGACCCGTGTCCAAGTGGACGGTTGTGGGTTCGATCCCGGCCGGCCAAAGACTCCCCGTGCAGTAAATGGTGACTGATGCACGTTAAAATTGATAAGTCACAAAGTCCTCCATGTTCCCATAACAGATCATGCCTCTGAGGGTACTGATCCAGGAGTTTCCTTGTCTTCTTTCTGAATTGGTTCAAAACTACAAGGCTACCGAGTTGAACTTTAATAGTCATAAACCCAAAATTTAGTCGGATGTTCAACGACGGTTATAAAATAAAATAAAAAAACTACTACTTTTAACATTGGTTTAGTAAATAAACACGACTGTAACGTAACTAAATTTTTGAATCTGATGGGTCCCAATCTTAGCGGGTCTATAAATGGATGCAATGAAAATGACCCTGAGACTGCAGCTGAGTGTTAACAGGAATTACGTATTTAGAATTACGTATAACTTATATTTAAACCAGCCAATTCGAAAAATATGTAATTAATCATTTTGTCTCACTTTCACATGCGAATGTATACTCGTGAAACATAACTTACTTAATTTTATAGAGGAAATAAAAAAAGGTTAAATAATTTAAAAAATTCTTTTACTTGATAAATTCGCTTTACTTAAATTAAATATTAGCTGTCGAGAAAGGCATAAAAAGTTAAAGGTAAAATGAATAAATTCGAAAAAAAAAACTATTTTTTGGAATAAGAAGCTGGCTCATGTAAACAAGAATAAATATTTTTTGATTATTACCTTACATTTTATGTATGTTCCTCTCCTTAAGACAGTGAAGTAGTTATTACAAGTAGTTTATAATCACTGCATTTTTAAAAAAAGTAGTTGTAGTAACTATATATGTAAAAAAGTAGTTGTAGTAACTATATATGTAAAAAAGTAGTTGTAGTAACTATATATGTAAAAAAGTAGTTGTAGTAACTATATATGTAAAAAAGTAACTACAAAACTAGTAAACTACAAAAGTAAACTACTAGTAACTAGTAAACTACAAAAATAATGTAGCTTTCCCGACCACTGGTAATCATGTAATGTCAACTGCAGCTTATATGTATTTGTCATTTGGGTGTGATCAAAACATTTTATAGTATCGTAAATGACTATTTTATCGAACTACACAAGCAGTTATTTCAGACTATGAAAACCGGGTTTTAAGATTTAAAACTATTAATTTAATTTTAAATCTAACAAAGGTACATAACCCTTTGACGCAGGATATTTAAAAAAATATTTTTCATGTTTTTTTTCATTATTTTGTGTTAATTTAAGTCAAACAAGAGAAAATATTTTATTTAGCATTTCAATAATTTATGGTTATAAATTACAGTATGAAACACCGATGTCTTTTTCTGCGTTGAATGTAAAATTACTCATTTAACGTAAATATATATATTTTTTTTTTCACAAATGACTCTCTTCTAAACAATAATTTTTCAAATATGCATTCATTTATAGTTATTTAGATCTAAGAGCAACAGTAAGTCATCATTGAAATTTCTTTAATTTACAAAATCAATTAATACATTTTTGAATATGATTGAAAAAAATTGAAAAATCTTCATTTTTGAGATTTTGCATTTTAGTATAAATATAATTTCAATAATCTAGTTATTTTTTAGTTACTATTAGACTGTATTTTATTATTTAAAAAATACTTCAATATATTGTTGCTTGTAGTAAGAGATAAAAAAAAAATGTATAAAAGATGTCCCATTTGCGTCAAAGGGTTAAATTGCATTATATAAATTATATAATCAATAGATAAATTATCAATACTTCATTGTATATTACCCTGTTATCAAGTCTTTGGATATGACGACAGATGAATCTTAATTTCTTTGCCATTTTTTACGAGCAAATTATGTGTAGCACTTAAAATAAATTCAAAGATAAAGATTTATGCAATTCATTTTATGTGATACTATGCTCTAATCTTCGTGGTACATCATACTTATATTATGAGAATAATATATCATATATTATATTCATGATATGTTATTTTGATCGGTACTATTTAGTAATATATAATTTTTTTATTTTGACACTTCCCAGAGGAGTCCTGGAATATTTTAAAATTAATACAGAATTATTTACATGATATCTAATAACTTTCATATTACACTAATAACTTTCACGTATTACACTTGTTAATTACTATTAAATGAAAAATTAACTATTTTTTCACTTTAACTGCGTTTTTTTCTAACTGTTAAAATGCTTAATGGTTATTGACTATTCCTTTACTAATGTGACAGATAATTTTGTGATGATAAACGATGAAAAGCAAAAATATAATTAGAATTTTAATATCATCTTAAAAACGATATAAATTTAAAAAGCAATAAGAAATTATAAAAAAAAAACAATAAGTCAGCGTTAAAAATCTAACAATACTTTTTTGTAGAATTAGAATTGTGATGTACATATCACACGTATCTATTATAACTATTTTTCATTATCATTTAACTTTTTTTTCAAATACTCGAATAGATCTCTCTAAACGCACCGAAAAGAATGATCCTCAAACGCTGACGGGGTTTGTATCTTAATTAAAATGTGCTAGATCCAGCAGTTTACGAGTATTCGAGTTAAAAATATTAAAAACTCGTTAAAGAATTACAATATTGCATAAATATCCGATTTCGCTGATACTTTAATCCGTAGCACTCACCTAAGGGTTTTTTTTTTAAAAAAAGACAATTAATAAAAAGAATAATTAATGTAGATGGAGTTAGCAAGTACCTTAACACCTTAAAAACCGAGTAAATTTAAGTTATGAATAGAATTACCATAATTACCTCGACATAATTGCCTCGTTTTTTTGCCAGAGAGCGAAAAAAAGTGATTGATATTTCCAATTTAGAAAACTTTAAGACATTTTTTTTTTTTATTTATTTCTACAAATAATAAAAAAGATTTTAAGTTCGATTTTTGTATATAGTAAAATATATTTTCGTTTGTAGTTTGTTTTATTTACACTTGATATGGTACTTGTTTATGTTTTTTTAAATAAACATGCTTATCTTAACATAACCCTCAAATTGAGAATGGCGAAAGCATACTTAAAATATATTAATATTCTTAAATTTTCCACAATATACAGGAACTTCAAATGCATATGACCTGCGAATATTTTCGAGCTTTCATAATAATATTTCTTGCAAACAGAAATATACAGCTGTTTTTTTTTTTCAATTGTTAATCGTTTTTGCGTATAACTATCATAAAACTCTTTATAGAAAACATTTAAAGCATCAGTTTGAAGAGCAAAAATTAATAAATATCCATATTGTGATTATGTAAATTCGTATAAGATACAAGAAGAACTATGGAATTTCTCACGAAAATAATATACAAATAAAAAAAATAGTTTCTATGTAAACTAAAATATCTATTAAAAGAAAAATCCCAAGAAACCGAAGCTAAAAAATATACTTGATGATTAAATAACTTCATCTGTTTCGACATTAAGAAAGTCGACATGTTTCGAGATCTCTTTAAACGCGCCTATTCTCAAAACGATGTCTGATTCACGGAGCAAATAAAGTTTTTAAATTATCAAGTATAATATTTTGAACCAATATCGTAAAAACTTGCTGTTATCTCAATAAAAATGATAAATTGAACAATATGTTCTTGTCAAGTTAAGCCATTGTATAGTGTAATCATGTTAGCGATAATGTAATCATGTCAATATTAGCTTCAACTACACAATATGGTTCAATTCAATCGCATATTATCAAATCAAACATATTTGAACGATATTGCTTTTTAACACACTCCGAAAATAATATGAAATAGATTTAGTTATTACCAATATTGGTGAGTATTTTTATTATAATGAAATCTTAACTGCTTCCTGTTTCGATTGCATCCCTTTACATTATTTATAATTTTGAAAAATGCACGATACTAATTTTGAATAATGGGTAAATTGCTAAAAAAGTTTTGGCGCAAGTTTTATCCCAATGTCAAGCAAATTTACCGTGACTTTAATAATGTGCCAAGTTGAACCAAATTAAGCCATCAAAGTGCAAAATGAGCCAAAATGAGCCATCCTAAACTTAAATATAGTCTGTCTATCTAAAGAGCACCCCTCACCATTTATATAGAACCCTATAGGTGACTATTGTTACTAGACTGAATTACTTCAAAAGTGTGGCAATTTAGGGAAAGTTTTGTCATTAATTGTTAAGAAAAGCATCAAAAGCCACTTCTCGTACAAAGGCAATTTTTTTGTTTCCATAGAAGCATACAACTCCAGACTCCGTTGCGAGAGGAGTTCTTTAAATAGACAGACAATACTCAATAATATGTTTCGATTTGAATGGAAACATGATGCCACTTAACACTATTCAAAATGCCGCTAAGCCGAATTTTTAGGAATTCAGTTTAAATTGCCCATATTTTAAAATTCAATTTTTATTTTTTTAAACTGAAAAAGCTGAAAAAAACTAGTTTTTGAATTGAAACTGTATAATATTTTAGCAAAAGAGGCCTTATGTAAGTTAAGTTTTAATCAGACCATTCGTAAATAATATTTCTTCAGCTTGGAAGAGTTTATCGAGTTGTGAACCTCACCCTTCGAAATTCAATTCTTTTAACATTACAAAACAAGCATTTCCAGACAAATTTCAACAAACTTATTATTAAAAAATCATTTGAGTTTCATTGCCTTAATGTTGACAACGCACAAATACAAAAGCCTCAAAGTTTAGGTTTTTCATAATGATAAGTTAAAAAAGGATTCAGTTAAATAGAACAAGAAGGAACATTTTATTACACTTACTTCTTGAAGTGGAACGGTAAAAGTTAATTCGCGTTTCTTGTAAGGATGAGAAAAAAAGTAAGAAAAAAAAGTAAGAAAAAATTCTAAAAAAAGAAACATTAATGATCCCAACTTATACACTGAAATAACTTTCTAAGTATTGTTTACTATTTTGGTGTAACAAATACATCACTCCCTTTTAGTAACAACAAAAAAAAAACTTGCAATAGAATAAAATTTTAGCGTATAATAGTGTTTAATTGGATGTACCAAAAGAGTTATCTCAACATAAATGCTATTTATTTATTTTTCAATTATATTTATGATTAATACAATGGTTCTTGTCAGTCTCTTAAAATGTAGTATTGAAATTACTTTAATTAGATATTTGCAACATCAACTATCCTTATTTATTTTACAACAGTAAATAACATCATTTTAATTTTCTCCTATGGCTCATAAACACTACTTCACTTTGCTTTGATGCAATACTGGTTATATAGCTTTTAAAGTTGGACAAAATTCGACAAAAGAAATATACGTGCAGAAGGACATAAAAGTGTCAATAAGAAACCATTTCTAATCAATATCAAGGAATATAGAAGTAGAAGTGTACATTGCGCAAAATAAAAAGAAAACGGACCACTCTGAATCATTTCTGATCTAATATTCACATTATAGGACAAAAATTTGGAAAATTCCGTAGCGCAAAACACTAGTAACTAGAAATTCCGTTTTATAATATTGCTTAACTATATTTTTATTACGCATGTATACATAAAACTATGTTTAATCAAAGAGCTTATAAGCTAAAAAATTGCTTAAATGAAATATTCATCTGGTAAATCAATAACAGGATTAATATTTGCTAAAGGTTGAATATCCAAACGTCTTCAAACTGATGACTTGAAACAACTTGTTAACATCAGTATTCTAAATTAGCCATTGTTATTTTTACATATTTAATTTCACAAGAAAAATATATTATTTTAAATCATATATATTACTTTCTCAGAGCCATTACCATTGTCTTTTAGAATGTAGAAATGCATAATGGCCAGTCACAGAGTAATTTGCTTTACATCGTGATTTTCTTAAAGTTGAAACAAAAGCCTTCCTTGCAGCTGATAATGAAGCAATTGATATTCTTTTCCGTCTAAGCAAGTGACAATAAACATACTTAAACTACTCTTAGGTTATCAGTATTAAAGGAATAGCCTTGACTTTCATCATTTACATTTTATATGGAGAAAGTATCGAAATCAAAAAAAATTGTTAAGACTGTGCCATTTTTATTCCAACAAAAGATCTTATTTTCAAAATATTATTTACTGATAAGTAGCCGCCGAAAACAAAACGCATTTTCTCAAAATTGTTTCTTCGTATAAATAGCAAAAATGGCTAAAATTCGCGCTAATTTTGTTGATGAATGGTTCATTGAAGAAAAAATAAATAAATAAACATTTTGCAAAAAAAAAGAAGAACATTATTTACATAGAATTTATTATCTTTAAGTAAGTTGTTTTTGTTAAATTAAGCAATTTTTTTGTTCTCTCGAAGTTCCAGAAGAAGTAAGAATACTTAAAATATCTAACGCGTCTGAGGTATCTAGAAAATCTTAAGTACAAACATATACTAAATTTTAAACAAACGGTGAATTCTGAATAGCTTTGAATAATGAATCTATAGCCTTGACTTGAGAATCTATTACATTTGTGATATCTACTAACCTTAAATACAAAATAATTCTGCTATATTGAACTCTCAAGGAGTCCAAATTTCGGTTCACCATAACCTTCACTCTATCCGTTCTGCAAACAGTTTTAACTAATGGTCCCCCCCCCCCTTTTATTACACATTATTCAAATAAGTGACCGATAAAATGAAAACAAAATAATAAATAACGGAAAAATAATACGCAATCCTCAACATCAATATGGAAACACTTGCCGACTCTCGGATAATTTTTCCTGAATTTATGTTATTCCGTTTTTTAAACCCAGCCATTCGAGCATATAAAAGTTGTCTCAACAAATCACCTAGCAAATTCATCGGCTTTGTCCAGATACTGGAAGATCGCGGCTTCTTTGAATGCTGAACCAATTCAATAATGCTATTCAATAATGAAGCAAACAAGAAAAATGCTTATTGCTACATTCCATGCTATTGATGGTTTAAAAAATCGGTATATGTATTTTTTGCAGTAGAAGTTTCAAAATTATAACGAATATGTATTATAAATGAAGGAAATAAATCAGTCAAAGACAGAAAAAAGTTCATAACATCCAACTTCTTTTTTTTTTTTGGTTCACTATATCCGCAAAAAATTACATTATACGTGGGTCGCAAGGCACGGGAGTGAACATTTCGTTCATTATATTCAGGAGTTCACTATGAACCGTGTTCTATAGCGGGATTCGACTGTATATAGTAAGCTTTAAACAAACGATGAATTTTATGGATGTATTGCAAGCAATTGTGAAAAAAAGAAAATTATCAAAACAAATTTTTTGCTTCGTATTGTTTAACCAACGACTTTGTGAAAAATATATAATTCTTCTGCACTACAGCTTGTCACAAGTCACTCCTCTTTCTATCCATCTCCAATGATCTTCTTTGCCATCAATTGTCTCCTCTCTCAATAGAATCAATCCACCATGCCTTTTTCGTATGATTAAGGAAACTGTCTGCTTTAATAAATTTAGGTAAATATATTTTAAAACTTTCGATGTCTGTAAAAGCAATCGGGGTCATAATAATAAAATCATGTAGGTAACTTAGCATGTAAATATTGCAAAGTAATTAGTTTCGAAATAATATAGTGGAATCTCCATTTAACGAAGTCGCTAAATCTCGATAATAAGTTCGTTGCATGGAAAATTCGTTACATAGAAAATCATCTTCAGAAATACTTGAACAACACGAAACAGGTTTTAAATTCATAAACACTAGACATTATTGAAATAGCAATTGATACACCTTTATCTTGTAAACTAGTATCTACTATTGATTTTAAAAATCTTAACCATAAGAGAAATCTGCATGGTAAGCAAGAATAGACGGCTGCACTGTACTTCGTATTAAAAACTTTAAAATTAGTAGGATTGGGAGAAATAGTGTAAATCTTGTAGTTTTTATTAAAGGTTTTCATTTTTTTCTTTTTAGAAAAGCTAATAAATTTAAAGATTTAGAAATTTGAAATATTTAGGAGCTCTACAGGAAGAAAAACTAAAATTTGATTTAAATATCTATCGAATGATTTTAATGGTATTTAATTTGGTTTTTTCTTAAAATGTTATATTTGTTTAAAAGAAATATATATATATATATATATATATATATATGTATATATATATATATATATATATATATATATATATATATATATATATATATATATATATATATATATATATATATATATATATATATATATATATATATATATATATATATATATATATATATATATATATATATATATATATATATATATATATATATATATATCTTTTATATATTTGCCTTAGAACAACTTATAACACAATGAAAATTAATAACACAGGCTTAAAATCCCACCACTTCTAAGATATTGTAATTAAGATATATTGTGTTGATTATAGATATGGAAGTACTAAGAGCAGAGAGTTATGTCATAATATTGTGTTTTAGGTTACTAACATAATTTCTTTGTTACTTTTTGAACTATTAGATTTCTTACGCTTATTGATAATTTATGAGTATTAAATTTCTGTGTATTTACACACCTGTATTGTATACTTCAACTGGTGACTTTATTTTTAGATTATATTCTATTTTTTAACTATTTCTTAGAAATTCTTGTCTCACATTAAGACTTAAACAAAATAAAATAGATTTTCTTCAAAATTTCAGATATAATAGTGTGTCTTTTCGCAATTTTGAATTAGTCACAAACCTAAAATTTATAACGCAGTAAAAACCAAGTCAAACATTTTATAGATGTAATAACCTAATATAGTTAAAAACCATCATAAAGTAATAAGATCAAACTCATGACATCCGTAGCTGGACACGTTTTTGACAAATCACAAACCAGTGAAATTGGTTTGGCGACAAGTAATTTGTTTTGTCTCGAATCATCAAATAAGCCTCTAGCCACAATTAAGAGAAAACTCCAAAAGAAGACTTGTGCAATAATTCGTGAAAAATAAAAATACAGAAACATCCAAGTTTTATTTCTTTTTCCTCATATTTATCGTGTCACCCTATTGACGTACAATACCCTCGAGAAATGTTAAAGCCGGAGGAATCACTTACAATTTCACCCAAACTTCGAAACGATCCCATAGGCCGAAAAAAGTAGGTCTCCATCGCTGTCTTTTTAATTCACTCCCCCAATTGACTCTACCTTTTACTTGTGGGTTCTAGAAACACATATCTACTCCACTCTGAATCATCTCATTCTATTCGATAGCCACAGCAACAGCATCAAACTAGAGTGAGTGATTTGACGAAGAATCAGGTCGATTCAGCCAAAAGAATTGAAGAAGGAGAGGTACTCTTTCGTCATCTTTAAACTGAACTTGACCCAGTTTTTTTCCTCTCTTTCTGTGTATCAGTAACGGGGGATTTTTCAGTTTTACCTTCTCTGATACGTCGAACAGTAAATTTGAATGGTTTCGATTTTCAATTCTCCCATCTCGGAATTTGAATCTCAAGTAAGTAAATTTTTAATTTAGTTCGGATTGAACGATTTAGAATTTTTTGTAACTTTTTTAATCATAAGTATAGTGAAAGTAATGCATTTTTGGAAGCGAAAGAAAAATTACAACGTAAAAAGATTTAAATTTTTCACTTGTAAATGTAATACAATATTTTTTAAATTATAACTTATAAATACTTATACTTACAAATGGTATCTATTCTTGTTATCCAATAAAAGTCAAGTTTTATATTTACTTTTTCTGAATATTTTTAAAACTAATATTCATTCATATAATCTAGTATATATTTGTTTTAAATTTGTTTTAGTTTAAATAGCTTAAAATATTTTACTCTTTATTTATCATAAGTATAAGGAGAGTAAGATTTTCTCGAAGCGAAAAAAAAGTTTTTAACAGAAGATTTGATTTTTTTTTCATTTGTAAATGTAGTAAAATATTTTTAGCATCTAGTATATGGGTGATTCTTTTTAAACATGACAATTCGGACCAAAATTTTTCTTGAAATTTAAAGTCTTTAAAATAATCTAAAATTTTTTTGTATACTTCTTTAGCTACACTTATTAATATCTTACAGACAGCAGAGTAGTTTATTGACATTTGCTCGAGAAAAGAAATAAAATAGAAATTCACCAAATTTTGAATGCCAAGAAAATGACATATTAGCTTAGAAGTTTAAAAAACAGTCATTTTAAGTTAATAGTAAGTAACTCAACTTAAGCCTTTATGTTAGATGGACCATAAATTGCAATTAATTCTTTTTATCCACTGTAGAATGAAACAAAATTTTTTTGTTGCTGATATATACAGAATAAAATTGTGTATAATAATAAATTATTAAATATATAAATAACTTTGATTGCATCCAAGCATATTACAATCTTACATAAACTTGGTATTTGGTTAATATTTGCTTTCCCTTCTTACAGTATTAGCAGTTAAAAAAAAATCTGGTAACACTTCATTGTCCTGGCATTCATAAGCCAGGATAATGACAAATTCGCCATTTTATAGCATATAACTTTACTTTAATTTCATATTTTGGCCTAAGACGTTTATATTCTGCAGAAAACAACAGGATTTCTTAAAAAAAAACTGAGATAAATCTATGTAGTTTATGTTATTAATGATTTCAAGAAGCCAGGAAAATGACAACACAAAAACCTACTCACCTTGAAAAATTTTTGAAATAGATTTTGAACCAGAAAATTGGTTCTTTATTCATGCAACAAGACATGTTCATATAGGATGGTATCTAATCAATCAATTAACATAAGATATTGATTGCTGGCGCTATCTATTTTCGTTATAAACCACTAAATAAAAGTAGCCAGGAAAATGACAGATTTTCTTGGGACAAACAAATTATTGCCGGAAAAAATTATTTTAAACTAAATTTTTGTAAATAATACCCTCTGCGTATATTCTGGAAATGCTTACACCGGTTGAGATAAAAAAAATTAGATATTGAAAAATTTATGGGAAGTTTTGAAGCTAGTTATTATTGGAAACATTGTTTGGGACATGTCAGAAACATGAAAGTTTGAAGTTCAATAAAATTTTTTAAATATACAAAACAGTCAATGCCAGTGCAAAGTCATTTTAAAATGCTAACAGCAAAGCTATTTATTATTTTTATTTTTTTTAAAGTTCTTTTAGTATTATAGTATTAGATCTTGGAGCAAGGGACAGTGAATTGTCATATTTCGTGAGAATCATCCATATAATAATGATAATTAATGAAAAACATCGAGTTGTTTTTATATTTGAAAAACTTGTGTAATTCGAAACTTTGTATAAAATTTTGGTATACTTGTAAAACAATTCTACTTATTTAAAAAATTTGGAACTTTGTATGCTGGTATATATTTTTATTGATTTTGAAAACCTGTCATAGCTTAATTTTCTTCTTTACAATTTTTATTTATTTTATATTTAATTCAAACTGAATAATTAAATATTTTTTCACTTTTTTATCAAACGTATAAGGAAAGTAATGCATTTTTGGAAACGGAATAAAAACATTTTAACGCAAAAAGATTTGATCTTCCCACTTGTGAATGTAATACCATATTTTTTAAATTGTACTTATAAATGGTACTATTCATGTTACTCAATATAAGGGAAGTTTTATATCAAATATTTAGACATATATACTTTTTCCGAATATTTTAAAATGTTATATGATTCATTTATATATTCTACCATGAGTTTGTTTTAAATTTATTTTAGTTTAAATAGTTTAAAATATTTTCCTCTTTCTTATCATAAGTATAAGGAGAGTAAGATCCTCTCGGCAGCGAAAGAAAGATTTGATTTTTTTCAGTTGTAAATGTGATAAAATATTTCTGGCATCTAATATAAATTAATGATAATCAATAAAAAACATCGGGTTTTTTTACATTTTAAAACTTGCGCTAATCGGAACTTTGCATATCTTTTTTGGCATATTTGTAAAACAATTCTACTTATTTTAAAATTTTGTAATTTTGTACGCTGGTACGCTTTTATTGATTTTGTAAGCCTGCCACAACCATATTTTCTTCATTAAAATTTTTATTTTTTTAAAATTTAATTCAAATTCAATCACTTAAATTTTTTTATCATTTTTTTATCATAAGTATAGTGAAAGTAATCAATTTTTGAAGCGAAATAAAAAAAAATTACCGTAAAAAGATTTGATCTTTTCACTTGTAAATGTAATGCAATATTTTTAACATTGTATTTATAAATGTTATATATGAAAGTTATTCATTAAAAGTCAAGTTTTATATCTAATATTCAAACATATACTTTTTCAAAATATTTTAAAATCTAATATTATTCATTTATATTAGCTAGTATGAGTTTGTCTTAAATTTTAGTTTGAATAGTTTAAAATATTTTCCTTTTTTTATCATACGTATAGTAAAAGTAAGACTTTCTTGGAAGCTAAAAAAATGTTAGCGTAAGAAGATTTAATTTTTTCATATGTAAATGGTAATACAATATTTTGAAATTTTAGCATGTTGGTATACACACATTTAATGTTTTTGCAAACCTGTTATAGCCTCTAATTTTTTTCATTATAATTTTATTTTAAACATAAATTTCAAGAAATAATATTTTTTCGAAATTTTTTAACAAGCTCGTATTTATTTTAATTTAGTATAATACAATGCATTTATTTTAACTTAATATAATACATAGGTAAATAAATTACAGTAAACTAGTTCACCTAAACATTTTTTCTGCATTTTTAAGACACTTCACAAATTTCTATAATACATTGTAATACAATGTATTACATTTTAAAATATTCATTCTAAGTAAATGCTTAAATATTAGAACTAAAATTAGAACTTACTTTTAATGAATACTGTTATTATAAACGTTTAATAAATGTAATTTTAGGAACATTTCTATATCTTATTCAGATTTAGTTTTAAATATTCAGATAATGTGTTTCTCATCCTTCGAAATAGGATTTTTTTTCTAAAATTTGACTTGCGTTCTGTTAATGAATTTATAAAGTTGAGGATAATTAATGTAAACATTTTCAGAAATTCCAGTTAAAAAATAATATATATATATATATATATATATATATATATATATATATATATATATATATATATATATATATATATATATATATATATATATATTAGCAAATTAATATTGTAGCAAGAAGATAAGTGAAAAAATTTTTTTACTCAAATTTTAACTGAAATGTAACATTTTCTAACTAAATTTGTGATTGATTATTAAACTATTCTTTTTTTTAAAAAAAATATTAATTTTGGATTTTTGTGAATTTTTGTGAATGTTTTTGTGAACGAAATTTAAAACTTCATACAGAAAGATTTTTTATACATTTTAGTGTAGGATAGGGGAAACATGAGATTTTTCTTATGAAGTACGATTACTATGTGAAATTTATACCATTTTTTATTGCTTTTTAATAATCATAAAAAAAACTGATAATTTTTTTAGAATCTCTTTAATTTGAACTATTTATGTAACTTTTTCAAATAAAAATGTGACGGAAAATTACATTGAAAAATTTTATAAAGAGTTTTTTTCATAATATTTTTAGTAGCTTGGGAACATTTCCGATGATCATGTTTATCGACAAGCTTATCGACTTTTATTGTTTTGTGGATGTTCTTCATTGATAATTTTTTGATAATTTCTGAGAAATGGTGACATTGTGAAACTCTTAATTTTTGAAAAGTGCAGAATTCTGTTGATAACTGAGATTCTTACCTTCAATTTAACGTTTATATAAATTAATTTATTGTTATTATACATAATTATAAAATTTTTTGGTTTTGAAAATTCAATTACACAATAATCCACATTATTCTATTTAATAGAATTCCCTACTAATGAAAACGGAATAAAATTTTATCAAAATCATATGAAAATAGTATTTATCCGTGCCATAAAAATAAAAAAGGACAATAGCAAAAGTGACGATATACAAATTTATATTTTCGTAAATTCGAGCATATTTTCAGAATATTTAATCTTCAGCAAATATGCATGGTGTTTATTATTCAGCTAATCAATCATGGAATGGATTTTAGTTATGGAATAAAAAGAAAAGGACTATTACGAAGCAAGTTCGAGTTGTTTTCTTAGAGATATCATTTTTCATCAAGGACATTTCTGCTTTGTTTCTTTGCTATAATTAATATAAGTTTAAAGTTAAAATTTTTCCTTGAGATCTAAATGCGAAAAAATAAAAGAAATTACTCAAAATATGATGCAAATAAAAATAAAAGTGCTTGTACTAAAAGATAGTATATCGATATAATTAATTTAATTTAATTCAATTTATTATAAGAATACTGTTCCTCTTAACCCAACACAACGTTGTTTCTTACTGTCTAGAATGCATTTTTTAATAATTAATTATGAAATTATTAGATTAGTTTGCATCATAATACCATAATTAGTATCAATATAATGAGATGTTATATTACGATAATTTTTAATACAATTTTGGTGGGTTTTGCAAAGAGTCACAAAAATATATGAAAAACACTGAATGGAATATTTATAAAAGTATTATATTTAATAGATATTATATTCCAAATAATACAATTTTATCAAACCATTGATTTACATTTTATGATATACAATTGTTATCATTAACTTAAAATTGAGAATAATACCACTGAGATCAATATAACATCTACTTACATCAGCTCAATACTTCAATAACTGACAACAATTCTTTTAAAATATATTTTATTATATGTACAAAATCGTTGTAGGTTGCAGTTGCACTCAAAACTGTTGCATCGTGATTATTTTTTACTGATTAATTGGATTATCACGAACTATGATGCAATTTGAATGGTTCGAAGAATACTCCTTAAAAATTAAAATTAATTAGTACACAACGTAATCTACTAACAAAATACGACACAAAACATTTTTTTTTCTTTTTAATTGTGTCGTTATACTTTTATCCCATAAAAAATTATTTGCATGAATTTCTCTTTGACTAAACAAGTTTCATAATTGGATAGAATTAAACTTAGTTCTAGATATAGACCTAGTTTTAGATCATTGAAAAACAAGATACCATTTTTAGATTTAGTTCTAGATCATTAAAATAAAAGAAAAGGAAAGCTTACTCATTTAATGGCAATTCAGACTTGGTTATTAGTGAAACATTTTCGCTGCTTGAGCCCTTATTTTAAGTCCTAAGAATCTGATTCCATATAAAATAAATTAAATTTTTTGCCTGAAGTTCGTAATTTAACTGACAAAATAATAAATAATTAGCATTTCTTGAACTCAAAACATGAAAAAAGCTGAGAAAGTAGGAAGTGAAAATTTAATCAGAATTTTAAATGTTTTCAGCTCACTTTAGCGTATCATAAAGGATAAATTACTATAATTGTATTTTCTTAAAAGGACAAAAATGGTTGAGTAAGAAATTGCTATCACCATATTAAAAAGTTAACTCAAAAACTGAATCTTTTCCATTATGCTAACCTATTTTCTTTCTTAATTAGTGATAACATTTTTGATTTACTGAAATAAAACTGTGTTATTTATATTTTATTTGCTAGGTCATTTTTTATGACTCTATACATTGTAAACATGGCATAAACCTTATAATGCAAAAAAAACATATGCAAATAAAGGGCAAATCGCTAATTAATCTAATTATTTTGTCGATATTTATTTTCTGCTAAAAAGTAAACCTGGAACTAAAATCAATGGGTTTCTTTTTTTACATAATTTTATGCATTATTAGTTTAAGTAGTACTTGGGAAAAAATAATATTTCTCTTAGTTATTTTTTTTTTCATTATAATAAAACTAGACACTTAAAAAATAAGAAAAACTGTTTTAAATTATTAAAAACCCAATAACGTGCATTGATAACTTTGAAACAATATTTTTTACATAAGAATAAATAAAATGTTTATCAATACTCTGCTCAATATCCATTTTGCATATAATTTGAAATTTCAAATTTCCAGAGTTAAAAAATGCAATTACCGAGCAATGAATGATAATGAGCAATAAACGAAAATTTTGTTCTTGATACTATCCCACAAAAAGGAGTCACAAGGAGTAACATCAAGAAAAAAAGGGGGCCTTGATGTTGGAAATGCTGTAAGAAACAATTCATTTTGCTTAAAACATTTCATATTTCGTGTATTTTGTATTATTCCCGTTATGGATTCACCAAGTTTTAATTAAAGATCACTAATGATTCAAAGTTTTTTTTTCTCCTTTTAAATAGAACAATAATTAACAACCTGTAAAATAATAACATCGGTAGGGGATTTTATCCTAGCATTCTGTTAGATAGAAAACTTTTTTTTAATACCAAAATATTTTAAAAGTTAATTATGAGTGCATCATTTAAAGAAATTATAAACGAATATCCATAAAAATGTTGCAAATCTAATGATTAAGGCTATGAATTTGAAATAATAAAGCAGATAGAGTATGCGAAATATTTTAAGGGCGATAAATTAATTAAGTCATGGAAACTATTTCATTCTTCTCGGTTGTTACATGGATTATTTATTAAAGGCGCACTTTCTATGCTTTCCCAAATATTACTTAAAAATGAAATGAATGTATTATTCCTTAAGAAAAAGAAAGTACCTCAAGAAGTTGATTTTTGATCACTTTATACTGATCACTTTATATTTTCTAAATAAGCATAATGATGTGTAAATCTAGAAAAGAATTACTTTGCCTTAAAAATGTTAGTTTTTGCCACTGAAATTGCATTGAAAATTATTTTTGGTTCACGTGAAAGCGCTTTGTTCCAACAAATTTATTTAACTACTTTAGTACGCTTTTTTCGAAGCATTGTATACTTTCAATAAATCAGACGGCAGGGCCATTAATTTTTCGTTAAGTTTTACTTTATTTCAAAACCGTCATTGAACATCCGAGCCAATTTTTTGGTTTACGATTACTAATGTTCAACTCTGTAGCCTTGTAATTTTGAACCCGCTCCAGAAGACAAGGGAACTCCTGGATCAAGTATTGGGAGAAATTTGCTTTCGTGGAGGAATTTTGATGGAACTAACTCGCATTTTCGTTACATAGAGAGGAAGACCACGAGAACCTCCAACGGTTAGCCTGACTGCAAGGGGCTTCCACTGATCCGTGATCCGTCTTCCGCTGAAGATATTTGACGTCAGCACTGTGGTCGGTGCAAGCCGGATGCGGAGTTTGTATCGACCAGTCATCGCCGGGTTCGAAACCCGGTTCACCTCATTAGAAGGCGAATGCTCTATCCCCTAAGCAATTGCCGCTCTTTCGTAAAGTTTGCAAGACTTCATCTTTGTATTAAAAGTAATTCGGTATTTTAAAATGAGCACATTTTTATAATTTGAAAAAAATCCTTATCTGACAGCCCTATACTAGAAAGGATTAAAATTATAAACTTTGTAGGCATTAAAGAGTGACAGTGAACGTGCCTTTCTTATTGATTTGGAAACCCGTTTCGTTGTTATTGTTTTTTTTTTTTATTATTATTTTTTTTATTCTCGCTCAAGCAATTAAGATACCCTTTTTACTTGATTTTAAAGTTTGATCATTAATCAGGTAATATTGGTCTTGATTGAGTGATGATTACTTTTGCTTTAGTTTAAATTTAATTTATTCTCTTTTGATTTCAAAACAAACCTAAAATTCTCTATTTAATACACGCACTAAAATCATAGAAGAATTCGAAATTTGGATGCATCATCCGTAAAATCAATTTTAACATAAAATCCATTTTTTACAGTAAAATTTCCACCGCAATTTTTTTAAATTAATAATTACAGTAAAGTCACTGAATCACTCTAATTAAATATATATTACTGCAAAAATTACGATATTTCAGATTTTTTGTTCCGTAACATATTTCGGTAAAAACGGATCTTACCGTAATTTGATCCAAAATGTTTTAGCGGTATAAAATTTATTCTTGCAGACTTTTTCATCGCTTCCAATAAACCCCTTATTCATGCATAAACTGTTCACGTCAATATTTTACTTCCTCTCCATTATTAAAAACTAATCAAATACTTAGCACAATTGTAATAAAAATTTTGCATGATATTATTAAATAAGAATCAAGAAATTATCTCCTAACAACCCGCCTGTCTTTTAGCAGCGAGAAACAGTGATTGGGTGTAGATTATAATAAGTACTGTTTTATATCAAGAGTAACTCAACAGATAGAGCCTAGTACTTCAACTGAAATGACGAAAGTTCGAATTCCAGTGGTGACTAGTCAATTCGTCTACAGTTCTAAGCGTACATTTACCACAATATTGGAGCAAGTAGGTGTTTTCATGACTCAATTCCCAACCAAAAATATCAACATTTTACTTAAGCGTGGATTATTCTTACTCTAAGTCTCGGTGTAATTTACGGGCATTTTACTCAAAAAGCCCCCTCGTGAAAGCAAGCTAGTTTCGATATTTGGCTCACAATTTCTCTCACTATCGGGTTTTAAATTACAAGGTTAATGATGTGAACTTATTGCATATATTTAAGTATATGAGCTGTTCATATTTGTTAATGAAATAAAATTGAAATTTTTGATAAACAGATATGACAATTAATAGTTAGTTCTAAAGTGTCTACGCCTGTGGAATATGAAACATCTATTTAACAAACTTTTGTTGCAAGAACAAGCAAACAAGAAAACAAACAATTAATTTTTTTTGCAATATAAATTATCATAAATTCTTATTTTCTTAAATCCGTTTAAATATCCTGTATGCATAATAATGTTGCAAAACTAAACTTTTACTTAAATAAGCGTAATCTGTGTGTGTGTTTATTGTTTTCAGATATGAGCCATAAAAATAGGACTCAAAAAAAGGGAAAAAAAAAGAACTTAGTGAGTCTTTGTGGCACGCTAAACTAACTTCTCATGATTAAAATAACGTTTCGCCTCAAAACGATATTGTTGATGCCTGGGGAAAATCCGTGTCTTTACTTAGCATTGCTCTCTCAAGCAAATCAAAGATTGCTCGATTTACGAAAAGAGTCTACTTTAAATTCCCTGAACTCAATTGGCGATAATCTTTGATTGATTTATAGCCTCGATTGTAATAAATATTTAAGCTGATAAAATCAAGAGCATGCTCTAGAATTAAGCAATAAGTTTTAAGACTCCATCTGGATTTTTATAATGTGATTGCAAATTTTGTTTTCATTATTGTTGAAATGATTTTTGTAAAAATGCATCCTTTTGTAAAAATACATTGCTGAAAGTTAAAAATTTAGGCAAACCAAAATATGTGAGCTAAAGATAGTATCGACAGGTAATAAAAACTAGAGTAGTTTTGTAAAAAAAAATAATAATAACATTAATGAAATAAATTGGATCGCAAGTTGTAGGGAATAGAAATTATTTCAAACCTAATAAAAACAGCATTACACGCATTCAATTCTATATAAATTAAAATGTAAACTTAGTCCCACAAGTACTGAGAAACATCTGCTCCACGGTTATTAATGCACTCGGAAGAGAGAAATAAATGCAGAATGTAATGTCAAAAAAAACTATTTTTCTCGAAATTAAGCAAAATAATTTTTCAAAAAATATTTTACTTAATTGTTAGAAAGATATAATAAATTACTGATGACATGGATATAACAAATACTAAAAGGAACTTAAACTCGATTGACACTAGTTAAATGTAACAAATGGTGCAAAATGTATTAAAAAATGTTAGAAATGTTTAAGTTTCAATCAAAATTAGCCATTAATTTACAACAGTTTTTGAAATTTGTAAATGAAATTGTACAAGTATTTTTTTTTTTTTATGATCAGTGAATAATAATAATTTTGCATATATCTGTCAAAAACTCAAACAATTTATAAAATTTCAGAATCATACGTAAAATTTAATTTTTGATTATTGATTCAAAATAATCATTCATTCTTTCTTATTTGGATGCAGAATGTAGAACTTATTTTTTATAAATGAAGTATTTTACTTTCCTTCGTATACTTGTGCATAACTTAACTTTGCATTTAGTTAAATTGCTTTAAAATATGAATATGTATCTAACACAAAAACAAGGAAAAAAGAGACGATTTACACAAAATTGACAATAACGCTAAACCGGGTAAGTAAACAATATTTATTATATTGTGTTTAAGGGTCATAGCAGTAGCCTGCGAAAAAGAAGGGTTTTTTTTTTTGTAATGAACTTTGCAATGATTGTGATAAACTTACTTAAATAAATTTTTGCGCTTATTTTTATCGTCGTTCTATATTAAAAAATACAAAAACGTACAAAAATTAGCTCTTATATAATGCAATGTGTATAACTTATTTTTTAAATTATCCAAATTAGATTCCGTTTTGATATTTTTATCTTTCGATTCAAAATATTACATAAGATTTTAAAAAAAATAGTTTATAATTAATATTATTTTTACAAAACGGCGGTATATTGAAAAAATTAAAAAAAAAAATTAAATAAGTTACATTTACTCAAAACTAGTCAACCCAATAAAAAATTCCTTGCATACAACGAAAACTATATTTATTGTCAACATTGTGTAAGCATTTTAAGGAAATCATTTGGAAATTATTCTAGTAAAAAGTACAGCAAATAAGAGATCACAGTTTCGAGCAAAGTAAATAAAGCGTATTAGTAATTTTAGTATGTTGACCAATAAAAGCCCATTAATTATTTCAAAAATATTTCATGAGGAAGAGTTAAGAGCCCCGGTGGCTTAGGGGATAGAGTGTTCGTCTTTCAATGAGGTGACCTAATTTCGAATCTCAGCGGTGACTGTTTTATATAAATACTGCTCTCAGCTGACACCGACCACAGTTCTGACGTAAAACATCCTCTGTGGTAGACAGATCATGGATTGGAATCCCCTTACTGTTGGGCAAACCGTGGGAGTTTCGTGGTTTTCCTCTCCAAGTAACGAAACCGTGGGTTTGTTCTCTCAAAAATTTCTCCATGAATTCTAGCTTGCCCCAATGCTTGATCCAGAAGTTCCCATTTCTTTTGGGTTGAGTTCAAAATTACAAGGCTACAGATTTTAACATTGATAGTCGTAAACTCAGAATTAGGTCGGCTGTAGAAATTAGCTGTAAATTAGCTGTCGGATTTAGCTGTAAAAATTAAATGTGAAAATTGACAGTTTTTGGTTGTTATATCAATAAGAGTTTTAAAATTCGATTTTTATGTTTGACGGATAAATTATGCAGATTTAATTCTGAATTGGTTTTTGATATATGCATAAGTTGAAAAGGAATATAATAAATTGAATAATGATTTTCGTTGAAATAGAAATGAAAAAAGTATTGCTGATAAAGACGAATAGTT
This sequence comes from Parasteatoda lunata, assembly GCA_949128135.1. NCBI lineage: Eukaryota > Metazoa > Arthropoda > Arachnida > Araneae > Theridiidae > Parasteatoda > Parasteatoda lunata. The sequence goes on from OX421980.1 coordinate 79,126,508, forward strand.
TATACGGGAAGCAGTTTACTTATTGTTAAATTTAGTTTTTCTGTTTGGAATTAAAAAGTTCAAGAGTTTTTTTTTCTTATTCTTATTTCTTATTCTTATTTCTTATTCTTATTTCTTATTCTTATTTCTTATTCTTATTTCTTATTCTTATTTCTTATTCTTATTTCTTATTCTTATTTCTTATTCTTATTTCTTATTCTTATTTCTTATTCTTATTTCTTATTCTTATTTCTTATTCTTATTTCTTATTCTTATTTCTTATTCTTATTTCTTATTCTTATTTCTTATTCTTATTTCTTATTCTTATTTCTTATTCTTATTTCTTATTCTTATTTCTTATTCTTATTTCTTATTCTTATTTCTTATTCTTATTTCTTATTCTTATTTCTTATTCTTATTTCTTATTCTTATTTCTTATTCTTATTTCTTATTCTTATTTCTTATTCTTATTTCTTATTCTTATTTCTTATTCTTATTTCTTATTCTTATTTCTTATTCTTATTTCTTATTCTTATTTCTTATTCTTATTTCTTATTCTTATTTCTTATTCTTATTTCTTATTCTTATTTCTTATTCTTATTTCTTATTCTTATTTCTTATTCTTATTTCTTATTCTTATTAATTCTTACTTCTTAATTCTTATTTCTCTGAAATAATTTTGAAAAAAAAAATAAATACTAAATAAATAATGGACAACTGATGGCATATAAATAACAGTTTTCAAAAATCACTACTGGTTTTTAAAAAAATTCTAAATCTCGGAATCTCTGTAATAGTACCACGGAACACTTGGGTTTCCGCGGAGCACCATTTGGTAACTGCTGCCTTAGAAGTTGCAACACAGCTGTAAAAACTTTTCATGCTTAATTATGTTCCACTTCATTAATATTTTAATGTAGAGAAAAATGAGTTTAGGTAACCCTAGAATAAATAGCAAAATAAGAATCAAAATAATCAAAATAGTTAATAATTCTAGAATTATTGTAAGAATTTTTACGTTTTTCATAATTAAACTTTAATATAGTATTATAGTGAATATAGTTCATGATGTAATTTTTCCCCTTAAAATTACAAATTTTTAATTTTAAAAAAAGTTCTTCCTTTGCTTTCTTAATTTCTTTTTTTAAAATATACGTATCGCATAAAACCAGCTTAGCTTCCATAACATTAAGATATTAAATAAGATTAATTAGTTTCAAATTTATTTATAATTTTAAAAGGTAGTCATAATAAAAAAGGAGTAAAGGGTAAATATTAAAACTTCAAACAACAAGCTGAATTGAAGCTTCGTTATTTCTTAGCCTAACTATTTTGTTAAAATAATTTTAGCTAAATTATAAGGCAAAGAATCCTTGAAGCTTCAAAAAAACTTGATTTATTTTATTTATTTAAGTTTTAATGGTTACAATTGTCTTCTATTTCTTCAAATTATTTCAAATTCTATTTGTAAAAGTAATGCTATAAAGTTTCGCTTTTTTTTAAGTAAATACAAAATACTTATATTTTTTGTTTATAATTCAAAAATTTACAACAACAACATAATATAGAAGAACTTATGCACATAATCATTTTAAAACTTATTATAATTCAGATTAAGAACGTTGTTAGTGTTATGCAGGGTAATATTCGTTTTATAGAATTATAGACTAATTTAAAAGTATACGGAATCGCCAATCAAGTGTTGAGTAAAATAAAAAAGTTACCGAGATTCCTATATCTGTTAGTTTTAAAATATCTTTTTCTTAATTAAAAAATACGTAATTGGTTCGGAGTAATAATAAGTTAAAATAAAGTGGTATAGAAAAAAATCTGCAGCAACCTAGCTTTCTTAAAGAAAATTGAATACCAAATTATATTATTCTTGTCTAATAAAATCCCTTAAGCGTGCTTTAACAACTAGCTGGATTTTCGGAGGCAGGTGGTGGTTGATCACACAACATAGATCGAATACTCCCAATACAAAATTTGTCTCCTAAAATTCAACTTTATTCATGAACGTAGTTTTCTTTAAGAGTTATGCATTCATTTCAGTATTTCTCTACAAATTCAAAGCAATTTAAATGTAATTCGAAATAGAGTTGCTAGATCATAAACGTGATCATTCTCCAGACATCTATCAATCATTACACTTGATCATCCCGAACGTTCATCAATATCCATACTGCCCTGTTTGAACAACTAAATTTGGACGAAACACTTTTCAAGTCATTTCTGAGCTTGTATCGTATTTTGACCGTTAAAAAAGTATTTACTCAAAGAATGGAATTTTGTTTAATCCATTTTTTTCTACTTAAAACTAATTTTCTACTTATTTCGACTTAAAACTTAACTGAAATTTCTATATATAAACAAAAAAATAGCCAAAATATAATCAAATTTTGAAAGTTACATTTCGAATGCCTGTACAATCCAACACACGTATTGATTTGCGTTTAATGACGTTACTTATGGATTAGTCTTTGAATTATTTGACCGATGTGTTACTTAAATCCATCTACACCTTAAACCATTTTTTGCTTAGTTTTCTAGAAGTCATTCATCTGTCTAAAAAATTATTATTCGACTTAATGAGAACAAATATTACACTTGAAAAAACCATTTCCTACATTTGGTCAATATTCAGAAATGTTTTACACAATTATTATTTTTTACTGGAAAGTAATTAAAATCAAAATTGATTGTGATACTCTCGGCTACTAAAGCATTTTTAACGTTCCAATCGCATGTCGATCCCCAGCCGTCATTACAAAAGATATTTGAAAACCTATGGAAATAACTCATTTAATTGTATAATTTAAGAAATATATAATATTTTATAAAGTTTCTTTTTCAAGAAAAGTAGGCATTTTTTTACAATTCAACATGTTACATTCGTGATACAAAAATTATTTCCGGCCAATTTTATGCATAAATTTATACATCCACAAAGAGTTAACGGAAATCAAATAAACTTTTAAAATCCACTTATGACAAACAATGTTAGAGATGTTTTTTTCCTTACTAATGTTTTAATTTTTAGCATTTGTAGTAATTACATAGCAATGATGATTTGTAGTAATTTTTCTCGATTTGTTGTAAAGAAAAATGCTTGTTTAAGTTTAATAGTTATATGCATGTCCAAAATACATGTAACATATTTTTGTTTTTAAAATTTAATTATAAAATAAAATAGAAATAGTAGACTATTTTTTGTATTATTTTACTGCGATAAAAAAAATATATTAATTTATGTATAATTTTACTCATATAAAAAGTACGATCAAAATTAACAAAATATGTTAAAATTATCAGTGTTTCTGGCTCTAAACGTTCCGTGTTCTGGCATTTATTATTTGGAATAGAAAAAAAAAATCTTTGTTTGTTGTTAACAAATTATAATATTTTATCAATATCCAGGGAATACATGGCTAATTACTAAACTATAAGTATAATCTAAATTACGATAATCAGTAGAATACAAAAATATTAAAAATAACTCCCATTTTCTGACGGTAAAACATTTTTGTCTCATTTACTAGTCTTTAGTGATAAGGAGAATAATAATAATGGAATGAAAAATAAGATGAAAACTGAAACTTTTATTTCTGAATCAAACTCATGGTATGGAAATTTTTTGCGCTACATTTAAGCTAATTTCCCAATAAATTCTAACATTCTCAATAAATTTCACTAATCACATATTAGAGTTGCGATGAATGTGATTTATACTTTTAATAGTACGATGTTAGTGAACAATAAAATAAAATATATAAACAGCTTAGTTAATATTGGTCAGAATTGTTAAAAGAAATTATACAAAAGTAAAAAGCAAAAATCATTTTACAGAAAATGCTCATAACCCCTTAATCTTAAAAAAAGCACATATTTAAGAAATTAAAGAGCAACATAAAATCAAACAAAAATAAATAATGATTATTACACGCATCAAATTTTGCTGTCCATTACAAGTAATGAAAGTAAAGATGCATTTAAGGTCAGTAACCAAAATCAAGGTCTCGCTTCTCTAGGTCAACCAACAGATTGTCCATCAGAGTGTAAATCCTGTTGCATCATACCACCCTGTGTAAGGTGTAGCACATTGTTATTCTTTTTCCGCTTTGTTTACACAAAGTGATGGGGAGATAAATCTGACATTTAACAACTTACTCAGATTCTTTATTTAGACGTTATTTCTTTTTCAAAATGAACTTATTAGACAAGGTAACTCGATTAAACTACAAAAGTTTCAATTCAATTTGAATATATATATATATATATATATATATATATATATATATATATATATATATATATATATATATATATATATATATATATATATATATATATATATATATATATACATATATTTACTGCGCATGATCAGCAAGTAAATAGAACTCATAAAATAAGTTCAAAAGATAGAGTAAACATGGAAAAATTACAGAACAATGAAAAAAGGGAAAAGAAAAATAATAATAATAACATTCCAAAGATGAAAAAAAAATCGGAAAAAAGGAAAGAAATTAATAAAAATCTGAAAAATAAAAGATATAATCTTTTCATCAGCTCACACGATATATCCGCAAAAATGAATGCTTTCTAATATTGTACTAATATTGTATTGAATATTTTAAATCATTCTTGAAAAATTTCCCGTTCATGGAAGTTCATTTGAATCTCTACTCGCTTTAAAGATTGCATTTTATATATATATATATATATATATATATACGAGAGTGTGTGAAGATCTCTAAAACATTTAACTTTTGATAATAAAAAAAAAATAATAAATAATATGCACACTATTGTTAGACCTCCAGAATTGTTTAAAAATGTATAAAATATCAGAAAATAATCGTGAATATCGAAAATTTTGATGCCCTTATTATGTTAAATTCAATTAATTAATCCTGAGGTTACTAACTTTTGATAATAAAAAATAATTATAATAAATAATAGGCACACTATTTTTACACCTCCAGAATTGTTTGAAAATGTATAAAATATCAGAAAGTGATCGAGAATATCGAAATTTTGATGCCCTTATTATGCTAAATTCAATTAATTAATCCTGAGGTTACGATTTGACAGGGTTACGGTTTGGACAACCTAGAGAATAGATCGAATTCGATTAATGATTCCTGAGATTCGCCCATATAAGCTTATTCAAACTTTCGAGTCTTTCCATGTCGTGGCTATTTAAAAAATTCCCCAGCATATTCCAAACCTCTTGACACTTCTTTGGCATTGGCATTATAGCAATGAGTTAAAGTAGTGCAAACTGATTGCTATGAACTGAGTTAAATAAATGCTGATTAGGATGAATTTTAACAAAAATAAATTGAGCATTTCTGGTGATATGAAATTCGAATTAGTTCCGTATACGAATAAAAAACCCTTGATAATAATTGTTGTTATTCCTAAATTCAAATTAGTATTAAAATAAATATCCGTATTGAAAACAATAATATCCAAAAAAACAGAACAGGTTTTAACAGTAACGAGCATTTGATTTTTGAAAGACGAAAATCTTCATTGCACTGAGATTAAAAGTATGGTCAAAACTACTAGAATATGGTAAAATTTAATGTGTTTCTGGCTGTATGGGAACACAAAAAATGCCTGGTAAATTTTATTGAAACTTTATGGAATTGACCTTAGTAAAATTATCAATAAATGTAGTTCGTGTGTATGTCATTAAATTCAATAAATATGTCATAATTTGTTTATTTTATCATGATAACCTTTACTAAAGGTGTGGTAATAGGAATTTTAATTATGAAATCCATATAGTCTAGTTAACCATTACAATATGAATAAAAATGTATCAAATGAATGGTTCAAATAACTTATATTTAGTTTTATTAAGCAGATTTATGCTTTTTTTAATACGTTTATTTTACTAGAAATGTTATTACCAAATAGTAGGGTAATTTTACCAGAATTTTTCTCTCCGTGTAAAAAATCTTCTTTATCTTTTTCTTCTTTATCTATTCAAAATCTTTTTGGAGGAAATCCGGAACTCATAACTTTGTTTACTTACTTTGAAAGTTTAATTTCCAAAATGATGAAATAATCTTTTATATAACAGTATTATTTATTTAAAAACACATTTTTTAAAGAATCTTTTAAACAAAGCAAAAGAATCTACGTTTTTAACAATGAGTTTTATAGTTACAATGAGTTTAAGAAAAATTAGTTCAATGCTTCTATTTTAAAAAAGGATATTTTAGAAACGGAATTGCCATCATTTTAAATTTGAATGCTGTTTAAAAACGTATTCAAAAAATTTTGTTTCTCGTGTACCTATAATTACTCTTTTATTTATTTAAGGCTCTCATCTATGACGAAGATGACATGTTATAGTGAACGCAATTAATACATGACAGTGACACTTAATTTGATAACAAAAGCACCCAACGGTAAGTATTCTTTTTTTTTTCTTTTTCTTTTTTCTTTTTTTTTCTTTCTTTTTTTTTTTTTTTTTTTTTTTTGAATAGTAAAAATATCTTTATTTAAGCAACTGACCAACTAAATTATATACAGTAGAAGATAATTTTCACGGGCAATTAATTAAGGTGTAAAAAATGAAAAGCCACAAAACATTTTTTAAAAAATTTAAATGTCTTTTTGTAAATAAGTGTAACGATGCTCAAAGATAATAAAGAAAAACTGGATATAGGTATCCCTCTGTGATATTACACAAGTAGTTATTAGTGCATGTTTATGAAGGAAAAATAAAGCATTGTTTTTCATTCAATTGTTAAAAACTAATACTGTAACAAATTAGTAACAGTTAATAACCTCATTATGCTTTATTTATAGTTTGTCCCTTAGCATGATAAATTGAATTCTTTGAGTACATTTTATGAACAGTTCCATGACATTATGTGCTATTTACATCAATGTGCAGTGTACAAAAATAAAAACAGAACACCTGAGTACCTTTTGATCTCGTGTTCGGATTTTGAATTTGAAAGAAAGTGTTTTTAATTAAGAAATTGATGAGAAAAACGTACTTTCTCTCAAAAAACAAAATTTTTTGGAAAGCTTTCAGTAGTTTTGACATAAGAAAGATCGATTTGTTTACCTCTAATCGTAACTTGATTTTTTTGCCACTGACCACGCTCTTTTCTGGGAAAGCAAAGTGGCATAATATAAGATAAAATTTGGTAAATGTGTTCAAATTTAGTAATTTTATCATGTTACCTGAAATCATGGCGTAAAAATCATTTATTACATTAAATTTATTTTTTAATTTTGTATTTTTTACTAAATGTGTGATACTAAGGATTAAAATTTTCAAAACTAGAATTTCTGATAAACCATTATCGTATTGCATTGCAAAAAATTACTAATGATGATTAAAAAATTGTGTATCTTTTCGTTTTATTATCTGAATTATGGTTTTACAATAAATTTCCCTGGCATATAATGCAGTAATTCGAAAGGACTAAATCTGTTGTAAAAAAAAGGCATGTTTATTCAACGAAATTGCGTTTTTGAGCCTGAGTTTATGATTTTTCACATAATCTGCATAAATTAATTAGCATATTTAAGTTCAGAACATTGAATTATAAAGGTAGCCGGGAAAATCCGATTCCTGTATCAACTGTTATTCGGGAACATCCTAAAGTAACATATAATGTTAATTCTAAAACACAAAATATGTGTAAAGGATTTCCGAAATTGTAGGCTATCATCAATATTTTTAAGAGTGATTATATATAAAAAGAAAATAAAGGTACTGTTATACAAAACTTAAGAATATAGAGATATTTGAATTAATCAATCTATATTTCCCTAGTGTTTTTATTTATTTATTTATTATTTTGATGAAAAGTAAAAAAACTAGCACATTTTCCAGGATAACTAGTTTTAACTTATTCATATTTCATAAAACATAAATATTTAGTTTTTTCTGTATTAATAGCTCAATTAATTAAAATAGAATAAAAAATTTTTAAGCATTGAATCAGTTATATTTATGGTAAAATGTGCTGTTTAACTGTAATTTTTTTTGCATGTTTTTTTTTGTGATTACTATAAACTTCTCTCATGAAAAGTAAAACCGGTACGAAATTTTTGTTGTTTGTTGAAGTTGAATTAAAAGTTTTGCCTAACTTAGATAACAACCAGCCTTTAAGACTAATTATATCAAATTTTATCATTTTCAAATTTTCTTTAAATTAAGATAGTTCAGAATAACAAAATGCTCAATTTCTTTTTTTGATATATTACAATTTGTAGAAATCATAAATCATGAAATTACATGCTATTTCAAAAATATTACGGAACTTGTTTTTTTTTTTTTTTTTTTTTTTTTTTGTAAGTACAGGAGAATGGATTAATTTTGTGTTATTTTCAGATTGCTATGTAATTTTTTTTGTCTGCTAGACGACAAAAAAGTACTTTAAATAGTAATTTCAAACCTTAATATTATGCAAATGATTATGAAATAGTTGTCTTTCTTAATCCTGTTTTATTCCTGCTATTGTTTCAACTGGTAAAAACACAGTTTGCATAATAATTATCAACTTTTTTAAAGGTTATAATCTATTAGTTCCTGTTTAGATGCCTGGAATTAATTATTTTTTTCACTTCGAAAATTCGCCTTTACGTGAGTGCAATTAGTATGGAATATTATTTTAAAGTTCATGCTCTATTAAGATAAAACATTAATTTCTTCTGTGTTAAACTGGATTTTGATAACCTAAACATTTCTTTTCCTTTTTAAATTTTGAAAAAATAATGTGTTTTGAAATTTTGTAACAAAATTATTTTTAAATTTAATAATGGTATAAATATTTAAAATATTTAAAAACAATTTTAAAAAAATTAAGGTGTAAACTTACAAATTAAATCTAATGACTTAAGGTAATTAGTGTTAGAACGAATTGTTTATTTAAAAAAATAGTTATAAGTAAATTATAGTACGGGGTATAAGGTCAAAAAAAAGCTTGAAGCATTTTGATTAAAAATTAAAATTAAAATATCGAATCAAAATCATTTTAAGTAAACATTTCTGTATATTTTTTAATTCCTTAAAAATAAATTTTTTCGACATAACTGATAAATCGATGTTCAGACTAGTTTTCATAGAAACTTTATTGGTGTAAATATCACGGCTCATTTTTTCCCAAACTAGAAAGAATCTTTAACTAAAATCCTTTTAACTTTCTTCAAAAATAGCAATACAAGAATAATTTAAAATACTTAAATATTTTTCATGAGCTATTTTTAATTTTAAAATAAGCTTACTATTTGCTATTGGTTGGTTAGGTAGGTTAAGTTTAATCATGTTTGTAGAATTTATATTTTTCTAAAACTCCATACCAAAATTCTTTAAAGCTAATAAAAGAAAGTAAAAGAATAAAAATATACTTAATTTCCATTATTTAATTGATTTGAAAGTGAACGTATAAAAATATACATCTTTAAGAACATCTATTAACTTCACTGAAGATTTTATTACATTAAAGTTCCTTAACTAACTCTTACGAATAATTCCGTATAACAAAAGTTTGATGATTTTTTTCTTCCCATCCTTTTGTTTTCTAAAAAGGAAATTTCGTATGAATTTCCTTATAAACATCAAATTGTTATAAAATGCTATGTTATTATAATTAAATCTAATTAACATAAATATTAATGTAATAGTTTTGTTTTGAATTTTAATAGTTAAGGATTTTAAATTCAATGTTGATTTCATAAGTCCATTAAAATTATTTAAAAATAATCTCAATCAAATGTCAATTTTATGATTATTGTTTATTATTTGTTTTAATAATGATCAAAAAAGGTTTTGATTTTTTTAATCTCTGCAAAAAGTGTAACTTGGATCATAAAATCCAAACTTTGGACCAAATTTATAGATTATTGATTTACTGCTCTATGAATAATAGTGGTATTTTATTTTTAGGTAGCTACCAGGGAATGATGCGCTTCTTGAAGTTACATTTCTGAAAAGGCTATATCTAAGAAATAAGTAAGTCATTCCTCTTTTCTTAAACGTAAAAAGAAAGCTATTAACACATAAAAAATAATTTTGATTTAACTTAATGTCAAATTAAAATTACGAAAAATAGAAGATTTCTAAAAAACAGGAGAGAGGAAAAAGAAACTTTTTTGATTAAAAAATAATTAAATAAAATTTAAATGTTAAATAAAATTTAAATTTTAAAGAAAGTTTAATTTTAAATAAAATTTAGAAAAAAATTAGATATTAAATAAAATTTTAAGTTTTAAATAAAGTTTAATACACTTAAAGTATCAAATGAAAATTATAATTTAAAAACCAAACATAATTATTCTATTGCGCTATATAATTTTACGAACAAATGCCCTATAATTGCCATATCCATGTACCATATAATTTTTCTGACAAAACCCATTTTTAAATTAAAAGGGAAAGTTCCATAAATAAATATTTTTAATATGTAACTGTAGCATACTAAAATGTTTTTGCGGGCAGAGTCCGTTTATGCATGTAGGATGTTCTGATCTACTACCAATCCGTTTTTTCACTGTGAAATATCTTCAAATGAAAGTTCGTCAATGTGTCATGATAGAGAGCTTCATTTTCTATGTTAAAATCATAATCACTAGTGAGTTTTCCTACCTGTTTTCTGACGTTCGCCAAACACTACTGTGAGGCGATTAGTTGAATGGTATGGGGTATGATTCGTCACTTCGTCATCTACCTAGAGGGACCCAATTTAAATGTGACTTAATTAAAATTTAATTAGTCAGAGCATCAATAAAAACATACATATCTTTTTCTTTATTAGCTCTAAAATTGAATGCAATCAATGAGATAAAATTATTATAAGTTAGCAACTCCCCCCTTAAAAATCCATTTTGTTCACATGCCTCAGAAATATTTGCAAGCACTTAGCAACAGAAATAATTGTAGAAACTGCCTTGTAACTATTATTTGCAAAAATAATTGCGAAATTAAAAATATCGTTGTAAAAAACTCTTACTAAATATTTAAAAAACAATTTTAACCATGAGGACGAATGTTACTCTTAACCTAACGTAACTATTTGAAATGAGCATTCAGAGCTTTAACTACTACTTTGTATTGAGAGCGTCACTTAACATCTATGTCATATGTGTTCAGAGTGTCACTTAACACCTTCGTCATTTGACTTTCTTTTCAAATATAATTAATAAACATTAAACAATTTTAAGTTTTATTGACTATATGCAAAGGCCGAGAATGCATTAAATTCAGTATAAAAAATAAGTTTGCCTTATGTCTATTAAAACACTGTCAAATATTTCTTTGTTGTTACTTGCTTAACATCGATCATTTATAAGAAGTGATTACATTATATTGTAAATTCAGTTCTTTCTAAAAAAGAAGTTAACTTAATTTTAAAAATATTTCTAATAATATATATATACATACAGTGAAACCTGCCAAGTTGACCCCTTGTAAGTTGGGCACCTGTTGACCTCAATTATCAAGAACGGAATTTTTCCTATATAATATAAAGAAGCAAAACCTTTGTAACTTGACCACCTGTCTATCTTGTATGTTGACCACTGATATAAGTCAATTTTGTCTAGGAGTATTATGAAATTCTATTCTAAAACCCTTATAAGTTGACCAGAAAAAAAAAATTCAGAAAATGTTCTGTCATTTTGCAATGTATGTTAAAATTTTACTTATTTCATGAAATAGTGTAAAAAGCTAATCTAAACCCTTTTGTGAATTGACCATCTGGGGAAACTGTAGAGGGGTAGCTTTTGACCATTTCTTTCATTCATTCATTGAAAACAGGTGTGTAGGTGTGTTAGTTGAAAAGTTGCTCTTCCAGTTGTAATAGTGAGCAGATAAGTATGTAAGTGTAGTAATAACAGAATAAATTTTAAAGTGGTCAAATAATTTTGTTTTGTTAAAAGTTTTCAAATTACATGACTTTGTGTTCTGATATTTTAAGAAATTATTTTTATTAAACACTTCACATGCATAACTAACGAAATAATTTTTTAAAAAAGTTAGTTAAATATTAGAATTATGTATATGTAACAAATTGAAGTTCTTTCAGGTTTAAACACATTTCTTAAGATATTCATTTAGTTATTTGCTAAATAAAATTTTTAAGTCAAGTAAAAAAAAAAAAAAAAATTCAATATATAGCAACATGATATAGGAAATGAAAAAGTAAACAATGACCCGCCCGCTCTATAAGTTGACCACTAAAACAATGCACCACAAGTGGTCAACTTACACAAGTTTTACTGTATATATATATATATATATATATATATATATATATATATATATATATATATATATATATATATATATATATATATATATATATATATATATATATATATATACATACATAATGCGATTGGAGAAGTAAAGTTTATATTAATATCAAAACTTATTATTTACTACTTCTTTCTTGTTTCCTTTTTATTTCCTTTATGTCATAAAAGCGATGGCTTAGTGGTCGAAGTTTCTGAGCTGTCACTGACAAGGGCAGGGGTTCTATCTTATGCAGCGGCTTGGAGCACACACAGCTTCATATCAATGGGTACCAAATGGATACGAGTCACCACAATTTCGTCATTGCTTTCAAAATTGTGTCGAATTTCGTTTCACGAACAGTGTTCGTTCATTTAAAAGGGATCATTTATGTAAGAGTCGTTGTTTTCTGGGCGATGCTGCTTTTTCACTAGTGGATCTTATAATTACTGAAATGTAAAATTACAGGTGATGCGTAATTTAAGGCTTATCTATTTTTATACGGACTTGAATTCCTGTAAACCTTCGTCCGTAATTTTACATGTTTTTACAGAATACAAAATTACGCGTATTTTAAGAATTACATATTTAATATATGATTTAAAATAAGAGCTTAATCATTTTTAATCTAGTAAATTAGCTTTCGGGTAAAATGAAATGGCTTAGGAAAACGCCACAGCTTTATTTCCAAATATAAGAGAAATCTCTTTAACGTATAAAACGCTTTTATGATCGTATAAATAATTAAAGATACATTGTAAGCTGGAAAAAAAGTGTTATCAAGACTACTGATATATGATTTAAATTGCCATGTTTTTGCACTATGGGAACACCTAAAAGTTCGGTAATTTTTACCAAAAGTCTTTGGCTTTATTAAGGGCTTTAATATTTACCGAAAATATGGTTCAATAATACGCGATAAAATTGTGTGATTTTATTGTGATGGCCTAACGCACGGCAAAAAATATTTATTCGGTGAAATTTTACTTTTCAGTTTTGTATTTTTAGTAAATATGTGATTATAAGAACTATCGAACTATCATATTGAAAACCAAAATTTCCGATTAAATGTTTGCATAAAAACAAAAATAAAGTCCCAAATGAATGGTTTAAATATCGTATATTTTGGTTTTATTAACCAAAAATTTTTTTTTACCAGAATTGTCATTACCATACAGTAAGATAATTTTACTAGAACTTCTTTTCCTGTGCAAATATTGCCAATTGTTTTCGATAATGAAATAGAACAAATAACTTAATTTATGTAATATAACTATAAAGATAAAATTCAAATAAAAGAATATAAATATAGATATATATATATAAAGTATTTAAATATAGAACTTTAAGTTCACGCTGTATTTTTAAAATATACAATATAATTTATTTTTTACTCTTTGTATACTGAGGAAAATTTTAATAATTTACTAGTCTTAATTTTGTAGAAACAACACGCAATAAAAAAAAATTTAAATCGTGATAAAATTATCTTTATTTGAATTAATATAGTTTATGGGAAATAAATTAACTGGACAAAATAAAACTAAATCTTTTGTTTTCATTACTAATTATAATATTTATATTTAGCCAAGCTGGCTCAGTCGTTTAAAGCTCTAAATTGTTAAGATGAATGGCTGAAAATCGGCCCTTAGTAACAACTTGAAGCCCACCCACCAAAGATACCAGCTTGTCTCCATATGTTTCGAATGCTAACCACATTGCCACAATCATGTCGTTGGTTACACAATTTAGAGTTTTAAACTCCTTGACTTTCCTAGTTCACAATGCCGTACTTTTTTTCTAATTAAACATTCATAGAAACTTTACTGCCCAAAAATTTTTAATTTCTTATTCAAGCAATTAGTTTAACGCTCATAGTTTCTTTTCTTTCTTTTTTCTCTCCTCTAGATCATTAGTTCATACTGACAGATATAATAAAAGAGTTTTTGTGATATATTGAACATCCTACTTCTGCAATTCTTAATGACACACGAATAAAAACAAAATTAAAATGAGGATTCACCGCAGGATGTTTATAATGATCTTACTGACATCACAAACTTTGCAAATGTTTAAACTGCATTTGTTTTTTGCTGCCCACTGCATAAAGAAAGGTTATATCAACCTAGAAAAAAAGTAGGAGTGTAGATACTAATCTCTAACACCTGCCAGTAGATAACAATTACATTATTCTACTGATTACTGAATGCATTGTTGAACAATAAAATGTAGAAGTTGCACAACAATAGAGCTTCACTCTTAGATGAGGATTCTTCATTTTGAAAAATCACAAGTGCATAAAATAAATAAACTTAATGATACATTTTCATAAAAAGAAAAAATAATTTCTCCTATGAAGACAAAGTAAACTGTTAGTTTTTCTTTTGAAAACACAAGTTCATTTACTGTCTCAAAACATAGCCTTTCTACTTATTAAATATCGAATATTTTGAGACAATTCATACTAAAATATACACTAGTGTAATTAAATAACTACTTATTAAAAATCTAACTTTTTGATATTTTTATTTATTAAATATCAAAATTTTTTAGACAGTTTATTTTAAAAAGTGCACTAGTTTAATGAAATGACTACTTATTAAATATCGAATATTTTGAGACAATTCATACTAAAATATACACTAGTGTAATTAAATAACTACTTATTAAAAATCTAACTTTTTGATATTTTTATTTATTAAATATCAAAATTTTTTAGACAGTTTATTTTAAAAAGTGCACTAGTTTAATGAAATGACTACTTATTAAATATCAAACTTATTGAGACAGTTTATTTAAAATGCACCCTAATTAAACTAAATGACTACTTGTTGAATATCAAACTTTTTGAAACATTTGATTTTAAAATGTACCGTAATTAAACGAAATGACTACTTAATATCAAACTTTTCGAGACTGTTCATTTTAAAATGTACTCTAGTTAAATGAAATGAATACTTATTAAATATTAAACTTATTGAGACAGTTCATTTAAAAATGTACCCTAGTTAAATGAAATGAATACTCATTAAATATTAAACTTTTTGAGGTTCTACTCATTAAATATTGAACATTTTGAGATTCTTCCTTTTAAATATCACACTTTTTAAGACTATTCCTTTTACAATATACACTAGTATAACGAAATGACTAAAACTTTTCTCTATGGTTACCTCAACCTATTCTTCAGGGAGAATAGGGCTAACGTGTACAATTTTTATAAATTTGCCAAATTTGCTAATAATCATTTTAAAATTTGTAGTACTTTTCATTAGAATTTAAGCGTTCATTTTCATTTGAAAGGATACATAAGATAATTTGGGTGTATCCTATTTCATTTATAATTAAAGTTTCTTATCATCAGACCCCAATGTCTCATGACAAAGTGTAAAAACGCCTTAAAATAAATCATTAATTCTTTTGTTACTTATAAAAAGTAAAGTAAAATCGAAATGAAGTTATTTTATTCCAAATTTTGGTCTTGGGTAAGTTATTTTAAAAATGCTTTTTATAATTATTTTCAAAATAATATAATTATAATTAACATTTAAATTATACTTGAATTATGTAATAAACTGTTTCATAGAAAAGTTACAACATTATAAGGGTAACTTTACTGTTTATTTAGTTAATAAAAGATGATTTTATAAATTAAACTTTATTTAGATTTCATTTTAAAAAGTAGTTTGATTAAACAGTATAAATATCGGATGAGAGGCAGAGGCCTTAATAAAATTTCAGTAATACATGCTTTAATAATGTATTCTGAGTAAAAATAAAACAGTTGAAATATGTTCAAAACATTAGTCTTCTCAAATTTTCCTTCAGTATAAGAATGAAATGATCATATTTAATATATAAAATGTAGAAAAACAGTAAGTATAAAAATGTTTTACAAAAATATTCTTATTTAGTGATTAAATACCATTATAAGTTATGTGCTTGTAAGTAATCCACATCATTATCACTGAAAGCTTAATATTAAAATGTCAACAGTAACTCTACAACGAAATAGCCATACGAATCCAAAGGAATCATTTAATCGTTTCAGCCTATGATCGGTTAATTCAATGAAGATAAATCAAAAGTGATTATTAATAATTGGTTAATTTAAAAAAGGAAAATGAAAAGTGACTATTTATGTATCGAATAAGCATACCCAATTATTAAAATAACGGTGTTAAGTGACAAATAAAATGCAAACTTGAAATTCATTTTTCAACCATAACAAATTTGATTTTAATTTCCTATTTTACAAAAAAGTGTATTATTATGCTACTACATATGGAATTGCAATATGCCAAAATTAAAAAAGAAATTGTGAGTAACGAACAACAAATAGATTTCTGCTGCCCTCTTCCCAATATGTTATACATGTTAAAAAAGAATACTTAACGTTTGGTTCAAGATAATAATGAATTGAACATAATATTTGTGTTCAATTCCTTGTCCTCTTGATTTGATACTCATAAAAAAAAGTAAAACAACATTTTAACTAAAACTTTACAACTCTAATTAAGAAATAAATAAAAAAAACATTTTAATAAAATTAGTTAAAAGTTTTTACAGATTTATTTTGAATTTTTTTTAAATAATTATTTACCTTAAAGAGCGAAACAATAACTGAATTATATATATATATATATATATATATATATATATATATATGCGTGTGTGTGTTTGTGTGTGTGTATGTCATTTTTAGAAAATATCAATCATTTTTTTAAATGGTTTTGGCAAAAACATTAAGCAAATTTTTAAAAATGATACTCAAATAATGACAAAAAACTCGAGCTATTAAAACTTTAGCAAAATTATGAGTTCTGCTAAAAAGTCTTTTCCTTTTTAAAATTTTTTATTTAAAGACTTTTAAATTTTTTATTTTGAGCTTATAAATACGAGTTGTGTTCAATTCCTTGTCCTCTTGATTTGATAATTTAATTTTGAGTTCTATAATCTCTGATCATGAAAAGCAATTCAATGAGGTCATAAAAAAAGTGAAGTCTACAAGTATCAAAAGATAAGCCAATTTAAATTCAATTCAAGGCTGAAAGAGTCCGTAACTGGAGATATTATCACCCTTACCTAGTCAGCACGAGGCAATCAACTTACACAGGTAAGCGATTTTTAAAATTAGATCGATCGTCTACCCCATGTTGCATTAGTATTCAAAGTCAGAATGGATTAAAAACTTTTCGCACTATTCAATTGCTATAGATCATTGTTTCACAAAACAGTTGATCAAGTGCGGTCAAGCAAATAAAGCAAAAGATATAATTGATGACAAGCTTTAGTTATTGTTCATTCTAAGCGATGGTGATGATTTAAGAAAATCAGTACACTTTTACTAAAACAGCACAGTAATCGATTAATTATTTAGGCAGGATTGTGTGATGTGAGAAACCAACGCATTAGAGTCAGGAAGCTTAACAATCAACGTTAATTACCCATTCATGTTTCAACTTCTTAAGTTTATAAACGTCGCGTGCCGTGGTTAAAACGTAGATAGCATATTTGAGTGTAAGATTAAATCCTTTCTATTCTGATGGTTTTTAGATAGCTCTTATCTTCGTGATTTTGAAGCAAGGGTGCTTTTTTAGTTTACTTAGAACGCAAGAGCTGTCATGACATTTGTCAACTAAGACTTGCATTCAAAATCACTTTTGTGTGATTTGATTTTATTTTTCTTAAACTGCAAGTAACTGTTAACCGTTTTTTTTTTTTTAAATTTAGATTTTGTTTTATCAACATGTCTTTGTTTTAATAATAAAACAAATTATTTTTAAATTTACATTTAGGATGTAATTGTATGGTTCCCGAACTTTTATCTATGATTAATTATGTTATTTAATGCCTGGTTCTTGAACTTTTTTTACTAATTCTGACAGGGTCAATCTGAATTGACCGTTGACCAAGATCTACCTTAATTCTTCACTTTTCTGATTACAGTTTTGTTAAGTTACCTGGTTGTTACCATATGTTATCTCCATTGATTGCACTCATGTGTTGTTGCATTGCAACTGCACAGGATTTCGGGTTTATGTGATGTAATAATAATAACAATAATAAGCAAAAGAGTTCATTCCTAAAAATATAAAAAAGTGGAGGCAAACTTTAAGGAAATTAATACATTTTAGCATGCTCGTAATTGCTGAAGTATTTTGATAAACTTCATGGGGACATAGCTAGTTGGAAAAATTCCAGGATCAGGTATTTTAATTTTAAAATGAAAATTAGAACTATAAATAATCCAAAAGTTTCTATTTTTAAAACAAATAGGGTATAATTCTATTTCTTTAGAAGAAATCTTGATTGACCGCCAACGAAGATTTGAAAATGAAAATTTGAGAAATTTAAAAAGAAATTTCGACCTTTCTTTGCTTTCTTTGGTTGAAGAGTTTTTAACCTGGTTGTTTATGTGAGCGATTATTCTACAAAAAATCCTGATTTCACCCACCATAAAAATAGAACCACAAGCCCTTTTTTTTATGCATGAAAGGTTTATACTTTACTCTCTGTTAGAATTATTGGTACAGAATGAATCCTACTTTATCATGAAATTTTGAATAGCAGGAAACTTACATGAGGTTATTTGTTCAAATTAATGGTGTAATAATTCAAATTTGTGCCTAAATATTAAAGGATTTAATGGTAGAAATAAATTGTCTTTCTTCGAATGGCTTCTTTTTAGATCTTTTTTTAAAGAGGACATTCTTTACGTTTGATAAATTAGCAAATGGGAATTACATCAGTATATTTTTAAAAATGATCACTGTATGCTTAGAAAATAATAAATGAATTTTAATTTAATAACTATTATTAACTATTTTAATTCAAAAATTTATTATTGCTATTCTTAACTGAAGTTATAAGTCATACAAATTAAGAAATTAAAGATTTATCTTTAAATAAATTGTTTAGACTATGAAATTGCTGTTATTTAATACGAAACTTTTGCTTGCAAATGATTTTAACCGTGTTTCTGAATCTTAAATTCTCGTAGAAAATCGCTAAACATTAAACACCTTCATTTGTTTTTAGTATTCACTCAATGAACCTAATTTTACGTTGTACTTTTAATCACGCGAGCTCTAATGTAATAAAAATTAAAAAATTGAAATAAACTGTGTAGCAAAACTAAAATAATGTAATGAAATTAAAAATTATACAGACACTGAAATCTTTAATAGAATATATTCGCAAAAATGCAATAATATTACATTTTTTTGCAATGGCTAATTGGAAAAATGACTAATGTAATAACATAAACAAGTACGCCAAGTATATAAATAATACCATAAACAACAATACTGTAAGAAACACCATGAAGTATTATAATCCTATTATAAAATTTACAAAACATATAAAAGACGTTTTTATAAAAAATTAAGAAGTACGTAGCTTTTTTTAACATTGAAATATTAAGTGAATTATAGATAAGACAATAACAGATAAGACAAGATAACACAATTGTAAAAGTCCAGCGAAATTAACAGCAAAAAAAATTACAGTATCTAAAGCAATGTTCTTTTAAAAAATCTATTCAACCAGTTCGTAAGTGTATGACGATAAACGACCTTGCCAAACATGCATCATAGCCTCAAGATATATTTACTAATAGAGGTTAAAGCAACTCACTCATTACCTAAAACAACAGAACCAATTGCCCTAAGTCACTTAGTCAGCTGGATATTACCAAGTAAGCAACTTACTGATGATTCTAAACTGCAACGTGTTTATCAGAGGGCAAAGAAATTGATAGGAAAATTTAGTTGACCTTTGTAACCGGGAAGAGATGGTGTAATTTTAATGCAACTTCTGTTTTGTTTAACCTGAGAGAAAAGGTTGACTTTCGTATGCATCTTTCAACAACTTATGGACACATATTAATGATACTACTAAGTGGATGCTATATTTGGGAGCTATTAAGTATTCAAAAAATAGTTGATGATGTTGAGAATATATAATATTAGAATATTCGATCATAAATATTAGAATTAATTTGTGGTGTTAAAAAGACTACGGTTACTTAGTTAAAGTCATGTTGAAAGAATGTGATATATTTGTAGAAGCGATATATTTTATTCGCATCTGTAACTGCATATATAGTAGATGCAATATATTTGCCTGAAATAGAATTTGTAACGTTATCCAGCTACATTTCATCTCTAATGGAAGCCTTTCTCCAAAATTATAAGAACCAAAGTAAGTTATTATCATCAAAGTCATTTAAAGCTATTTTTGCTATGTTCAGCTTATATTTAACTATGTGGAACATAATAATTTTCTTATGTTTTAGACTAATAAATGGTTTTATTTCTTCTTATTAAATAGTTTTATTTAAGCTTTATTGATTTTTTTTAAAATAATTTTCTTCTTTCCTTTTTTCAGTATTCTGTAATTTTTTTCATGGTTTCTCTACACTTTAGCCTTATTTTAGGAGTTCTATATACTTGCACCTTATGCGCAGTAAATAATAATAATTGATTTTCTTAAATTTCATCGTTTCGTTTTTCTCTATTATATACATATATATATATATATATATATATATATATATATATATATATATATATATATATATATATATATATATATATATATATATATATATATATATATATATATATATATTATATATATATATATATATTTATATATATATATATATATATATATATATTTATTTATATATATATATATATATATTTATTTATATATATATATATATATATATATATATATATATATATATATTTATATATATATATATATATATATATATATATATATATATATATATATATATTTATTTATATATATATATATATATATTTATTTATATATATATATATATATATATATATATATATATATATATATATATATATATATAGAGAGAGAGAGAGAGAGAGAGAGAGAGAGAGAGAGAGGGAGAGAGAGAGGGAGAGAGAAATATTATACTCTATAACAAAAAATATAAATAATAGAAATATAATAAAAAGTTTTGTTACCAAAACTCTTCAAAATCATTCTTAAATGAGTAAATGTTGTTTATTGTTAAATATAAATTAATGTTACTTAGTAATTATCCAGATCAACTTCTTCAATTTTAATCTCAGTTTTAGTGTAATGGAAGAAATAATGGAAGAAATTATTTTACTAAATTTTTACTATTCTTGTTTATTCATTTGTGTGTTTTTAATTAAATTTAATGTTGATAATTAACCTTCCAACTCCTAGTTCATAAAGCTCAAACTCGATCGTTTTCTTGCCGAATTAATTGGTTATTATCGATGTAAACCGATTTCTAAAAAGAAAAATATATCTTATGATCTTGTTCACTGAGCTTGAAAACTAAGAAACAAAATTCATGAGCAATAAATGAAGAATTTAAAAAAGCATATTTATTTACTTATTTATTTCAGATACAACATTCCACATGAATCGGATGCATGATGCGATCTGTTCTTCTTTTTTTACTCCTAATAACAACAGTCCCGAAACATTCCTTTCATTCAGACATCGAATTAAAAAGCAATAGAACAACACTCCGTAAAAGTAAGTTCATTTCTTTACTATGCTTAAAACTACTGTCGAGTTCGAAGAGGAAACAAATATATTTAATAATATAAAAAGATACAAAAACTTACGAAGGTGGAAAAAGTCAAAATATTTTGAGCTGTCAAAAATAGGCACCCATCCTCAAGAGTTTCTCCACAAGAATCAAAAAAACAAAAAATAAAACAAAAGACAGAAGATAGAAAAAGAGAAAGGATAAAATTAATCTTTTGTTTACCTCATACAAGCGTTCAATTTTTTCAACTTCATAAGTTTTTGAAACAAACGAAATTTTTATACGAGATTTTTCGTACCATCAAATATCACTT
Organism: Parasteatoda lunata; assembly: GCA_949128135.1. Taxonomy (NCBI): domain Eukaryota; kingdom Metazoa; phylum Arthropoda; class Arachnida; order Araneae; family Theridiidae; genus Parasteatoda; species Parasteatoda lunata. Next base: position 79,148,648 of record OX421980.1, read on the forward strand.
TCTGCTTCAGTTTTTTGGATTTATTTGTTACAATTCTGCTATATTTTTATTTATTTCTTAATCATTCTGTAGTTTTATTTAAAACAAATATATTATTCATACCCTCTATTACACATATTTCCCAAAGACCCAATATAAATTTAATTTTTCATTATTTTAAAGGTAAATATATACATAGTGTTCGCGTAAAGTAATAGTGCACTTTTGCCTTGCACCGAAATTGCACCATGACTTTACGGAAATATTGCATATACAATTCATATTAGTATTTTTTTAACAAAAAAAATTGTAAAATTGAAAAGAATCATTCTCATTGGTTTTAAGATTTCTTGTTTATATTTTATTACCATCGTTGAAATACCTACCCAAATTTGAGTTTACGACTACCACTTTTCAACTTCGTAGCTTTGTAGTTTTGAACCCAATCCAGAAGATAAGGGAACTCCTGAAGAGGTATTGATTTGTTATGGGAGCGTGGAGGACTTAGTGATTCCGACAGATTTAACATGTACCACCCAACATTTGTACCACCCAACATCGGTCACTGGATTCGAACTCCCGTTCTCTCGAACACGGGTCCAATGCCGTACCCTGGTCGGATTTGCATAATGCCAATTTTTGCTCGTGCTTATTTTTGTAAGGCCACTATATAATTTATATAATACTGGTAGTTTCGTTTTTACCTTTTTTACCATGTATTATTCAAATCCTAAATGATATCCTTGTCAGAAAGGAAAGTAAGAATCGTACACATATTTTTTTTTTATAAACCCTACACCCCGCAGTGAATCTCGGTTTGCTGAGCAATGTTGCTTCAAATCTTTATTGTTCTTAGTAATAAAAATCTATTGGATCCTTATTGAGGAATTAAGACACCAAAACCAGTTTGATTGCCGGATGAAGTTTGGTGGAGTTTCTAAATTCCTCGTTTTCTTGCAATCTAATGGGTTTTGATGCTTTTATATATTTTACAAGTGATTACATAGAACATCTTGTATATTTATAAATATGACCAGTAAATACTGCTTCCTTCTTTAAAGTTTATTTTGTTCTTCGTTTTAACATTCTTCTTTGAATAAGTTCTTTGAATACTTCAAGTTAATCTTAAATCTTTTAGCGGTATGACGGAGAAGTAACCAATTCTTCTCATTTAAGTAGGAAGAAATCTAAAAAATTTCATAGTTCTAAATTTATATCTTCACCAATTCAATAGGCGAAACGTTAATAAAATTTAACTCAAAATACTTCTAATTAAAAAAAAAAAAACATTTGATCGGCTCGCCGCGGTAGTCACTATTCTGAAATATATATATATATATATATATATATATATATATATATATATATATATATATATATATATATATGTATATATAAAACATATATTTAAGAAAAAAAAATTTTTTTTTCTTAAATAAATATTTATTTTAAATTATCCAGTATAATATTACCTCGCGCACATCCGTTTTCTGACCCATCCTTGGTAACTAACAAATCAAACGGACTTCAGTAACGCAGCAAGAACGCACTTTAAACTTTTCTAGTTACACTCAATTTGCGCTTTTGTTTTCATAGTTTTCATATTTTGCAATCTGGCAATCTTGTTACGTAAACATTTTAAATCATTCTTGAAAAATTTCCCGTTCATGTAAGTTCATTATATTTCACTGCTCGCTTTATAGATTTTGTTTTATTCTGCTCTTCCTTTATATTTTATTTTCTGTTTTTACGTGTTATTTTTACTTATTGTGTTTAATTTTTTTTGTCGTAATTTTTGTAAAAAAAATTTTTTAATGCTCCTCACACTATTGTATTGATATATTTTGCTTTGGCTATATTGATACAATATTAGAAAGCACTCTTTTTCGGATATAATCGTGTGGGCTGATGAAAAGATTATATCTTTTATTTTCCGGTTTTTTAAAAAAACTTTATCCTTTTTTTATATTTTTAGATTAATTCTTTTTCTTTCCCCAGTTGTTTGTCATTATTATTATTCCCCCCCCCCCTTTTTTTTTCATTTGTCTGTACTTTACCTTTGTTTTATCTTCATTTTAAACTTATCTTATGAGTTCTATTTACTTGCAGCTTATGCGCAATAAATGATACTTATTGTTTTTCCTAATTTTTCTGTTTTTTTTTTGTATTTATTTATTTTGCTGTATATATATATATATATAATTACTTTTGGGACGTTCTAGTTGACATGCCAATTAGGAATAATACCTTTAACCCTAATACTAATGACGTTGTAATACTCATTAAAAATTAGAAAAGTATTTTAGTAGGTTTACGGAGTTTTAAGTGGTTTACTAAATCCTTAAATCTCAATATCGTTATTATTGTAAACCCTAAGCATTTATACAGTTCGTGTGAGAAAAAAATTATATAAAGTTTATAAAACATTAAGGTGATAATACATTAAAAAAAAAGAAAAACAGAATATGTAGTGCTGCCATCTCTCGAGCTACCATCTCTCTATCATTTGAAAATAATATTAGTGAAGTAAATAGTTTTCAGGTATTGACAGGCATTCAGTGTTTTGAGTGCATTACTTAATCCTCTCGTCTCAATATTATTATAATTGTAATCCCTAAGTATCTACACAATTCGTGTTGAAGAAAATTCAAGATGTAAAATTATAAATACGAATAAAACAGAATATATAGTACTGCCATCTCTTGAGTATTCAATCGTTTGCATACAAATTATTAGAACAAATAGCAGTATTTTAATAAATTCCTATCGCATACAACAAGAAACTATTGAAAAACTAAGTCAAATGTAAAAAAATTACCAAATTAACTATAATAAAATTGAATTCTAACACTATTAATTATATTGTTAACTAAAAAAAAAAAGTAGAAATTTTCTACATCAAATTTAGAAATTTAATATGAAGAGAATACATAGTAGGAATAAAAGGTTTAAAAAAAAATTTTTTTTTAAGTATTTTTATCATTTTTAGTCAATTTTTAAACTGAAATGAATAACACAGAACATGAATAACAAAAAAGATATGGTGCTGCCATCTCTTGAGTATTTAATCATTTGTAAATAATATCATTAGAGTAAATAGCGGTATTTTAATAAATTCCAAATACAGCTAAACATATTTAATAATTAAGTCAAATTTTAAAAAAAATTAAAGGATTTACTAAATTAATGTAAAGAAAATTGAATTCTAACGCTATTACTTATATTTTAAAACGAAAGAAATTAGAAATTTTCTACAGAAAATTAAGAAATTTAATATGAAGCATTGCACGTATAAGAGGTTAAATTCGGCATTTATTTTATTTTATTTTTATTTCAGATTTTCAATTATCTCTGAATACTTATTAAATCATATTAAAAGGGAAAAAGAATTAAAGATAACTTACTTTATTATATCAACGTGTTTGCTGTTAATTATTATTCTGAATGTAAATATTTTAAACTAAAATTTTCTTTTGATTTCAATTTTCACCGTTATCAAAAATATCAAGAAATGACTTAAATTTTTTTTTGTTGAACAGCAATGAAGTTTTGATTTGTTGATATTAACAGGTAATGCATGAATTAGATGTATCAATGCATGAATGAGAACATTTTACTTTGATTACAAACTGATAGAATTGATTCGTAACAAATCACACCTTCCATAACAACTATCTGCAATTTTTCTATCTTAAAAATAAATAATTAAAATAAAGTAGATCTCGCTTTTTACTCGCTGGCTTCATAACTTCAATTTCCATTTAGAAAGCTTAAATTCGTTTGGTGTCGAGCTAACTATGGAATAATGTCGTTACTTTTTCCACTTTTGTGCAACATTTTTTCACTGAAAAAGTCTTTCACATAGACGAGTTTGTCATAAACTTGATCCTGTGGAACCTTTTCTCTTTTTAGTCTGGGATAAAAATTGCATAGCTAACAAGGTTATTGGGTTGCAATATGAATTGAATTTCATATTATAAACCACCATCTGATTTGCGGGAAAACATTAAGCCACACTAAGTAAATATTATGGTCCAAACTACTAGAATGTGGTAAAATTTACCGTGTTTCTAGCTCTGTGAAAGCGCCAAATTCTGGGTGATTTATACCGGAGTGCTTTAATAAAATTAACAATGAAATATAGTTTATAATATGTGATAAATTTTGGTAAATGTGGTAAAATTTAGTAATTTTATTATACCTTTGGACATGGCGTAAAAACAATTTATTTGGCAATTTCATTTTCAATTTTGTATTCTTTTACAAAATGTTACTGAGTAGTAATTCGGGTAAATTATATGAGAAAAAAAAAGGAAGAAAGAAATAATATAAAATGAGTGGTTTAAATATTTTGGTTTCATTAACCAAAACTATGTTTAAAAAAAATAAATAAATAAAACGGAGATTACCATTTTGTACGATAAATTTCTGAGAATTTTTTTCTCCGTGCATGTACGTTTCTAAAGTAATTCACATCGCCTATAAATTGAGGTTGTATTTTTTATTTTATTAAATAATAAAATTAGTAATTAAGACATTCATTTAAAATGACGTTATTTCCTTAAAAGTACTTTAAAAATCTACGCTTCATATTTACGAAAATAAAAAAAATTTCATTTGTTTAATTTGTAATTTTTATACCACAGGATCAATAAATGCTGATGAAAAGTTTTCAAGACTTCGGCCATCCAACCTCATTCGAAATATCTTAAAACCAAAAAAAGTGAATTTATTTTCTGGATGTCCTCCAAATACTCAATGCTCTTTTATCCTCTCATGTTGGTGGACTGGGGACTCTGTGGGGACTTCTTGTGGGCCATTTTTCTTCTGTTGCGGCAGCCAAGATAGCAGAGATGACCAACATATCAGTCAACTCTATTACGGACCTGTTCGCAACGATCCTCGTAAATTTTTTATAACAATTTTACATTCTGTATTTCATTTTATGTATCCAAATTTTATACTGTGTTTCAATACTGATTATCATAAGATAAAACTACTTTTTAATCTAAATTATATTTTAACAATTATAATATTTAATTGTTTAATATTTTTCCATTATTTTTTTTCTTTCTTTTGAATTTGAAATGTATGTTTCAAATTGACTAATATCTTATTTATAGTCATTTTTTATTGTTTATAATATTTTTCATAGAGATCTTTGTTTATTTAAAAAAATTTTGTGCTAAGGGCAAGCTGCTTGTACAGTAACTCTAAATACATACATTTTCCTGCAATTCACTAACGAATAACAACTTTTATCAAGAAAAAGATCCAGTTAAGACGTAAATTGAGTTAGTATTGAAGTTATGAAAAAATTATTTAATTTACTTATTTATTTATTTTTAAATATTATTTTTTATTTTATTTATTATTTATTTATTTTTAAATATTATGTTTTATTTTATTTATCATTTATTTATTTATTTTGTAATAGCATACTAAATGTTTATACACAGTGTTGCGTCTTTCCAAAGCGCATATAATAATTAAATCATATTAATAATTAAACTACTACTATAATCATATTAATAATTAAACTTAGATTACATGCTGAAGTTTAAACAGCATAATATTGTTCAAATAATAATACTGTTCAATAATAATATGCCCTCTCTCTAAACTTCATGACAACCAACGAGAAAACTCTGAACCACGACAGATTTTTCATGTAGGTAGCTGCGTACATACGCCAGTAGTTTTCTCGGTTGCCAGGATTGAATTCACGATTTCTAGCACTTATTAGCAGGGGCGGATTAAGCGTACGCGGGGCCCTGGGCCATTCAAATTTTTGGGGCCCTTAGATAAAAAAATTTTCTCGTATATTTTTTTTTATTCAAATATAAAAGTATTTATGTATCTTTTCATTTAAGGAAGCATATTTAAAATTAAAGTAAATAATAATAAATTGTATTTTATTTTATTTTGTTAAATTAGAACTAAGAAATAATCATAAGATTTTGAAAAAAAATTGAAATTTATTAACACTTTACAAAATCAACGTTACTATAAAATTGGTATTCAAAAATCTTTTTTTTTCTGCTCTTGCGATTAATAAACTCATCGATAATGTTATCAAAATTATTTTCACGGAGAACATCTGATTCGATAAACATCAAACTTAGCATGTCTAATCGTTTTTGAAACATGACGCTTCTTTGCTCGTTCTTGATTCGTTTAATTTTTGAAAACGAGCGCTCCGTAGAACAATTTGATATCATAAGAGTTCGAAAAATGCGAAGAGCAGTTTCAACATTTGGAAAAACAGATCCAAGTGTGTCTTGAAATAAAGTTTCGTGAAGTTCAGAATGAGTGAACTAAGTTTTTGATACGAATTTTGATTTTATGTAACTCTGAAACTGTTTCAGTTCAGAATAAAAATCTTTCAAATCGTCAAAATAAAAGTCAACTAAAATCGAAATTGTTTCTCGATATTCATTATAAAACACTAAATAATTATAAAACACTAAAAAAATTAAGAGACACTTCAGTTGAGGCATTAAATAACGTTTTTTTCATTTAAAACTTCTCAATAATGTCAACAGCATTTAATTCTTTGCTTCTTGTTTAAACAAGTCTCAGCTCGCTATAGTACTGCTTTCAATTTTATCGCGCGCAAATCAAAAGGACAAATTTGAACTTGAAAAACATTGATAAATATTATAATACCATAAACTATAATAATACTTATAAATAATAACTAAAATAAGTAATAAATAAATATGTAAAAAATTATGTAATAATTATGTAAAAAAATTATTGTATTTTATTAATATATATTTGAAATTGATTTTTTATTTTTTTAAATCATTGTTTCTCTTAATTTTTTTGAAATTTATTTTCAAAAATTTTTTTAAGGGGGCCTTTAATCATTGGGGGCCCTGGGCCATGGCCCAGTCTGGCTCAATGGGTAATCCGGCACTGCTTACGAGCCATCCACGCTGCATCCGAATTCATTAAACGCGCATGCGAGTGTAGAAACTACATGCAAAACGAATTATTTGTCATGCGTGAATTGCATACAGCGAGAATAGTCCCTCATTCGAAATCCATTTTTGAATGGAAACGATATAAGAGAGGGTGATATCTCCGGGATTTTTGGGACCGGAAAAACACGCGCAGTTGTGGAACGTGTTGCAAAACCAGGTGATTACTACCGCATCTAGAAGTTTATTAGCATAATGCGCATTTGCATGAGTATTGTCTCTGTATCATAAAAGATTGAATTCCAGACCATTGTTAAAAACCCATTAGTGAAGCTGTAGTTCAATTTTAACAAGCCCAGACCAGTGCCAGTTGTCGTTAAAGTATAAAGTTAATTATGTTATTTTTATGACTCATTTCAACTGTTACTGTGTATCTATACAGTCTGTCGAGTGAAGAAATGAAAAGTGATAATAAGTGATTCGAAAAAATAGTTTTTGTTAAGAAGTTTTTTTTCTTTTTTTTCGCATAGTCTAAATTTTAATGCCAACGCGGTGTAACTATATATCGATATAATGTCAATAAGGTTGTAGTGTATCTACAACTACAAAAATACAATTCAAATTGTGTTTTAACTCTATTCTCTGTAGGAGTACATTTTCATAGATGAAGTTTGACATTGTCGATATCTACTATCCCCACATTGGTGACCCGGACGTGATGCGTGACGCGTACCTTGACAGAAACTGCCCTTCCATGGTTTCTGCCAATTTAGGCGTGTTTGCATCACGTCCGGGCCACCAATGTGGGGATAGTAGTTATCGACAATGTCAAACTTCAGCTTAACTACTTCAATCTTCATCGATAGCTATTATCCCAACAAGGTGTAACTATGAACAGTTACACTAGACTTTATCTCACAATATATATCTCACAAATTTCAAATTTATATTTACCTTATTTATTAAAATATTTTTACTTTATTTATTTATTAAGTAATTCTCACTTTGAGTAATTTGCTTCTTTTTTTTTTTTTCTTTTTTTTTTTTTTTTTTGCTCAGTTTTTAAGAGAAATTTAACAGTTTATTAAAATATCGAGTGTTCCAAAAATTACCAATGATTTGAAAAATCTATGATACTAAGCAAACCATACTTAAAATGTATGGTTTGCTGCGTTCTGCTTAAAAATCTAGAAAATATGTTCTCTGCTTTACTGCACTGTAAATCCACGTATAATATAAAACATTAAAAGATAAGATTTTGGGTATTACTGATTTGTTGGTTATATATCTTTGATACAGATGACCTGCAGATTACACAATTTTCTACATATCTGGAATGAAAATTACACATCTTTAAAGACAGTAATTAACTATGTTATGCTCGCATCTTTTGAGAACTGTTCATAAACATTTCAGTTGCATTGGTCTCACTTCAGTCATAAAGCAGCCCATAAAAATTTTAGTTGCATTGGTCTCACTTCAATCATAAAACAGCCTATAAAAATTGTTGTTGCATTGGTCTCACTTCAATCATAAAACAGCCCATAAGTGTTCCAGTTGCAATGGTCTCTCTTCAATCATAAAACATTGATTTTTATTTTTTACCGAATATTGATGAACTTCGCAACAAATTTTGAAATTTGCTAGAAAAAAAATGTCTTGTTTTCTTAAGGAAAAAAAATACATTTATAACTTTATCCGTTTTTATTAATTGACATTTTAAATCATCGCACATTTTTGAGACACTCGATGTAAATGCTACGAATTAGGTAGTTTCTAGTTTTATAATTTAATAAATGCACAGTTTTTTGTGGTTTTTATTTAAATAAACCAAAATGTATAGCAATTTGTGTAAAATTCAATAACTTATACTCATGAATAATAATATTATATAGTTTGTGGAAGAAGTTCAATGTCTACTAGTCGAATTGTAGGCGGTGAAGATGCAGCTTTTGGACAATTCCCATGGCTGGTAAGTGTACTGAGAAAAAAAATAATGGTCGAAGCTACCATAATATGGTAATATTTACCGTCTTTTTGGCTTTATGAGGGTATCAAAAAGCTTGATAATTTTTACCGAAATGTTTTGTTAGTGATTTTGTACAATTAACAATATGGTTTGAAATTGCGTGATAAAATTTGGTAAATGTGCTAAAATTTGGTCATTTTATCATGATACCTTAAAATATGGCATAAAAACCCATTAATTTAGTTCTGTTTAATTTTTAGTTTTGCATTTAGATAAATGATTAAATGTCGTTTATTTTAGTTTCATTTACTTCAATTAAGTTTTTTTTTCTTCTTTTTTACCAGAAATGTCATTAGCATACATTACGGTCATTTTACCAGATTTTTTTCGTCCGAGTGAGATTAAAGTGTAAGATGAATTTCATTGTAAAATATATACATTTACTGTACAAAAGAGTATTTTAAATAACTAAATGTTTTATTAAGACTCATGCAAAAGTAAACCTCGTTAAGTAATTATAATGATTTGTTTTCATTGTTATGTAGCGTTCCGATATCGATCAAATTTGCTTTGATGGTTGTTAAGTACTCAGAAAACTATTAAATAAAAAAAGGAAAATAAAATAAACCGCAAATCGAAGTCACCTAGAGCCTTTTCAAAAATGTTGGTGTATGACGTTAAAAAGCATATCGTCTGCACTCCAAATGGTGACTGTTCCGTAAATACTGAATTTAATATGTAGTTTTAGAAACTTTATCAAAAAGGAAGACAAAAAAAAGATGTACGCATGTGGATCGGAAATTAATATATAAGCGGTGGAAAACAAAAACACTGCCAAAATCTGACAAATCACTATTAACACTAGAAAGACGGAAAATTAGTATATACCTATATTGCCCAAAAGCAGTCAAAATGACTGAATTGTGAATGAGTAACTAAATTTGTTTAAAATTAATTTTTAAAATTTTTTAATATTATTTCCAGTTATATAACAAGTTATTAGTAAATATTTATAATAAAAAGAATTATATTTTTTAGAAATTGTGTCATTCTATGTTTTTCTAATTGAAATTAAAAGCAGTCCTTAGGCAATGTAGTGTTAAGAAGGTAAGGAATGATCTTCAAAGACAGGTTGATTGCAGGTTTAAAGAAATCCTCTCTCTTTTCCCCCTCCCAATCAAACAGTTTTGGTGTTTTGTACTCCTCAATAGTAATTGGTTAGATTTTGTTAATATTTTTGTTTATTCTTCGGTTAAACATTATTTCGCATCTTCAATACGTATATTTTTTGCTCTTTCTTTTTAATGACGATTCTAAGAATGTATGTGTAATGCGCTTTATACAGAACATCCTGTTTATGTTTTATTTAACCTTAAAATAATTTGAACTGTTTTCGAAATTCTGATATTATAAAAATTTGACCAATTCATTAAAATTTGTTTATTGTAATTGTATTTAAAATAATTAATTAATGGCTTATACACGATTTACTTACTATTGTGCCTATCTCCATTCCATTTATTTAAAGTCTCCAATTATGATTTTTAAAAGTTGGTTTTATTATTCTGTTAAGAAAAGTAATCAAAATACTGTTTTTTAGTAATTTAATGAATGCTGTTGTTTAATTTAGGCTTTTATACAAGTTGGTGGAAGTAGATGTGGGGGTGCTCTGGTCGCTTGGAGACATGTCGTTACAGCTGGACATTGTGTCGCAAAGTAAGTTAAAAACATAATACTTAAAAGACAAGCTCTCCCTGTGTAATATAGTTTTCTTGTATAAAAATTTTAGCTCAAAATTCAAAACTGAATGATGTGAAACAAAATACAATAATTTATTGTTCAATAACTTATTCAAACAATAAATCATTTATAATTTTTAAAAAATTTTCAGAATGATAACAAAAATAGCTTTTTTTTTAAGTTATGAGATTGTAGCATTTAAAAAAATTGCCTTACGAAAGTGAATGTAATATTTCACTGTCACACACGCTTATTTATTTCATAAGAAACACTCACTACCACAAATTTATTTTCTTTTTATCACAAATTTATCTTTAAATCTGCGAAAATTGCTATAGAACAGTCAGAGCCGTGATGGTTCAGGGAATGGAGCGTCCGTCTATCAATGAGGTAAACCGGGCTCGAATCCCAGCAAAGGCTGGTCGAGACGAATTCCGCATCTGGCTTGCACCGACTACAATATACTCAGTGGTAAACGGATCATGATTAAGAACTCCTTTGACGTCAGGCTAACCGTGGGAGGTTATCGTGGTCTTCCTCTCCATGAACGCTTCTTAGAACAAATATATTTTGTTGAAGACATGGAAACTTTTAAACTTCTATGTTCTTAGTATTTCTATATTTTTTGAAATAGTCCAATAAAATATTATTTGGCTTATTTTACCTAATGCAGACTACTTAAAAACTTCATTATTAAGAATCACTTTTGTTACATAAATATCCAACTTCAATCCACTTTCTTGACTAGAAGATAAGAATTCAGAATGATTGTTATCCATGATTATCCAATGGTTCAAGGTACAACATATGGTGGTCAAAGGTACAACACCTTGTTTTATCTTGGACCAAATTTCCTCACTTTACAGTATTTGTTACAATAATAATAATTTCACTAATAATTTCTCACAAAATTTTTAAGTTATTTAAATTATTAGATTCTACATAAAATGCAAAAAAAAATCAATTAATCCAAGATACATTATTCTTCCTTGCATTTCATGGGACACAAAATAAATTTTTCTATCGAAGAGAAAAATAATTCCCTAAAATAATAAAAAGAATTCATTAGAGCTCTATCGAACTCTAATGAATTATTACTGAATAAAGGGGACTAAAAACATCAAAGCATATTTGATTGAAATAGATTAATTTCGATAGCAGTTTTAGTTCTTCCTCGCTTAAAAAACAATATGCGAGTCCTAATGTCTTTAGTTCTAATTAAGAGACTTTATTTTTGGTAGCTTACAGACTTCACTTCTGAAAGCTTGCAATGAAACTTTATATGAAATTTTTAAAATTGCACTGAGAGAACCTAAGTTATCCTACTAACTTTCATGTTTATTTGTTTATTAATGCAATGTAACCATTACTTTTAGAACACAACATAATCCTGGTAACATCAAAGTGACATTAGGAGATTACATTCTAAATTCTGATTTAGAAGGTTTACCAAGTGAAACATATGGTGTTGATGAAGTAAAAGTTCATCCAAAATTTAGATTTACACCACAAGCCGATAGGTTTGATGTTGCAGTTCTCTTATTGGATAAAGCCGTTGGATACCGCTTCAACATGAAACCTATTTGTTTACCTGAAAAAGGAACAGATTTTTTGGGTGTTATGGGATTTGCAGCTGGTTGGGGTGCTTTAGAGCCAGGTAATTTATGTATACTTCTTTTAAAGTTTATTATTATTATTATGGTTTTGTATGGAATGTTTTCAAAAACAGTTCAGTACATTTTAATGAATCTTATATGTGAGAATATAAAAAGACAAAAAATTCGTTTTCACAAATAGTTAATGTAGGTTTTTTGTTTTTGAAAAAATGAAAACAAGAATAATGCCTTTTATTTATGGCTTTTATAATAAAAATAATTTAACAAATATAAATGGCTACTTTGAACTGAACTGGTTTTGACACAAATTTTGTAGTTTCTTATCATTTTATTTATATTTATTTTATTCATCTTTTATTTATTTTTTTAAAAAAAAAAACAATAGTAGTACCTACCACAATTTGTTCAGATACATATTTTTAAGAAAATAATAAATAATTAAGAAAATAAGTTAATTTTAGTTATGCGAAAGAAAAATTGAATTTTTTTAGCTATTTATAATAATTTTGTAATCTAAATAGTATAAAAGTATGATTTTCATTCAAAAAAGTGGTAAAATTTATAAAAAGTAAAATTTCTAAGAAGTAATAGTAGATATAGCTAATGCAGGTTCTGAAAGCAAAAATTTTATGTAATTAACTTACATTCTGCAAATAGCACATAAAAAAACCTCGTTTGCAAATTAAAATAGTTAAACAAGAAACTATTGAAACAGTTCTTTGCTTGTAATATTGTAGTATATCTTTTTTTTTCCTTTTTTCATTGTTTATTTCGTTTTTTTTTATTCTGAAAATTTGTAGTGAAATCAGCAATTTCAGTTAATGGCTTACAAAAGGCATAAAACACAAGATTTAATCTCACAAAAAATAATAACAAATGTTTGTTAGTTATCTTATAGACGATATTATCTGCTTTTTAGACGTCGTTTACTTTTAAAATAAAAGGGTATGTATATTAAAGTAAGTTGCCTTTGAGAAAATTCAGGAGAAATAATATTTCTAATTAAAACTTTTCCAACGAATTTGTAAATTACGTGCAATTATAATGTGTTACGAATATAACAATTATTTATTTTATTTACACTAAAAATTTTCCCATAAAAAAAAAGTTTATTCCTACGTTGACACTCCTCAGAAACTTAATACCAAGGTAAGTGCATGGTTTATAACTTTTTTGTTTGAAAATAAAATCTGAGTAAACAATATGTGACGTCAACACCCTCATAATTCAAGGTAAAGTAACCAGCCTTATTTATCTAAATGACTTCAAGAAACATTTCGGAACTCATCTTTTTAATTTTGGTCTAATAATGCAACGCACAACTCCATTTGTTTAAATTAAAGCTTTTTAAATTCCAAATTTTTAGCTATGAAAAGGTAAGTAGATTAAATGACTATTGCTAAATATGATGTTCATATTTTCACACTTTCATACTCTGTTTTGCATTGAATTGAAGGCTAATTCCTATGAACAAGAACTTATTATTTCCAATTTTTTTTTATTAGATTACAATAAAGATCAGGTAATTTATTTTTAAAAATGGTTACTGCTGCATAGTATTTTGTTATATATCTGATGAAAAAAATTATGTTATTTTAAACAACCGATTCCCCGAATTTAGAGCATCTATTTGTTGAAAAAGAAATTCTGTATTTATCTTGAGAGAGTTTATGTAATATTTTTTAATTGAACGACGGGAACGCTCTGAATACTTAGTGTTTTAATAATTTATAAATATGTTCAATGAAGAAAAACTGAATTTTTTCTTAAATAAAAGATAAAAAAATATAATATCACCGGTGATGCAAAAATATATTTAAAAAACTATAATTATGAAATTATCTTTCTTTTATTTGTTTTTAGTTTCAAGCAATTATCTTGATCAAAATAAAATTGGTATTTTTTCGTTGGACAAAAAAGATAACTAAATTTTCTCTATGCTTTTTCTTTATTGTTTTTTTTTTCGTTCTGAATAATGGACAAGAAAGATTAATTTCTCTATGTTTGTTTTTAATTGTTTTGTTTTTTTGTTCTGAATAATGGAATGAGAAAATAACTTTAAATTCTCTATGCTTATTTTTAATTGTTTTGTTTTTTATTTCTGAATAATGAACCAAAAAAAAAAAAAAACTTTAAGTTCTCTATGCTTGTTTTGTTTTTTACAACTAATTCTTTTAGGTTCTAAACTGAGACCGAAGATTTTGCAGTATGTACCAGTACCTATAATAAATAATAAAATGTGTGAAGGTTGGCACAGAAGACGTGGAATCAACATAGTAATTCATGATGAAATGGTGTGTGCTGGTTATGAATTTGGAGGGCGAGATTCTTGTCAAGTAAGTTTTCCTATTCTATTACCAAGACTGAGCTTAAGGCTGTTGTTTAATTTAATTTAAACTATTATGTTAATTTAAAGTATTTATTTTCACTAAAAGAATTATGTTAAATTCAAAATTTTTCAAAACCTACCTTTCAAAACCATTCAAAATTTTTCATAACCTACATTATAAATATTTTTATACAACTATTATCATGATAAAATTGCCTTCATTTGTCTTAACTTTGACAAAACTGACTACTTTAAAAGAAATATAGCAAGCGATTATATTATCAATATTTTAAGGAAAAGATTTTAAATAACGTCTAATTTTTCTATTTTTCAAACATTTATTGTTGAATAAGATCAAACGCATAAAAATAAAAGGAAAAAACTTATCAATCAATGCTGTTTTTGAATTAGACATTATTCTACAACAAAAATTTGCAAATTATACTTTATTAATAACAATATATATCCAGCCAACTCTTCCCTGCATATTAACTCTAAGAGACAATAACTTGAAGGCTACAGTGGACTCTTAATAGGTTTTTCTTAAAAAAATAATGTTACATTGCTGTAACTTGAAGGGATTGTCTATATTTAGATAAAGAACATGAAAAAAAAATTTGATACACAATTCATAATATAACATGAAAAATTTAATTTTTTTTTTTTAAAAACTTGATTAATTCTGAAGTTTAAATAGGCTCCTTGCACTACATTTTTTCCTTAAATTCAAAGATTATTTGTTAATTTCAACTCTATTTACATTTCTCTTCAAATTGTATTGAAGAAATTTACACTTTTTACTACTTATTTCCATACAGAGTAGAAAAAGCAAGTTACGGCCAAAAAAATACTAATTATAATAAATAAATAAAAAAAACAGGAAACTCGTCCCCCAATGAACATTTTGGAACATTGAAATTAATATAAAATATGTCGTGACACCCTATTTTGAAATGTTCTTGACACAAGTTTTTTTATTGATCTACAGAGTGTGTCAAAAAAGTTTCATGTGATAGTCATCAAAATTATAGCGCATGTAACAATGTCAATTTCTAATATTGTATTATAATATAATATTCACTAATATTGTCAAATGTTTCACAAATTCTTATGGTTTTAATACGTAATTAACACGCTTTTTTATATCAGAACAAACTAATTATATATAAATTTAGCAAATTATGGTAGTAGATATCAGAATCTAAGTTGGAAGAGAATGCGGTATTGCAATAAAAAGAATCATAAAAATTGTCATAAATGTTCAATAATTTTTTTATGATAAATTTTCTCATTGAAATGATGAAATGTGACAAGTTATATACACAGAACTTATAAAACTAATCATAAGGAATTTAAAAAATTATGAGTAATGAATACTAAATTATGAGTAATAATGCGTACAAATACTGAAAATTATGAGGTTTCAGATAACAGTAGAAATGTAAACAAAGGGGCGTCGCACGAAGGTGAGAAAACAATACTAGCTTATTGATTGCTCGTAATTGCTTAAATATGAAGAATTCTTTTTGCATGTGATAGAGCATCATTTAATTAATATAAAATGGTCAAAATTTGAAAATCGATTTTTTGAGGGATTTCGGGGGAAAACTCAAGAATACCACAGATCTAAACAAAATAACTTCTTTTTTGGATCATTTAATATTTTCGGTAATTTGTTTGCACCCACTAAAATAAGAAATTTTTGTTATTAGTTTCTGTCATGTTATATACAAACAAGCACTATTTTTGAAAATATACTTCTTGTTAGAGACTATGATATTATATCTTTTCGTTCACTTTTTTTATTTCTTATATATATTGTGAAATGAAAACTTTCTAATATAGTTTCGAAGCACATTTTTCTCAGCAAATAAATTTTTACAAGCTTTAAAATTTTGATTGAAATATATTCATATTTTGTAATAATTTATTGAAATTTCAGGGAGATTCTGGTGGCCCACTCATGATAAATCAGTTTGGTATCTGGTATTTAGTTGGCATTGTATCAGCTGGTTATTCCTGTGCCAAGCAGTTTCAACCTGGTATCTATCATAGGGTTAGCAGCACATCTGACTGGATCTCTACAAATTTATATTGAACAACTCAACTCATGATCTCATTTTTCATTAATTATTCGAACAAAGAACTGAAATAACTCATATAACTGGTTTTATTGCGGGCAATAAATTCAGTTAATGTTGTAACATATCAAAACATGTTCAAATGTGATTGATTCTGTGTTTATAATGATAATTTAAGTTATAAAATTCCCGTGACCTCTGAATGTGTTAAATGTTTACTACAAACGTAAAAATTCAAAATATGTGATTTGATAAGCATAGCACTCAGTCAACATGTAATTGTCATGATTGTTAAACAACGTATATTGTTGCCTTGCCATTAAACATATATATTTTAAAATCATTTCGCGCATTTACTTGTTGCATTTTATTAACAACTCACACAAGAAGAATTTTAAGTATATAAGTATAAACAGTAATTTTTTTATTATTCTTTTCCTTAGGATATAAAACAAAAGCTTTGTAATAAGCTGGCTTAATCTGAAAATACAATAAAAATAAATAAACGCAAGCTGCATTTTATATATTTTAAAATAATATAATTTTAAATATATTGAGGTTGAAGTTTGCGTACCTTTTGATATTATCGGTATAATGTGACCAACTGAAACTGACGCTACGGAAAAATACGATTTGACACTAGAAAAACAGAACATTTCTGTATACCTAGAAGAAAATGTAGCTCTCAGATTGTTTGTGTGTTGATCATTTAGACATTCAAAATCTTAAAATATAATATTATAATTTTAAAAATATATTAGCGACTCGATCATTAAAGCTTTGTATTAATTTGTTTCAATTTGGTTACAAAAAATATTTGATTAAACGAATGACTTTTTAATTTTACTTATACTTAAAAAACTGAGTTTTTTTTCTCTGTAATAATAATAATTATAGTTATGATGAAATACTGTGGTTTTTATAATGAAACTGGAATATACTTACCAAAGTGTGGCTCATACCCAAAGCAGTAAGGGATTATGGGGTGCCTACCAAAATACTTTAGGGGCAACTCTTCTGTCATTCTAGGTACAAGGTTCCATTTATGGGCGAATCTCAGGAATCATTAACCTATATGTCTTCAAACTTTTCTTATAAATATAAGCGAAAATTAATTCTAATAAAATTACAGAAATAACTATGCATTATTAACTTTAAGATACGTACAGTTTTGATCGCGATATATTTGCTTTTGGCTTTCATTTCTTACTTCAATCCACAACTTTTCATGAGTGTTTAGCATTTTTTTTTCAATAAGTATTCTGTTTTAAAAAAAACTGAAAATCACTAAAAACATAATTTAGTAGCTCAGCTGTACACTTAAAGTTTGTCGCCAAATTTTGGCACGTCAAACCGTAACCATCGAAAATTGAAAAAAAAGGTATACAATCCAATTCTGTGAGTTACAAGTTAAACTAATGATACAAGTTTGTTCTACTTTAAATAAGCTTAATTTATTTAAATGTCAAAAAAACAATCAAAAAAATAAAACTATGTGAGATGTATGTATTCTTTCTGAATTTTGAAAGAATAGGATTAGACAAGAAGTATTCTTAATTTTGAAAGATAAATAAGGAAAAGACGAGTATTCTTACTTTTGAAAGGTACAGTGAGCCAATAAAAACGGAAATCCGACACAAAAGCGTACTTTCTCTGAAAAAACATACCTTTTTCTCGACAGATTCGGCTTTCTGTCCTCCAAAATATAGGGGGGGAACCGCAATCTGCGAAATATCCGTCTCAATAGTTTGATCAGGAGAGCGCTCTAAAGTTTGGATCCCCTAATGTTAATTTTACTTTTTGCGTATATCGCTATATCTCGAAAACTTTCAATACGTGAATTGAAAAATGTTTGCACATAACTATAAAATTCGTTTATCCAAAGATAATCCCACGCAAAAATTACAAATCAAATTTTTTCAACCCTTATTAAATGAAATAATAAATTTTTACTAAAAATTTTTTGA
Organism: Parasteatoda lunata; assembly: GCA_949128135.1. Taxonomy (NCBI): domain Eukaryota; kingdom Metazoa; phylum Arthropoda; class Arachnida; order Araneae; family Theridiidae; genus Parasteatoda; species Parasteatoda lunata. The sequence goes on from OX421980.1 coordinate 79,167,255, forward strand.
ATTTGCATTGAATTATCTTTGGATAAACGAATTTTATAGTTGTGTGCAAAAATGTTCAATTTGCTTTGAAAGTTTTTAAGATATAGTGAAGTGCACAAAATGTAAAATTAACATTAAGGGGTCCAAACTTGGGAGCTCTCCAAACCAAACTATCGGGACCATATTTCCCAGATCACAGCTACTCCCTATACTTTTGGGGTCAGAAAGCCGAATCTGTCAAAAAAAAAGGTATGTTTATCCAGAGAAAGTAAGTTTTCGTGTCTTATTTCCTAACTTGAGCTATCGTCTGCATTTATTAATTAGCATATTTGAGGTCGCCTTTTCATGCGATTAAGATTGAGTCCTAGAACGTGAAGATCTGAAGATCAAAAGTTATTCAGGATGATCCATTTTGTTTTTTGGCACACTGTACATAAATATAAAAAGGGATATGAAGATAAATATGAAGATACGAGAAGCAGTCATACTTTTGGGAGATGTACTGGAATACTAGAAGTATTCTTAATTTTATACTTATTAAAAATATAATGAATATGTATGAAGAATTTTATAAAAAACACATATTTTCTTCGTGTTTCGAAAAGTTACTTTCAAGTATAATTTATAACAAATAAATAAAAGCTACATTATCAACCAAACACTCCATACATGCTGACATTGGTGAAATGAAAAATAGAATACTAAAAAGCAATTTATGTTATACTTATTAAAATTAAGCGTTAAAACTTAAGCTCCTTTACCTTCAATGCATAGTAGAGAAACTTAAAGACCTTATTTTGTATTAGCATGTATCTAGTTGTTGCACGGCAAGAAAATTGAAGATAAAGCAGTGAAAGACAAAGTTCTAGCAAAAAAAAATTAATAGATATCGATTTTAATTTTTTCTGCGATATCTGGAATTGTAGTAGAAATAATAATTATTGCATAAAAAACAATTATAATAATCTGTTATGTGGAAAATTTCTGGTAATTTGGTAATAAATTCTGGTAATAAAAAAGTCAAGTGTACGGCTAAAAACAAGTAAAAAAATTCTTTTTAAGATGGTGATTAAAAAAAAGCGTGCAAGCAAAATAATTTTTTTAAAGTATTCAAACTCGGTCGATCACTTGAGCTTACTAATAAAATTCTTGTTTTCAGTAAGGGCCAATTTGAACTCCATTACTATATAATAGTGCAAGTTAAATTTATTCAGTTCTAGCTTTAAAAAATTAATAAGAACATGAAAAGTAGGGAGCAATCTTAAAAATTTGGGTATAAGATATCTTGAGAAGTATTTGAGAAGGTATAAAAAAAAACAATATTTTTGAAGTAAAAGCTTTGCGTTAAACAAATTGTAAGCGTATAAAAATGGAAAAAAAAAGACTTGCCTTTTTGTAAGAGATAAAATTTTTTAAATCATTGAGCTTTACCTTCTTAGAATTATTCTTAGAATGAAATTAAAATTAATTCTGTTCATGGGTTCATTTTTGAAGTGAAACTTCTTATGCGACTTGCAACAAGGTTGCGTTAAACGTTTAACGCTACATTTTTATTGATCGGAAAATCACGTGGTAGGATCCAGTTTCCCTCATTCACTTCCATATTGTTTTGATTCTCACTAGCATAAAATTAATAAAAATCATAAAAGTATTGTTTTTCTATAAATTTTTTTGCATCCCTAATTTAATGTTATTTTCCTGTACCGCTATTATTATGCTTTTAATTCAAGAGTTTAAAACTAAGATAATTGTTTTTTTATTATTGTTTTATTATTATTATTGTAATGTAATTCTGCGCTACATTTTAAAATAAAGTTATGTAGATAGGTTGTTGTAAGCAATGTTAATAAAGTTTGTCTTAAAGAAACAATATGATTTCACTAAAAATCGATTTCTACCCCTTCCTATTTTCATTTCCACATTACGAAGTTTCACTTCTTCCACGTGGAGGGACTCCACGCACTATTTCTTTTAATAAATAACGCCAAAGATTCATAAGAGTTGTTTACATTATTATTTTATTGATCAACAATTTTAAATTGAACATAAGTTTTTTACTATAATAAGTACCAACATTTTTATATTTAAAAAAATGGCGGGTGGTTACAGTTACATATTAATTTAACAATAATTAATTAGACAATATTGAAAATTACACATAAAAAATACTTCATAAAGTATACTTTACAACAATATAAAAAAGGAAAGTAATCAACATGGTCTATAAATAGTCAACTTAGGAAAATAAATAATCACACTAATCAGATCTCGATTGTAAAGACTGAGATCTATGTCTGTGCATCGCAAAGCTATGTGCGTATTACATTTCTTTGATAATAAAAGCATGTAAAAGCTTCCTTGGTTTTGAAATTCTTTAAAGTTTGTTTAAATATTCGGCAAAAATTTTAAGATCAAATTATTTCTAAAAAATGTTTGTAAATAAATAAATCAATTTGATTGTCTCGCCAAACTGATTGTTAGTATAATATAGGGTGATTCAACACGGCCACTGTGTTTTTGTAATTTACTGATTTGGCAACCATATATTGGCGAGCTCTGCAAGTTTGTCGCCAAATCAATAAACTGTGATAAAACAGCTGAATATGAGTCAATTTGAATACATTGTGCGATAATAATTCTTAAAAAACATAAAATTGCGATAATTTGGATAAATAAAATTTCCGGTTCGTATGAACATGGTCAGTTCATCATAGGGAAGCAACTCTAGCGGCGTATAGTGACGTTTCTGGCCATTGGTTGCTATACAACCTTAATTGATCTGACATACTGCATTTCCACTCGAAAATTGCAACCACGGCTCCTAATCACCCTGTGTTTTATGTTTTCAGATATGAAATGAAAGCACCTCTTAACTTCGACAATAGCAAAGTTCATTTTAGCTTCGTTCCACACATTTCACTTTCACTTTAGTTAACACATACTTTACCAAAGTATGTAACAAGGAATGTATATTTACAACTTTTGTCCTAAAGTAGATTTTTTTCGAAGGATATACATAGTTACAGTCACAAATAGTTTTTAAAGTTTACCACGCATCCTTTCTTTGTAAAGCCATCTTTTGTGCGCATTAGACAAGATAATCTTTAGTTTCTGGAAGCTTAGTGACGCACAGGGCTCCTGAAATTAAAACTGTACTTGAAATAACGATTGTAATGATTTTTGAAGCTTCAACAGTACTTCCAAATGTTAAATTGCTGAGTATTGCAGTTATACGGCTAATGGCTGAAAAGATTCCATAACTTGTCGTCCTGGAAATAAAATATTGTTTGAGTTTTATCAAGTTAATTAAATACAACGTTATTAAAGTATACACATTTGAGCAGTAATTATTAGTTTAATTCATACGTAAAAAAATTCGTAATAATTTTTAAATATATAATTCATAAAATAGAGTATAAGCCATAAATGAATTTGCAAAAAAATCACTGGTTGCGATTGAGAAAAAAAAATTTTTTTGTCTAAAAAATAAACTGGGATGGCTAAGTTAGGTGTTCGCAAAACCCATTTTCGTTCAATTTAACGTTAAAGATACGTTATGAATGATAATCAAAACAACAATCACAACGAAAAAAAAAACATAAAAAAGAGGTTACATGAAAGTCTTAAGAAATTAAACTTACATTACGTTGATAAACTTATGTAGATAGATGGGGTATCATAAAATAGTCCGTTAAAAGGGAATAATGAAATTTCATATAGGTCATATATCATATGGAGGAATATTTAATTTGAATAAACGTAATCCAGATGACAAGGGAACTCCTGGATCAAGTATTGAGTGAAATTTGATTTCGTGGAGGACTTTTTGATAGAACTAACCAGCATTTGTGTTACATGGAGAGGAAGACCACGAGAACATCACACGGTTAGCCCGACGGTAAAAGGATTGTAGCCCATGATCCCTCTACCACTGAGGATATTTCACGTCAGTTCTGTGGTCTTTGCGAGGCGGATGCGAATTCGTATCGACCAGCCATCGTCGGGATTCTAACCCGGTTCACCTCATTGGAAAGCTCTATCCCCTGAGCGGTACATGACCATACGTTGACGAGAATTGTCATCTTGGTGAATTTGAGTAACACTATCCGCGTCAACGCCGTAAATCGACTGCCTTATTACTACATTTTTTTTTTCTCTCTCGAAAATATAAACACATGAAAACAAAAAATATTTGGTTTGCTCCAGCTTTTGCTGTCAATTTGTTCGTATCAATCATGAACGATTGCACATCTAGACATGACATGATTTTTGTGTCTATCAATGTATACCGAAAAAATATTTATCATATAAATTAAAAAAGCAAACCTGATGTTGGCAGGATATGCTTCAGTCGATATAACATCAATTGCATTCCAACCAAATACCGACAGAAATGTGAAAACTGCTTCAAATGCTATGAGCGCTTCCTTTCTCGTTGCTAGCCACAAAAATGGAACACTGCAACCAGACAACAACAAGGATACGCCTAAAAAAATTTAAAATTATAAAAATTAAACAGTTTGTAACAGATTGAAGAAATAAATTCTAATATATGGGCGAATCTCAGGAATCATTAACCTATATGTCTTCAAACTTTTCTTATAAATATATAACATAATAAGCTAAAATTAATTCTAATAAAATTACAGAAATAACTATGCATTACTAACTTTAAGATACGTACAGTTTTGATTGTGAGTAACTTGCTTTTGGTTTTCATTTCTTACTTCAATCCTACATTTGACAACTTTTCATGAGTGTCGCTTAGAGTGTTTAACATACTTTTTTCTTTTTTTTTTTTTTTCAATATGTATTCTGTTTAAAAAAAACTGAAAATCACTAAAAACATAATTTAGTACTATCATATTTTCTTGAATGATATTTTTCGTGAATATTGACGTTTGCAAACACTTAAAGTTTGTCACCAAATTTTGGCACGTCAAACCGTAACCATCGAAAATTGAAAAAAAAGGTATACAATCCAATTCTTTGAGTTACAAGTTAAACTAATGATACAAGTTTGTTCTACTTTAAATAAGCTTTTGGAATATCACTAACATAAAACTCGCAGAATTGGATTGTATACATACCTTTTTTTTCAATTATTGATGGTTACGCTTTGACGTGCGGTTTGAAGTTTGAAGACATATAGGTTAATGATTCCTGAGATTCACCCATGCATTATATGTACACGGAAAACAAAATCCTGGTAAAATTACTATACTGTATGGTAATGAAGTTTCTGGTAGAAAAAAAACATTATTCTGATTAATAAAAACAGAGTATGGGGTATTTAAACCATTTATTTGGTAATTTTTCCATTCATATTGTAACGGTCTAAAGCAAATTCTGGTTTTCAAATTTATAGTTCATATATTACGATGAATTTAGTAAAAAATATAAAACTGAAAAATAAATTTTACCAAGTAAATAGTCTTTATGCCATACTTTGTACCATGATCAAATTACCAAATTTTACTAAATTTACCAGATTTTGTCACTTATTATGAAACCATATTTTACCGTAAATTTCATCAAAATCACAACCAGAACGGTTTGGTAAAAATTACCGGGCTTTTTGGTGTTCCCATAGAACCAGAAACACGTTTAATTTTACTATATTCTGGTAGTTTTGAGCATGCATATTTTCTCATTGTATGTAGTATTTTAAAAGTAAATGTTAATAAGTATTTGACTAAGTAGGGGTAAATAGGATCAGGTCACCTTTAAAAAGGATTTTTTCAGTCCTCCATAAAATTATCATATAATAATTTTAATGCAAATTCATGCAAGTAAAACTCGATAAAAAACACATCTATAACAGTATCGAATTCCCCCTTACGTTTAAAAACTAACTTGAACATAAAGCATAATTTTAAAATGATTTAGAAATCGAAAGGAGGCAAAATAACTTATAATCAGAAAAAAAAATTTAAAGTCTTAAGAAATGAAAACACAGTTAGGGGCCATAGTTCACGATGTTTATGACTCTCCCCAGATAATGCGTATGTTAAAAATTTATTTTAATAAAATTAAAAATATTTAGAGGTTAATGTTTTTTCTTTGAAAAATTAGTTTTCATTTGAGTAGTAAAAATAGATTAAAATTGACTCTGTAAGTGATAGTAAAAATAGATTAAAAGTGATCCTCAGTGCGGTATTTTTTACTGTCATTTGAGCATGAATTATTTACAGTGTAATCATAAATTTTAATTTACGTGGTACATCAGATAAAAATTTATAAAAAAAATAATTTTTCATAGGTGCATACTACAATATACTACGGTTAGTAATATTTTTCTAAAACCATAAGTTTAAATTAATGTTAATGAGAAAGAGCAGCATTTTTTGCATTAACGTGAGCGCGTATGGCAGAAACAAAATCTCATGAATTATAAATATAATTTTTTCTAAAAACTGTTTTTCATACTGGCAGAATTTTAACAAAAGTTGTTGCAAATATAAAAATTTATTGAATAAAAAATTATTTATTGATTGAATTTAATGAATAAATTTATTGAATAAATTTATTGAATAAATTTATTGAATAAATTAAATAAATTTATTCATTGAATCATAAGTCAGATACAAGAAATCTTACATTAACGGAAATCTTAATCATATGCACGCTGTCAAATTTTGAAACAAAAATGGCATTACTTGAAAATTAAAGATGTTATCGAGGATGAAAAACTCTGATATAAATATAATATATATATATATATATATATATATATATATATATATATATATATATATATATATATATATATATATATATATATATATATATATATATATATATATATATATATATATATATATATATATATATATATATATATATATATATATATAAATTTAAAGTTTCGATAGTGGAAGAGTTAAATAAAGGTAGAAAATTATTCAAATGATCAGATAAAAAAGTAATTCATATTAGTAACTAAGATTTTACTATTAGTATAAGATTTAAATATAAATAAACTTCTATAGAGTAATTTTTAGAAAGAATGTTTAAGTGTTTCAAAAACTGAATTTAAATTTTTAGAAAATTTAAGTTACGATATTAATAATATTTGTAACATTTGAAAATTTTTTCAGAATTCACTCCTACCTAATGTTTTAACTCTACCTATCCTATCTAAAATGAAAGACGATATCAGGGCTCCCGGCAAGATAGCGAGTTGAGCAAATAGGTTTTCATAGAAAAGTTCTGAGAGTTTAAAGTTGATGTCAAAATCTAACTCACATCCACCTAAAAATATAATTATAATAAGTTTAAGAACAATACAATATCATACTTCTACACATATAGTAATAATACTTTGAATATATGGAGCTTTCGAAAATTACTTCCCTTCATAGAACACGGTTTTAGAATCATTGTCAAAAAAATACACAATTTTGAGATCAAAAATTAATATTTCAAGGGTAAAAACAAACAAATAAAGCGATATCAAAGTCTAAGGATACATTATTGAGATTAATCAGGCAAAAATTGTCGAAGCATATTTGTGGTCATCAAAACCAGTGATGATAATGAAAGCAATATAATATAATATATATATATATATATATATATAAGTTTAAAAAGTAGAGGAAACAAGGGAAAATTTTCAGAAAAATGAAAGGGAAAAAATAATAATAATAAAAATAAAAATAACAAAAAACCGGAAATAAAAAAATAATTAAAAAAATCTGGAAAATAAAAGATATAATCTTTTCATCAGCTCACACGATTATATCCACAGAAAAGAGTGCTTTCTAATATTGTATCAATATAGCCAAAGCAAAATATATCAATAAAATAGTGTGAGGAGCTCTCAAAAAATTTTACAAAAAAAGTACAACAAATAAAATAGAACACAATAAGTAAAAATATCACGTAAAAACAGAAAATAAAAATATAAAGAAAAAACAGAACAAAAACATGAAATGAAATCAAAAAAGCGAGGAGCAAAATCAAATGAACTTACATGAAAGGGAAATTTTTCAAAATGATTTAAAAATTTTCGTAACTAGATTGCCAGATTGTAAAAAGCGAAAACAAAAGCGCAAATTGAGTTAAAGGCGTAACTAGAGGATTTTTGTATTAAAGTGCGTTCTTACTGCAATACTGAAGTGCGTTTGATTTGTTAGTTACCAAGGATGGGCCCAAAATGGATGTGCGCAAGGTAATATACTGGATAATTTGAAGAAGTTGACAATTAATAATTATAGAAAATAAATATTTATTTAAGAAACATGAATTGCCCGTTTTGCACATAATTTTATCCACGGATTTGAACATGGAAAAATTATATAAATTAACAAAGAAATTGTTTAGTAAATAACTTTAGTCATGGATCAAACCCGAAATGGATTTGCACATGGGAAAATTATATAAAATAACAAAGAAATTCTTTTAGTAAATAATTTTAGCCACGGATTTGCCCGAAATGGATTTGCACATGGAAAAATTATATAGATTAACAAAGAAATTTTAGTAAATAATTTATGCCACGGATTTACCCGAAATGGATTTGCACATGGAAAAATTATATAAGTTAATAAAGAAATTTTTTATTAAATATATCTACAATAATATACGATTAACTCAATGATTTTACATAGAATTTTATTACTTTAGTTGTGTATCCATTGTTTTTTTTTTTTATCAAATTTTGAAAGAGTTTATCTATTTGTTTTTTGGTTAAATAAATATTACTGCATATTCTTTTAATTCTATTCATTTCATTAAAAGTGGTATTTAAATATATGTTCCTAGAAACATTAGAATTCCTAGTAATTAGTTTATTTATTTTAAAATTAAAATAATTTCTTTTATCGTATAAATCAACAAAGCAGATATTTTCTTCTTTTATAATACCCAAATCCAAAAATTTGAAATTTATATTATCATCATGAGTACGAACTTTAAGGCATAAAATTTTTCACATTATTTTTACATGGCTAAATTTGAATGAAATCGGTCGCATTGTTCCTGAAAAATTGAATTTTAAAAATTCGACTTCTCAGGAACTATTCGACCGATTTAGCATAAATTTTGTATTTTGCCATTTAAAACTTTATTTTTTTAAAATGATGTAAAAATTTGTATACCTTACAATTTAAAATTTTTTCAACTATTATTAAATAAAATAATAAAAAATAATAAATACTTAACAAAGTTTTTTGTAAGTGGTATTCAATCTTTATAAAAACGAATTTTATATTTGTGTGCAAAATTTTTTCAATTTGCTTAAAAATTTCTCGAGATACGTCAAAATACGCAAAACATCAAAATAACATTTCGAGGTCCATACATTGGATCGTTCTCCTGACCAAAATATGACGACCACATTTTTCAGATTTCGACTATCTCCTATAATTTTGGGGGTCAGAAATCCGTCGAAAAAAAGGTATGTTTATTCAGAAAAAGTACATTTTTGTGTCTGATTCCTTAACCTAAAATATCAGCTGCACTAATTGATCAACATATTTTAAGGACACGTTTTTGACTAATTAATTTTGAATAATAGGTTTTGAATAATAGGAACTTGACTAGAACGCGAAGATCCGATCATTAGATCAAAAGTAATTTAGGGTGATCTGTTTTTTATTTTGTTTCCTGTACATGCAAAATCAAAAGCCATTTAATTCTTTAACTGAAGGTGGATTCTAACAGAAGTTTCACCACTTTTCACTGCCTTTTAGTTTAATTCGATTCATTATTTTAATTCTTTTGACCCAGCCTTCATGGTTGATCTCGATAATGATTTTTAAATACTTCCTTTTAAAAAGTATTCTAAAAATACTTTGAATCCGAGATTAGATAACTTTTCATATTACTGTCCATTGTATTTTAAAAAAACTTCATTATCATAAGCAAATGAAACTGATTAAAATAAATTAAACTAAATGAAGACATTTAAATAATTCTAAGCAATAAAACTATGACTTAGTGATTTTAAACTAATCACTAAGATCGATTTACGTACCTTTCGTATTGAAGAAGTATGATGAGACCAGAGTACAGAATTGAAATTTGTACTTGAAGAGATCAGTGTCAAAAAACTCTGTTTGATAGAAATCGCAAAACTTAAAGTATGTTTTACTCGTCCTAATATTACTGAATGTGCAGTTTATGAACGAACAATTATAAAAGGAACAATGGTTAATAAGAGTTTGTATGAACCGGACATTGACAAACGTGAGGTTTGAGAAATGCACATTTTCGATGGTATTATTAAAACTAATATCCTCGATCACTAAATTAGTTTGTTTGAGACTTCTTGAATCGAAATTAACATCTTCTATGACTTTTGTATACTCATGAAGCCATATCGATATGCCATAAAATCTGAAATGGAAACAAAAATTTTAATTTTTTTATTAATTATTTACAGTAATTGTGAATAAAAGATTGAAATTTATTTATTTTTAATTATGCTACGCTATAGCATTTAAGTTTTAAATTCTGTTTATTTTTAATTATAAATGAACATCATTTTTCATACCCGAAAGATGCTGTAGTCCAAAGAATCAACAGCAGAACTGTTAAATATGTGTTTGGAGAAGCAAAAACTTTCGAAATGTTGCTCCAACACTGGAAATACAAAAATACATATTCTACATTTATTTATGAACAAAATCATAACATTTATTTAAAAGATTGACATTGAAGCATATATTATTTTTAGCTGAAACTATCCAAAGAGTAAAACATTTCATAGAATTATTTACCATTTCCATTGATCTCAACATTTCTCTTAATATGCCTCTGTTGGGTGGAATGTTTATATGGACGGTTGGTCGTCTTCCTGGAATTTCCATCTCTGTTAGCTGCAAACAAACAGATGCTTTATGAAATCACATTTCAATTAAAATTACAAGTGGAAAAAATTTTATCAAATATCCTTACGCGTATTGGTGTCACGATGTCACCTTTATCAACAGGATAAAATACAGGAATGGTAAAAAAACAGCTATGATTAAAATTCTACAGAGGTACCCTATTGGAAAAAAATCGTAAAACCAGTATCAAAAACCAGTAAAAATGATACCAGAACCAGTATGACCATACTGGAAATTTAAAACCTGGTATAATACCATACTGGAAATTTTAAAACCAGTATGGCACCATACTGGAAATTTCAGAACCAGTATAGCACCATACTGGAAATTTTAAAACCAGTATAACACCATACGGAAAATTTTAAAACCAGTATAGTGCCATACTGGAAAGTTTAAAACCAGTATGGCACTATATCAGAAATTTAACCAGTATGGATCATACTGGAAATTTTGTTACTAGATATAAAATCGCACTGGAAATTTTGATACCAGTTTTCAAACATACTGGGAGTTTTAAAGTAGTTTTAAAATATAGCTTCATTCTTAGTAAGTACATATTGTTCTGAAAATCTAACGGTTTTGACATTTTCAAACTTCGTTTATTTTATTTATTTATTTAAATTATATACTTCTTTCAAATAATTAATTTCTTAGATTTGTATAAGAATTCTTAACGTATATATCAAAGGCGGTTATAGCGTACATTTTCTATGTACATTAATTAAAAAAATACATATTTAAAAATATTAAAATCATTTTATAATTTTGAAGAAAAGGAAGTTTTTGAGTAAGATTTTTACACATTTTAATTATTTTAAATTCTGCTTAAAATCTTTTAAATGTAAGTAATTTTCAAATAAAAGTAATTTAATACTAATAGATTGTGTTTTTATACGTTTATTATTTATTTACTTATTTATTTTTTGATTTACAAAATTTATTTTATTCAAAGTCATGATGACATATTATTTAATTGTATCACTTTAAATTTTATTATAAATTGTTTTTATTTATTTATTATATTTGAATTTATTATAGAACAATGTTACTCCCAACCGAAACTAATTTATCAATTCGCGAAATAAATTAATTAGTTTAGGTTTCAAACAACTTCGTAGCAAAAGAAATATGTTTACATAAATTAAAAATTGATATAAAATCTCAAATATTTTCCTTCAAACATAAACCTCTCCTTCATAAATTTATAAATTTCAGTCCGTTTTAGAAATTTGTAATTAATAAATTTAAATCATAAAACAAAATAAACTATTTTTGAATGAAATAAATAAATTTGTTTTATAACTATATAGTTAATTCAATTCAATTGAATCTATAAAAGCGAAAAAGATCGATTAATTCAGAAACGAATGGGAACCACGCAAAAGACGAGAATCGACTTTTAGTAGTTCGTAAATTCTATATCAAGCTACCGCGAATCGATGAATTAGTTCGTTAAATCCATATCACGCTACCTGAGCTATATAGCACAGTTTTTCTAGTTCTTTCCGTTTCTCTGTCTGAACTTCACAGCCAATCACACTTGTTTACATCCGGTCCGGACATCGAGCATCGTGGAAAGAATGGCGGTATATTTTAGTAAGTGCATTTTTCTCTTTATTTCCTGCTTTTATTTGCATCTTTGTTAGTTACAGAAATGTTAAAACGTACGCTTGAGTATGAATAGTGTTTATATTTTAAGTTATCAAGACATATATTACGTTCTTGAATTATTACTGCTTTGCTTGTGCATGCACAGGTTAGGGTAACGATATATAGACTTCATTGCATGAGAAGAAAGTATTTTTAATGTTTTTTTCCTGGGTTTCTTAATGAAACTTTGATTGAATCGCTTTGTCCACATGTTTTTTACATAAATTCTCACTAATATCACCGTTAATAACGAATTAATTATTTATTTAGTTGTATATGTAAACTTCGCGTTATATATTAAAGTGTTAATCTCAAATTCTTTTGTTATTTTTAATGTTTAATTTTATTTTAAAAATTTTAAAGCATTTAGTTTTAATGATATTTTATTAACTGTTGGTACCCTGAAGTTTCAGTAAAACTAAAATATCATTTTAAAAACAAAGCAGTTGATACTTAAAAGTTTGATATCTACCTAGTTAATAGCGTACATATATTTTGTAGTTGTATAATTTCTAAATCAATTTATTTTTTTCAGAAATGATTTGGAAAACAGCATATTTCATTTTTATTTCAATAGAGGTATGTTTTTCTAGTTCTTGACACATTCAACATGCAAACTATTATAGAATTTTTTTTAAAAAATTCGATAGTTATTTTATCTTTTATAAATCTACATTTAGGGATATTTCAGTGTCAGGATCCATTGCACCAGCTACAACTGTCAAGATGCCTAAAAGATTTTAAGCTTACAAAATTTATTTATTATTTAAAAAAGAAAAACTAGTAGAGATTTGCCTGGGATGGCTACAAGTTATACTCTTTAAATTGGTCCTGTTCTTTCATGTTTTTGTTTTAATTTCTCCAGGAGGTGGGCCGACCCGAAAGTGGCGATGATGTTTTTAAGATGTTTGCAAAACTCCCAGAATTCTGAAAGTTTTAGTTATCTATATCAATAAAACATTTTGCAAAAAACATAGTAGTTTGCAGTCCCGAATTCATTATATTCTTATCTTAAAAGTGATATGGTGTATATAAAGATATTCAGTTTGTTAATAAATTGAATTAGTGAAACCTTTTTGTAAGTTTTCATATTGTAGTTACAAATTAATTATAAAATAGAACTGAATGCTTCTTAGATTTTAATGAATATAAAAAGTATATGCAAATTTAAATGTTTCAATATTTTTACTTCTGAGTTCAGCCACTGAATAGTTCAATTTTTAGCTTTACGTTCAAATTTTATTTGTTTAAAGACTTAAATATGCTTTGCATGATTATCAATTTAAGTGTTAACCTTTTGACGAGATTATAAGCTGAACTGTTTAAAAATTATTTTACTGAAGCTAAAATGGTCAAAAGTTACTTCAGATCATCCATACTTAAATTTTTGCATTGAATCACTCTAAAAAGTTGGTTGGTAATGTGCTTTCATGATGTGGGCGTTTGTGAATTCCTTTGTGTTGTCTACAAGAAGTGGGTTAGTATGAGCCTATGATACCTATGTTAGACATTAACTTCCCTTTATTAGAAATCTCTTTCAAATTACAAAAATAATAAAATTTTGGTGGACCATCATTTTTTCTTACTATTGTTGTGTTGATCTAAGTTTCAATTAGCCAGTTGAAATATTGAGTATATTTATAATTGATTGGTATACTAGTTGAAAAATAAGTAGTAATTGCAATTGTATTTCTCATACTTAATAGTTATTCTGAAAAAAAAATTTTACTGCATAAATTAGACTATATAATTTGGATAATTGTTTATTCTTAATTATAAATAATTTATTTTAATCTTTTATTTATTTACAGTCTGTGTATTACAATAGCTGATCTGTAAATTAACATCATACATTGTTTGAAATTTTAGATCATATTTAACTGTAACTGAATATACTTATTTTGAACCAAAGTAAGGTTTAATTTAATCTTATTAAAATAGTATCAAATTTCTATGGTATTATGTTTCAAGATCTTAATAATAAGATTAAATATTGAGTCTAACTTTTTGTATGTGTTGCATATGTTACTGTAGACAATGGATTTTTTAAAAAAATGTATGATTGAACAGTTCCCTGAATATTCGTAATCTTATTAATATGCATACATATTCATTTTAATTTTGTAAGAATTGAATATATGAAATCTGTTTTTTTTGACATTCTGGGTCTTTGTCTAAGTTATTTACTTCTCTAACAGCTAGTTTCTGAGTTTTTAAAATGCATAAAAGTTAATTAAAAATTGGAGTAAATGTAGTACCCTATTGATATAAATATTATTATTAAAAAGAAATAATAAGCATAATGCTTTACCAATTTTAATCAAGTCATATGAGCTGAAAAATCTATGCATCCTATTTGTGTCATTTCAAAATTTATCATAATCATATGAAAAATTTAACATAATTAAGCTTTTAGTTAATATAACCTTAATTAACTGTCATTTATAGCATTTTTCATTGTCTATTTATTTATTAATATGATGTGAAAACAGTTGAAAGCTTTTAAAAATTCTTTACTATTTTTATTCATTTAATAATTTTTGTTGTCAATTTAATAGTTAGGAGAGTATACAAATGTCTAATGGAATTAACACTGCAATCTGAAATATTGACTTAATCAACATTGTTATCTAAAATTTAGCATAAACAGATAAAGCATAATATTAAAAGATAAGGCATACAATGTTAAAAATGAGATTTTTTGAAATTGTTGTTTAGTCTACACATTCTGTTAATTCAAATTTTGTTTATATTAGGAGCTCTAAATGGAAACATTGTTGCTGGCTCTTATTTGGAGAAGTTAGAAAGATAATTCTAAGAGATAGACATTAAAGAAAAGTCTGAGGGATCCTGTACAACCAAACAACCTCCAAATAGATGGTTAGGTGACGTCGAAGAGACTTGAAAATTGACTGTTAGAAAGTGCATGTTTGACACAGCTAAAGCCTGCAAGCGACGGATCTGTTTGTGGAAAATAAAAGTGAATCACAACAAGGGAGAGATATCATATTTAAACTATGCGAATCAATCAGCTTTTTGAAAGCTATATTTTTGAATTTGCACACAAGTGTACTAAAAGTGCTTTTCAGTCGCTTCACGTCATAGGAACTACTGTAATATGACAAATTTGATTTCATTTGATTATAAAAAGATTAATATTTTTTTGGCTGTTATGGTAATGTTTATATCAATTTAGTAATTGTGTAATTCTTATATCTTATTGAAGACAGAGTTTAAATTATGTCATATTCAATGTTTAAAAGTTTTAATATTGTGTTGTGTGTTTTTATTCAGTATATATATTTATTATTATATTAATTATATCTTGTTGAGTTCACACCAATTGTGAAATAAGAAAAGCCTTTGAAAATTTATGCTTTATGAACTTGTGTCGCTATATAAATAATTCGCTCTTGAGATTTAATTTTTGTAGGCGATAACTTTTTTTCCTAATTTAATTTTCAGATATTACGTGATAAGTAAATTATCATAAAAATTAAATACTTCAAATAGAAAATGGGTATAACAAATTGTGTTTTAAGTCAAGGAATCTTAAGAAAAATGTCAATAGAATGACAGAGTAAAATAATTCAAATTTTTTATTTATATTAGTTAATAACTTGTGTCATTTGAGCTTTTATTTGTAGCTATTATTACTACTCTAACCACTATTATGTTTTAATGATTAAAGTTAACTATAATTTAAATATCAAATATATCTAAAATTAAAATGGTTTGTATTTAAATCTATATTAGCAAGCAAGTACATTGGTCAAGATGTAACATAACTATATAATTATATTTTACAATGTCCGATTTCAAAGTAAATGAACAATGTCAAATTAGATTGATTTCAAATATTTTTGGCGGCATTTCAAACATTATTTGGTATATGTGTTATTTGTATTCCATTTTATTTATCAATTACTTAAATATAAACCAAAGTTAATTGATTTAAATGAAATCATAATTTTATGATTAGATTGTTTAAATTAATATCTATAGATATATACACTTAACATGGTCTCCTTTTTGTGCATGGGTATTTGCATTTGTCAAACATTTCCGTGGCTTAATTATTAAAATTTATTTTGTCAGTTCAAAAGATATTTAAAAAAAGTTAAAAATTAAGATTTTGACTTATTTTAGTCTGGTTTTTGGCTATTCATTACATAATATTTCTAATCCTCAATCAATTTTCATAAAATATGAAGAATGCATTTACACTTTTCTAATGTTGCTGCAAAACATTTTTAGTGTAGTATTTTAGATTCAAATATTATTGACAATTATTTCTAATATATTAATTAATTGTTAAAAAATTTCATTAACTGTGAAGAAGTTTAAAAAATAAAACAGTTTATTTGACTTTTATAAACATAATGCAAGCTATAGCTTTTGACAAAGTGTGAATTGAGGTCAGTGTTTTATTTCCCTGTATAAATCAGGTGACTTTATTTATTTACACAATTGTATTAATGTTTTATTTTCTAATTCAGAGCAGTTTACTAACCTTCCTTTATCAAATTGTAGTACCTCACTATACTTGTGTTAAAAATAAACCGTTACACCATCCCAGTATACTGGGTTCCTGTATCATACCGGCTTATGAAACACTGGTCCCAGTATGTTACTGGTTCCGGTATCATACCGGAATAAATTTTATACCGGCTTATGAAACACCGGTTCCGGTATGATACTGGTTCCGGTATCATACCGGAATAAATTTTATACCGGCTTATGAAACACCGGTTCCGGTATGATACTGGTTCCAGTATTATACTGGAATAAATTTTATACCGGCTTATGAAACACCGGTTCCGGTATGATACTGGTTCCGGTATCATACCGGGATCCATTTGATACCGGCTTATGAAACACCGGTTCCGGTATGATACTGGGTCCGGTATAATACCAGATCCAGTATCATACCGGAACCGGTGTTTCATAAGCCGGTATAAATTTTTTTATACCGGGAATTTTTTCCAATAGGGTAATGTCGTGCCAAAAAGATAAATATACAGCTAATTGTTTTTATTTCATTTTAAACTGTTTTTATTTTAATAAAAATAGATATTTAAAAATTTTTAACTATCCGTTACAGATAACAGATAGAATTTATTAATTTAACTATCTGAATAACAGATTTTAATAAATTGGATATGCAGTAAAACAGTTTAAATTTAAATAAAACTGTTTTTATTTTATTTAAAATGAAACACATTTTTTATTAAAGAAAATAAATCAAATTTCTCAATCAAATTTCTCAAAATGAAAGATCCAAAAATTAAAATTAAGAAATTAGTGATCTTCAAATATTAGACAAATATGGTACTACAGTTAGGTCATTAACTAGCAGCAGTAAGGTCATTGTCAACAATATTCTAAAAACATGCTGGACAGAAAGCCATTGGTTAGATTTTTCTTCAGCTCAGATCCTCCGTAAATATATTTCAGTTTTTGACCTGTATTTTGGGAGAATTACTACATCATCAAAAAATCTATAGTTACCATATTTGTCTAATATTTGGAAATAATAAATTTTATGTAAATCTAATTACCATATTTATTTTTTTGGATCCTACATAAATTCTCTTCCGTATGACGTAACCTCTGTCGGATTTCAATCATCTCTGTTTTGAACATTCTTATATTTTTTCCTACTGCTGAAGGTGTACCATTGAGACACCGAAACAAAGATGGGTTTTTAACAAAATTTTTACCATTTGTTATTTTTAAACGTTGTTTTTATTTAAATTTAAACATATGTTTTATTAAAAAAAATAAATAAGCATTTTCTAAATAAATATTTTTAAATATATGCTGTCTTGACACTTTTGAGCAAATAACATAAAATGTTAAGTATAAAACATAAAATGTTGAAAATTGCATAATATGAAAAATTAATTCCACGTAAAACTGCACATAAATTTATCACACATAAATTTGACTAATGTAAACTATTTTGGAGCACTCATAAAATTTGAAATAGTTAAATTATAATTAGTTAAAATGTTTTGTTGTTTCTAATGTTACTTGCCTATACCAGCAAACTTAGGTGAAACCAAACGAATTTAAGGCAGAGAGAGTGTTTCTTGCTTTTAAGTGGCACCATCAATGGCCAAGAGTATGACATCAGTCACACATACGTCACAACCCTTTTATTGAGTTGAACGTCACAACTTTTTTTACAGATATAATTCTTTCTTCATACATTCATTCATCCATCCATCCACAGATTGTAATTTTGATTTGAACCAGAAAATGATCAATCTCCAATTCAGAGGTATTGATTTGTTAAGGGATTTCGGAGGGCTTCGTGACCCGACAGATTTAACGTGCACCAGTCACGATTATACGACGGGGATCGAACTCACGACCTCATGGACATGGGCCCAAAGTTTTACCAACCAAGCTATCCTGGCCCATTAGTTAAATAGTAAAATAGAGTGATAATAGAAACACGAATCCTCATTCCTCAAAATCGAGATATTTTTTTCTATATTTATGCCAAAGAAGCATGTGAAAATTCCTTTACTTCTTTTATCTTAATTATAAATTCTGAAAATAAATTTTGGCTATGAAATACATAAATTTGCAATTAATTTTGTAGTTTAAAATTTTTTATACACTGAAAATAGGTTATAATACATTATGAATATTAAAAATAAGTTTAAAAAAAGAAAGAATTTTACGAATATTAAAAAAAAATTTACCATAGTTGTTATAAAAATCAATAAGTTTTATTTTAATTAATGTAATTTCTGCATAGAAAGAATAGAAGACCATAATAGTTATGTTAGTAAATATATTTACAAATATTAATATAATTAGATAATAATATTAACATAATTTTATCTAAATAATTAGTATTTAAAAGAAAGTAATATAGCTTTGGTTCAAAAGCAAATTTTTTATGAAAATAATGAATAACCAGAAATTACTTACTTGGTATTCTTCACCACTTTTTACTGCATTGTTCCAAGAAAATATTTGTTTGTAGACATAAAGAGCTTCACTATTTCTTCCCATCTGCGAATTGAATTTTGAAATAAATTTGATTGTTAGCCATTTAAATAGAATAGTTGAAGTTCAGAGCGCATATGACATTAAGAGTTTTCAGTACGGGCGACATTTTTGCTTTGAAATATTTTTAAATGAATTTACGAGCTTTGATATGAAAATATGATATCATAATTTGGGTTGCACAGTACGCAGAAAAAAACGGACCAGTCTGAATAACTTTTGATCTCATGATTGGATCTTCACGTTCAAGGGCTCAATCTTAAAAGTTCGAGGAGGCAACTTCAAATATACTAACTAATTAATATAGGCTATATTTTATGTTACGAAATAAGAAAAAAACGTATTTTCTCAGAATAACTGAATAAATATACTTTTTTTCGACGGATTTGGATTTCTAACCCCCAAACAATTGAAAATATCCGCACTTTGGGAAATATTGTCCTAATAGTTGTGGTTTAAAGTTTGGACCCCTTAATATTAATTTACCATTTTTGTTGTATTTCGCCATATCTCGAGGACATTTTAAGAGAATTGAGAAAAAAAATTCACATAATTATACAATTTGTTTATCCAAAGATAATTCTTTTTTAAAAAAATAACTTTTATTTAATATTTATTATTTTTTTTAATTACTTAATTTAACAATAATCAAAAAAAGTGTGAATTATAAGGTATAAAATTTTTTTACATCCTTTTAGAGATTGTAGTTTTACACTGCAAAATACAAAATCGGTTGAATTGTTCCTGAGGAATCGTATTTTAAAAAAGTCGTATTTTCTAAAAAAGTCGTATTTTTAAAACTACGGATGGTACTTTCGTATAGCTACTAAACTAACCTCAAGAAGAAATCTAGGTGATTCTGGTAAGAAAGTTGTTCCAACGGCAGATATAATGGCAGGAATCGAACAAATTAACAAAAATTTTCTCCATCTTCCGAAATGAAGGCGTTTAGTGTCCATAATGGTAGCACCTGGAAAAGAAAAAAAACATTATATTAAATAAATAAATTTAAACTAAAAACTTATAATATTTTGGTTTTAATAACAAATTGCGTTATTTGGTCAAAATTTACATAATAATCTATAAAGCCTATTTTTTTTTTTTTTTCTGGATAACTCTTTTTCAGTCAATTCTTCGTACAGCTGATTTCAAATCCCTTTCATTCATATATTAACATTTTTATTTAAATATATTTTTTTCAAATTTAACTCTTCTAATAAGACTTCGATGACGTTGATTGCCTTTACTAATATTTTAATGGTAGTTAGAGTATCAAACCGTTATATATACATCTTACTTTGGATGTAATAAAATGATCTCAAAATGATCAATGAAATTGAGAAAATAGTTTAAGTAAAAATTTATTTATTAATCAAATATTATTATAATAAAAATGGCCATATTTAAAATATAAAAATAATAAAGAAAAAAAAATCCCTTAAAGGTATTAAGATAACTCCACATCGAGAATTTTGAATGTGAATCACATTTAACGGTTCTGAAAGGCCCGAAAAGGCAACCCCAGTCACAACAAGTTTGAAATTGAAAGTGAATGAATTTGTTTCCAACTGACAGTTAGGAGCATGGAGAAGAGATCCAAGGTTAGCGAATATTCGAAAGATAACGCAGCCAAAATAAAGCCAACCCCCCATAATCAATATCAGGTTTGAAAATACTTAGGCTATCGCTTATCGCCAACAAGACTGTGAGAATTAGAATAACCATGTAACTGAAAAATATTTGTGGTAGGAAATTTATAATAAAGAGTTAGAAATAGATTTTTGTTTTCGATTAGGCGAGACAGTGAATTAATGACTCTAAATTCGTACTGAGGTATAAATTTAACCGTTACATAGATCGATGAGAAAAGAATAAAATATATTTTATGTTCGCTTTTATAAAAAATAACTAATTGATTTAATTTAACTATGATTCGGTTAATAATGATTAAAAAAATAAATTTAAGTAATTAAAGAAATTTCAAAAGTTAGGAAATATGTAATGTCTATTGTGGCATCAAAGACAAATTCTATTTTATAGTTTTGTTTCAAGGAAAGAAAATGTAGAATATATATTTTTCTTCTTAAATTAGTTTGTGAAAAATGTTTGATGGCCAGAATAGTAAAAATAATTAAGCTTATGACATGTCCTGGTAGCAGATTACTGAGGCAATATTCAAAATTATCTTCAAAAATTTAAATTTGATTATTAACAAAGTCAGGCGAAAGTTACTATTAAAAATTAAGCTTAATCTAACATATATTTAACACAATTTGCAAACATTAAATTAAGTTATACTCAAAAACTTTTTGTTGTTAAATAGAAATTGAATTTCACATAATTTTAATTTAGCTTGATCGAAGAAAAAAAAAAGGATGCTTATAGCAAAACAAAGAAAGATTAACCAGCAGATGATAATATTAAAATCTTTTCATTTTAAAGAAAAATTCAACAGGATTGTTATTTATGATGTTTTCTTCAATTTAAATTGATTACTATACTGTCACAATTACTTTGCAAGCAAATAAAACTATAGTCTATAGTGAACCTTCAAGGGACCAAAATTTCGGTTTACTATATCCGTTACGCAAACAATTTTAACTAAAGGTTCCAAACTCCTTCTTTTTGTCATACATTATTTAAATAAATGACCAATAAAATGAAATACAAAAATGACTGAAAAATAATACGTAGTAACAAAAAATGTGTTAACTTCCTAAATTTTTTATTATTTTCGTCTTGAGTACCTAAAAAAAAATTAGTAGTCTTTAGCTGATGCAGGGAAAAATTTGCCCATGCATTTGCCTGGGTTGGCCTTTGTTTAGGAATGGAAAAGTGAGATACAAGAAGCAAACAAGAAAAAATGCTTATCGCTACATTCCACTCTATAAATGGTTTTAAAAATAAATATAAGTATTTACTTTGAAGTAGACATTTCAAAATTATTAAAAAAAATGAAGAAAACAAATTTGTCGAAGGCAGAAAAAATTCATAATATCCAACTTTCCCATTTTTAGTTCACTATATCCACAAAAAATAACATTATGGTATAGCAAGGCACGGCCCCTAACATTTCGTTCACTATATTTGGGAGTTCACTATAAACCGTGTTTACTATAGTGGGGTTTGACTGTATAATCAAAAAATGGAAATTAAATAAGTTTCCTATTTTTGAAATCAAAATAAATAAAGAAAGAAAAATATTCCTTATTTTTCATAAATAAAAATAGTAAAATTTTCCTTTTTCGTTTTATCTTTAATTTTTACTGTTTTTTCATTGTTTATTCTATCAATATTTCCCCATTTGTTGATTTGCTTAAAAAATCAGAGGAGGAAATAAATATGCTACTTCTGTCATAATCTGCAGAGTCACTGCCGTTATTCTCTCAATAACGCTAAAAGCTGCTATAGGATATAAAAGATCTCTAGTTTCTTAAAATAAATGGAGATAAATTAAGACAACACTAAAATATTGTATAAAGATAGTTTTCATAAAGCACATTTTAGTTAAATAATTATAATAAACTAGAAGTTTAAATAATAATTTACGAATCAAATGATAACGTCTGCAGAAATATTAATACATCTGGCATAGAAACAAAAATGTTAATTCTTTTCCTTCTTTTTAAGGTTCCTTCTTGTATTATTTAATCGATAGGAATATTTTTATTAGACACAAAAAAAGGGGGGGCGGTTTTAAAGATAATTAAGTCCACCCATATCATATTTATTTTGTAACTTTTAAAAAAGATTCAAAAAATGACAGATAAGTATTTTTTTTTTATGTTTTAATTTTACCAGTCATGGTCAATTGTTATTATTCAAAGTAATCAAGTGTACCATTTATGATATGCAGATTAAAATTACGTTGATTTTGTTCTCATGATTTTGAGTTAGAGCCTCTTGAAAAACAAAATGAATTAGGGTGGATAATCATTAGGTTACGATTAATGAAAAACACAATGGGAACAGAACTCTCTGCTGCTATTTTAACAAGAGAGATCATATTTCTAATGGGTAGTAAAAAATTAAACTTTAACAACATTAGAGAGCTATTGCTGATATTAAGAGGGAAATCTTCCTTTTTCTGTTTGGTATGATATCGTATATTTTTATAGCCGGCGTTGAACCCAATTTTGAACCTGATCCAGAAGGCAAGAGAACTCCTGGATCAAGTATTGGGAAAAAGTTGACCTTAGGGGAGGACTTCTGTATGAAAATAACCAGCATTCACATTGCATTGGAGGAAAACTACGAAAACCTCCCATGGTCAGCCCGACAGCGAGGGGGCTCTAACCCATGATCCGTCTACCACGGGGGATATTTTACGTCAGCACTGTGGTCGGTGCAAACAGGGCGCATAAATCGTATTGACAAAACTTCCCTGGGATTCAAGCCTGGGTCTCATCACACACCAGTTTCCTACCACACTTCTTTTTATTGTCTTGTTCAAACTTCTTCCTCTCTTCTTATTGGTTAAACCACTTTGCATGCGCATTATGCCCTTACTCTTCTAGTGTCATTTGGCGTTTAGACGCTGAAGAAAATTCTTACTTCGAGATTCGAACATATATCTGTGCCCATTTCTGTACTTAATCTACGTTGTTTTTCGCTTCAGTCTAACGAAGAACAAAGTATACCGTATACTTTTTAACATTAAGTTTTGGTTTTAAATATATATAAACTTTATTAAAGCAAGGCTGGCACATTATGAAAAATTTAAAATATTTACTAAAAATATTTCTATAACAAAATATGTGATTTTAGATTTACATAAAAATAGATTGAGCTATATTTAATTTAAAAATAAAAAACAGTAAATACTTGGTACTCACCACTTTTTGGAATGATACCCCATGCTAGAACAGCGACGAACAGGCCCCCTAGGGCCCAAAAAACTAGTAAAAAACTAAGATGTTTTCCTCTGCTTTTACGTACTAAGAACTCAGAGTAAAATGTGAAAACAATTGGTAGTGATCCTCCAATGCTGAAAATAAACTTTAATTTATTTTATGTGATCAAACTGAGTAAAATAAAGTTACTTTAAATTAAAACCAGTAACTTTTTTAAATAATATCATAAATAAGATTTATAGAGATTAATTTTGCCTTCTTTACAGTCTCAGAAATTAAACACTCACTTTTGATGATTCAGTAATCCTTGAGCAGTATTTCGTTAATTTTGAGAATCATTTCGTCACGAAATTACGTAATTTGTGACGAAACGCGAGCTCTCAAATGTATATCGAAAATGTTTCCTCAGTTCGAAACCTTTTCATACTGCATTGTGGGAGATTTTTAACTAGAATGACGAAACTAGAATAAAGACTAGACAATCGGAAAAAAACTACCAAATTACGCTGTTCAGTTTAAATGGGGGTCAAGAAGTGGGACTTGTACTAGGAAGATCCGGAGTTCGAATCCCTCGTCAGGCATGCGTGTATATTCATGTAACTGTCTCTGTTGAGTCGTGCAGTCTAAATGATGCCAGCCTTAAAGTGATTGTAAAGAAAGGTAGATACATCTGACACTACATGTTTGTTTGTTTTTTGGAAAAAAAATAAAATGACAAAATATTTCTTTAATTTTGACGATAGTTATTTCGTCACTTGGACGAAATTTGTGGTCGCAGCATATACCAGGTAATGGCTTCGTCAAAAACAAAGAAAGTTTCGTGATAATCGAGAATCTGTAATTTTTTAGAGTATAACTCTAAAAACGACCCGAAATGATATTCTCATTTCAAAACAAAGATTTGAATACTTTTAATTTTATCTAAAATTCTTAAAAAATTTATATTTTTTTCTGGATTTTATAAGAACATGCTTCTAAAAAATTTTTATATTGTAGTGACTTTATTAGGAGTAATTCCTAAAATGTGAATGTAATCAGGGATGTGCAGTGAATATTTTGTGGTAAACCAAGTTTTGTTCAGATCATAAAGGGTATTTAAAAGAAAAAAAAACTTTTTAAAACCATTTCTAGAGTTAAAGAAACTCTTGAATTAGAAAGGGAAATTTTTTGTCCGCTAATGAAAATGAAATTAAAGTAGAGTATTTCATTTTATAACCGCCGTTGAACAGCCGACCCATTTACGTTACATGAAGAGGAAAACCACGAAAGCTTCTCACGGTTAGCTCGACAGCAAGGGGACTCTAACCCATGATCCGTCTACAACTAAAGATAGTTTACGTCAGCATTGTAGTCGATGCGGGCGGGGTGCGGAAGTCGTATCTATCAGCCATCGCTGGGATTCGAACCTGGTTCACCTCATTAGAAGGCAAACACTCTAACCCCTGAGCCATCAAAAGTAGAGCATAATAAGTAAAATTGAGTCAAAAAATGAAACTGATTTATAAATTCAGAAAAAGATAAAATTAGTAAATAACATTTAAAATAACAAATCAAAATGGAAAAGCGCCTATAGCAGCTAAGTTCAAAATTGTTTTATTTTAATTCAGAAAGTCAAAAATGCAATTCTAGCAGATAACGAGAAAAATTATAAGATATGTATGTTAGCAAAACAGCACTTCATCAGAGGACACACTGCTTGCCAACACACGCGAGCTTTTCTGTTGTCAGTGGTAATACCAAAAACTGACAGTGCCTTTTTTATTTTTTAAATTTAGTTTTTGGTATTACCACTGACAACAGAAAAGCTCCTGCGTGTATTGGTAAGCAGAGGGAAGAATTGTATTTTTGACTTTGTAAAAATAGGTAAAATTTGAGGTAGTAGCATAGTCACCCAATGCTGCTGAAGAAACGAGTTAGCATGAGAAGTGAATAGGTGGGCATGAAAGCTGCAATTACTCCAAATATTCCGTTGGTAGCTAAAGCAGTCAGTAAAGTGCGCCTCCTTCCTAATCTGTCTCCCATTATTCCCCATAAGAGAGCTCCAATCGCCATCCCAATAAATGAAATGGTACCTGAAAGACAACCATACGCTTTATCACGTGATATCAAATGAAGGCGTGAAATTTCAATTGCAAAGATACGAGCCGGGCAAAAGTTTTTCATCGCATCCATGAAACATTAAAATTCATGAAAAATATGAACGATTTTTAAAATGTTAACATATGTAGTACGAAGTTTTTTATGGTGACCGAAAGAATGAAGTAACTAAAAAATCGAAACATATTTGCAGCTAAATTAATATAAAATTGAAAGAAAAAAAAGACTGCCATAAGGTTTTAATGTTTCCAGAAGTCATGATTTCAAAAGTAAAAAGTGGATAATCTACATTTTTTTTTGTTTTAAATAGAACGAGAACTCTATAGTTTGACATCAAAACACTTCTAAAGGACGTTTTACTGATGCATCATAATTTAAGTATATATAATTTAATTTAAAACTCAACGTTTTTAAAAATTAAGCTTACTCTCCAGCCTTAAATACTTTATCGTAAATATCAAGTGGAAATTTCAAGCTCTCTATTAGATCACAAGGATGAAATTTGTAGTTAGTATCGTTGCCTAATTTAACAGCTTATTATTTGACACGATCAGCATGTCTGAGCTAAAGAATGTAGAAAGGAGAAATCCAGCTCTTTGAATGCGTAACTAAAGCTGGGAATTGTACGCTATTTCAGAGCTCACAGGGTGAGCAACAGACTCAGATTTGGCAGAGCATCATATGTATTAAGATTCAGCGCATGCACATTAGATGTGCCAGTCAAAAGGTACGTCACCTGTGAACCGGTTATATGCTATCTCCCTCTTACCACTATTTTAGTCTTTCTATGTCAAAATGTGTTAGCAAATTTAATCAACATTGATAATGTATTCTCAAACAAATATAATAATTAAAAGTACAGTGTGAAAATGTAGAACAAGCGAACAATGAATAAAAAGAGACAATTTAATTTCTTCACACCAAGCCCAGTAGTAGTTGGGATGAGAAGATGGCGCAAACCCATTTCTAAAACCTCCGCTGTTGTGTCCCTGAATGTTGTTTTTAAATCTACGTATGGTTATAGAAGCTAGACTCCTTCCACGTGTATATTCTTTGCCTGAGCGGTCCGTGAGCCTCACGGCGTAGCCAATGGTTGCGGGTTGTAAACCAGCTCAGGGCTTCTAGTTTTTTCCCTGGTTGTTATCCTCTGTTTTGTGATGTGTGAATATGCTCCCCCACCACCATGAACGGGTATGTGTGGCAGTGTGACTAGGGTAATGTTGCTTGCCTCTTTGACTTAGGTTCGCAGGTGCCCACCGGGTAACGTTAACTAAGTAACACTTCCGGCATCTTTCGAGGCAAAATATGAGAAATTCAATATCTGCTGCTTAAAAAATAAAAAAAAGCTCATTTGTAAAATATTAAAAATAGTTTTTTAAAAACCTAATTTTACTTAAAATGGAGCGACCAGAAATGCGTGCTATCATGAAATATGAGTTCTTATATGGAACTTCGGTATTGCAGACCGTAGGAAATATTAATAACGTATGTGACTATCGTGTCACTACACAGAAGACAGTATCAAATTGGTTCACCTAATTTGGTATAGGTAGATTTACAACTGACGGTCACCTAAAACAAAAGAAAAATGAAAAATCACCGTTGAGACTGATGCACCATTACAACAGAAATATACTACAACCGACTTGACGAATTTCTGATGTGGTCTTAAAGAAAAATTGCCTAAATTGGTCAAAAAATCGACTTTTATCTTGCTAAACCACACTCTGCACAAATGATCATGCAAAAATTCGACAAAGTTATAAAACTGACTTTTTAGGAATTTATTGATTTTCAATGAGCAAAGATTTATGCCATCAATCTGTACCACCTGACGTTTGAAAAGCGAAAGAGTATCGAAAATATGAGTGAATTTTTAAATGAGTAAAAATGTTCCTTACATTCGTAAATAAAGACTCACAGCTCGGATACAAAACTTTTTTTTAATTCGATATATTTGAGTAAAGAATTATTTCTGCAATTCTTAAAGTGAGTAAGACTTTTCAATTCGCATGGCTGATGTGTTTATTTATTTATAGTGCTGACAACGAAACATATGCTAATAGTAATTTAGTTTTTAAAAAATCTTTCGGAACCATTAAGAACATATAAAAATGTTATGAAGTAAAATTAGATATTTTTTTTTTTATAATTGTCAAATAATAATTATATACTTTCTCATTACATACTCTTTAAATATGTTAGCCACCACTAACTACCTTCTCCTTCTTCAATTCTAAGAACTTTTTTTCTTCTTAAAAGAGGAAGAAAATTAATTCCGACAAAGTTATAAAACTAAATTTTCGGGAATTTATTGACAATCAATAAACAAGGTTTTATACAATCGAACTATACCACCTGCCCTTTAAAAAGCAAAAGAGTATCGAAAATACGAGTGAATACTTAAATGAATTAAAAAGTTCCTTATATTTATAAGTTTTGAACCAAATTTGTCTTTTTTTTCCTGACTTATTTCATCCTTGATGACGTAATATATTTTCTTACACATTCTGTATTTGAAACAAAAAATAATATTTCCAGTTAAAAAAAACATATTCCGCTTAAAAGTTTATTATAGAGCTATTTATAATCAGTTTTGCTATCAGATTTCGCAATTCTTGAATAAAGACTCGAAGCTCGGGCAGCAAACTTATTTTAATTAGATATATTTTACTAAAGAATCATTTCTACAATACTTGGAGTAAGACGTTTTGATTCGTATATCCGATATGTTTATTCATGCTGAGAACGAAATAGATGCTAATATGACCTATTTTCTTTTTAAAAAATCTTTCGGGAACCATTAAGAACATTTAAAAACGTTATACTGCCAAAATGATAATTTTTAATTATTGTAAAAAAATAATTATATCATTTTTATTAAATACTCTTTAAATTGACTCCAAAGTTTCATTGGTTTGCTAAACTTAAAAAAGTTGACAAGAAACGCAAAAAGTAAAAATAAAATTAAGCATTTAATTGTTCTCATAACTTAACTATTTAAAACATATTTTTCCCACTATGGAAATCTCTTTCACTGAGTTTCAAAAAGCTGAATATATAAAAAAATATAGATTTATTTTGAGAAATGACGTCTAAATGCCTGAATTTTCCCTAACTAAAATTCAATAGTTTATTTACCTCTGAAACCATTAAGATTGCATCATATTAAATGAAAATACAATCATTCTATTAAAAGGTGACATGTTGAAATTTACATAAATAAAAAACATACAAAATTCACGTAAATGGACTTAATAAACAACTTTAAATGCAATTTTTTTTTCTCAAAATGAAGGCTTTAAACCGAATGCAATATTTTTTCATTCTTTCTAATGTAACTCATTTTATATAATTCTTCAAATATACCTTCAAGTTATCGTTGAAACTTCCTATTTATTTTTAGTTTCTTCTGGTTATTGATAAAATATTCTTTCATTTTGATGTGACACAAATCCGAATGAAAGAGGTATTTTACGAATGCTTGATCCAGGACTCCCCAAGTTCTAATCAAAATCCAAAGAGATGAATATTAAGAACCATAAACATCTGTTTAAATTAGGTATCGAAATACGCTTCAGATACTTTTCATAATTTTTATTCACTAAGTAAACTTCATTGTAAATTGCACATTTATGCACAGTTACAATTTTTTCATTCTAAAATTACGGTAAAAGAACCGGCAGTCCATTAAATAAATTGTAAAGTTTAAGGTAAAGAGCATTTTTTATCTTTTTGATTTCAAAACCATTTATAACTAGTATAGTTAAAAAACATGAATACAAAACTATGCAGTTTTTTAACCATTTACAGCAAGCATGGTTACAAAACCGTAAGAAAAAGAAATTTAACTGTACATTGCAGCTAGCCTTTTCGTTAGGTAATGGGCATTGAATTAAATTGTGGTTGAGTTGTGGAGACCGTGGAATGTAATTTAATTAGTTTATCTGGTTCTTTTACGCATTGTAAGAGATGGGAAATACTAGACTTTTTTCATGATAAGTAGCTTTATGGTGCTTCCATTTGTACGTGAATGAAATTACTGTATTCTTATTGTATTCTTATCTTATTCGGATCACAAATTGGGAAGTGTAAGACACTGAAAATTCTTCAAGAGTTGAAGGGAATGGAGGAATATTATGGTGTTAACGCTGGAACTCGAACCTCCGAGAACCGTTCCGTCGTTCATGACATTAACCATCTCGGATATAGTATGTACCCAGGTGCAAGGAACTAAGTGGCTTCATTGGGTGGGCCTAGTTGGTGCGATGAATTTCGGGTTGTTTGACCATATTAAGTGATATCTGGTAGTTTAACTATTTATGTAAGTAGTTAATAAACCGTTTTATTTATGGCTATTCGATTGTTTTGTTTGAATCTGGTAAAATAATAATTAAATAAATTTTAACTTAACCGTTTTTCCGAGAAATTTATAACAGTGTGTATGAAATATTAAAGCTTTATGTATTATTAAAAAATTAGACTATTGTATGAAACATTATATAGTTTCAAACTATGTATCAACTTACTGAAAACAAGGCTATATTTTCTGAGCTCAGAAACCATAAATATACAAATATATAAAAATACATATATCATACATAACTATCGCAATAGAAATTTATCTTAACTCAAGCGTTTTCGATGACATATAGTCATAGGTAATACTTTTCTAAAATAAAGAAAACACCGTGTTATTCTTTTAACAAATGTGAGCTTCATTCATTGTTTTGTCTTTCAATAGAAACAAATAGTTGTATTTTATTGATTTACGATATTTCCCGTTGAAAGAAAAGTCATTTCATTTTATTTCTTTTGTATCCTATCTAAACATCGATTTCGTTTGCTATTAATTCTTTTTTTCTCCCAAGTATTGAACACATTGTTATTTGTCCTAATAAAGAATTTTTATGATCAGCAGGAAAGAAATATTTTTTTTTCTTCATCTAAATTTCGTAAATGGCTATTTTCGTTATTTAGCTTTACATTTGAACACATACTGGATATTTTTTTAGTTTTTGGCATTGGAAAAATTCCCTTTTGTTTAGCTGTTGTCGGTAACAAATGCTGTTTCATAAACCTAGAAATCTAATCATTTTCTCAAAAGTTATTTAGAATTAAGAGCTTTTCTCTTCTTTTATTTTGTGAGCATTTAAATATACGTCATTATTGAAATTCCATTTTTCATGAACTACTCGACCGATTTCACTCAAATTTTGTATTTTTCCATTAAATTACATTATTTAATAAGATGTAAAGAATTGTATACCTTACAATTCAAAATTTTTTCGGCGATTATTAAATAAAATAATAAATATTTACTAAAACATTTTTTTGCATGGAATTATCTTTATATTATCATTATATGAATTTCATAGTTGTGTGTACAAATATTTCAAATCACTTAAAATTTTTTCGAGATAGGGCGAAGTAGGCAAAAAGTGAAATTAATATTCAAACTTTGGATTGCTCTCTTGGATCAAACTACGGGGACCATATTTCCCCTATTGCGGCATATATATTGGGGGTTGGAAATATAAATTCATTGAAAAAAGGCATGTTTATTCACAGAAAGTACGTTTTTGTGTCTTAAATTCATTTTGTAACTTAATATATCATCTATGCTAAGTAATTAGCATATTTGCAAGTCATCTTTTAGAACCATCAGATTGAAGATCCTAAGAACAAAAGTTACTTTATTTATTTTTTTAGCACTGTATATTGCGCAACTCTTTAATTACTTATTATCTGATTATCGAATCTTCACATACTAAATTACAATATGAATGATTCAAGAGAACTTTTGTATACTAAATAATTAGCATTTCAAATCACGAAACTAAAATGTACTTTCTCTTAATAAGAATACTTTTTTGTTGAAAGATTTAGATTTTTGAAGCAAAAAATATAAAATATGAGGAGTATCGGTATTCTGAAAAATATGTTCCCAATATGCTGAAAAAAACTATTGCAAAAAATCCTTATATGTGTGGTAAAGTTATTTCTGATTGAAACAACCGGTAAAAAGAAACGTCAAAAATCACGCTGTATACTTTAAATACTATACCTTATATACCAAATATAGTGTACTCTATATTTTCAAGATTTTTTTGTCAAGATTTTTTTGTTTCTCATCATAACGGTTTATCGCAATTCCTGGTTTTTAAAATTATTGCTCTATATACCATATTTAATAAGAATACGACGTTGAAAAGAACTTTTACGATTTGAGCACGAGAAGATTTTATTTCGCCTCACACGATGCTAAACATTCCACTGAAATATAAATCCATTGTTATAAAATGCATATATGTTTTTAGTTGTATAATAATGATATTTGTGTTGTATATAATGTGTTCTAAGAAGATTGACATAAATCTGACAATAGAATTCATAATTTTATAAAGGTTAACTTTTATAAAGCCGAATTTATACTTATCTCCTTGTTCTGTGGGTATGTTTGATTAAAAAAACTAATTTTATTATAGGAAACATTGTATCTATGCATTTTAATGAAATAATGATTCTTATCTTATATTGTATCGTAGAAATAACATTACTGACACGTATATTACTGTTATAAATTTCATTGCTTCTGAATAATAAAGGCAGCTATCTACTTTACTCCATGTAGTCGAAAAGAACATTCCTGATGTTTCACTTACCTGGAACCATCTTCGGTTCTTGGAGTTATGAAACACCAAAAACTAAGAGTTATCTATGGTGTTTTATTACAGAACTTTTTATTTCTGCCTATACCACAGTTACCTACAGTTAGTAGTTTAGTTCCCTCCACCACAAGCAGTTGTCACCATTTTTAGTGTTTAGAAATGTTATTCTTCCCCCTCCCCCAAAAAGAAATAGCCCTAATGTTCCAATGGCGTAACAATAAAAGTCCATATGTATCTCTCATCAATTTAAAGTCAATGGTAGAAGTAATTTATCTTAAAGAATATTTTCACTTATTTCTATAAGCTTAAATTTATATATTTTTCTTATATATTTTTCTTTTAGTTTACCTATTTTTGTTTTTTATTCTTTTTCTTTTTTTTTTAAACAGTGAATATCAGGGACCACAGAAGTGGGGGATTTAGCCCCCTTACATTTTATAAATGAAGGAACAGATCCCTCCTGAGATTACAATTTTTCACTCAATAGTTATGCAAATAATTTTACGCTTAAAAAATAGATAATTTTTTGCGTCTGAATTCTAAGACAAATGTTTATTTCAAGCGACATTTAACCTTCCCATTGTGAAGACTTCTACCAAATCATCCTTTACTCATCCCCCGCAGAGGAAATATACTGCTGACCGATGGGGTAATACTTTCTTTAAAATGTCACACCGAACAGAATTTAAGAAAACAGCGAAGCAGAATTTTAAAAAAAACAGTGTTAAATGAGATATAAATAATTTACAGGTAAATAATTACTTTTATTAATTTTATTTTAGTTTTAAAACATTTTGAATCATGAAAATAAAATTATATATGTATATAATATATATATACATATATATATATATATATATATATATATATATATATATATATATATATATATATATATATATATATACATATCTATATATATATATATATATATATATATATATATATATACATATATATATATATATATATATATATACATATATATATATATATATATATATATATATATATATATATATATATATATATATATATATATATATATATATATATATATATATATATATATATAGGGTAAACCAACCAGTTCATATATATTGATTAAAAATAAGAATTTGAAAGTTTTTCTTTAGATTGATTGGTAACAATAGCTTACTGCCAAACAATAGGAAGTCATCTAGCAATATTTTGGATTACCTGGTCAAATAGACTTCTCTGGAAAAAATTTAAAATTTGTTACTATCTCTTCAACACCTTGTGTCTTTGAAAAAATTATAAGGTGAGTGCTTGAATTTATATGTTTGAAGTGGAATTAATTGCATGTAATAGTTTTATTTTTCTCACTGTGAAAAAGAGAATTCAAAATATAGTTATTGGAGTTACGTTTTATTTTTTTAAGCATCATACCATAATAAAGTACTGAGATAAGGGAGTGTTTATTCACTGGATCACCAAACGATGAAAAACCAGTGAAGGAACAAGTGTTCCTTTACTGGGTTTTTTTCTAAGTTAAGGAAAATAAAAGATAAACTTTAATTTTCTTGTACCTTTAATGATGTTCCGTATCAAATGTATATTAAAAATACGAAAAACAACTTCTAACCAGTGAGGAAACAGGCATGTTCCTTTACTGGGCATAGATTTCCCAGTGAATGAACAGTATGTGTTAATATGTTGACACTTTAATTTTCAATTCACGATTACAAAAAAAAAAAATTAACATTTTCCAAGTATTTATATGTTATAATTTCAAGAATAGGCTTGTTTTTAAATATGTGTATAGCTTATAAATTCATAAAGAGCATTAAAAAATAACCAAAGTTAAGTGTTCCTTTACTGGGTGTTCATGCACTGGTAAGAGCTGTTCCTTCACTTGGTCTTCTTACTACTTGTTATTTGAACCTCTAAAACTTTAAAACAATATTATGTAAGTTCTCTACAATTCTTTTACTTAATTTGCAATTAGTAACAAATATGTTGACACTGTCATTTAACTAAAATTACGAATTTTGAAATTAATAAGATTTTTTAAAAGGCAAGCGAAGCTTAAGTATTCCTTCACTAGTTAGTTTACCCTATACAGAGGGAGAAAACCCTCCCCTCTCTTGAGATACTCACTCGTGACTATTTATATTATTAGTAATTAAAATTATCTATTTGTTTCATGATAGATAAAAGCTGACATTTTAAATTTGTTAACCCATAGCATAGCAGTTAACAGATAACAATATGTAATTTTGAACTTTAAAATATTTTTGGTGTGTTTTTATCCCACTATATCCGAGTTACTTAAAAGCGTATCTAATCATTATGTCACTAAATATTCCTTCAAAAAACTGGCAAAATAAAACAAAGAAATAATCTTAACAAAAAATCTCTTTTTTCGTATGTTGTATTATTGTATGTAATACTTTGGTTTCTTTATAGATTTGATGTAATTTTAACTTTATTTCAAAAGCTACGTATGCACATTTTACACTCCCGATATGCATCACTTAATACTTCAGTGTTACTCTATTAAAGTGTGACACAAATTCGCAAAAATTTGATGTATCAAAGTTTAAATAAAACAACTAACCTAGCCATCCTTTTTGAGATTCTTCCATGCATAGCTCATGTTCAGCACTGGGAATTATGTAACCGATCGCAAACAATTCCACCGCATCTGCTGCCAATCCTAAACCAGCCATAAGTAAAACCAATAGATGGAAGGCTCCAAAACCAGCCTGAAATTACAAAATACAAAGAGTTTAAGCAAAAACTAAATTATAAATTTTATGATGTGTAATAACATACATATTAATACTGTAAATATGTATTACAAATTAACATTAAACAAATTTTATGTTTGGGGTTGGCCATATAATTCTTATCACATTTTACTTATTTTGAACATTTAGCCTTTTGCTTACGGCTGGTACAATAAGTGGGCCAAAATGACAGGCTTCATCATGCTAAGCGCCGTATGCAAAAGATGAATGTCCTATGAGGCCAAATGGTCTTTCCCTCTAATGCTATCATTAACAATAACTCACGTGAAAATTTTTGCTTTAACTCTTTTAAACTGTTTCACTTATAAATATTAATTTGCCTTCACAGAGAAAAAAATTATGGCAAAGTTTCCGTACTGTAAGGCAATGACATTTCAGATAAATTCCGGTAATAATACCAAAATATATGGTATCTAAACCATTCATTTGGAAATTTTTCCATTAATACGGTAACGAATTACTGGAAATTCTGGTTTTCAAAATTATAGTTCTTATTACCACACAATTTGTAAAAAATGAAAAAGTGAAAAAAATTTAACTGATTAAAAATGTCTTTTGTGTAATGCCTTACGATACCATGATAAAATTATCAAATTTTAACACATTTACCAAATTACGTCACATATTATAAAACCATAACTTATTGTTGAATTTGCACTCCAAAGCACTTACCGAATATTTTTTGGTTATCCTATATAGAACCAGAAATGTTAATGTGAAAACCATACTCTTTTCTTCAGAGTATTCTCCCTTATTTGTGTATTTATTTCGGCAATTTTTTTTATTAATTAAAATAAAGAGAGAAGATTTTCTTGAACTGAAAAATTACCAAATGAATGGTTTAAAAACCGTATATTTTGGTATTATTACCAGAAATGTCATTGCCATACTGTTTGTTATTTTCCGTACACTGTTCTTCTCCTTCCTTAGTTTCAGTATTAAAAATAAAACTAATAAACTAACAAAAAAACTGAAAACTGGGAAAAAAATTATTCTTTTTATCTATTTTTGTGATATATAAATCAAGGATTTACTAACATACTTTTAAGTTATTTAATTAAAGTGGAAACCTCGATCGGATTCATTTTAAGCAACTTGCTTATCAGACTTTGATTGAAGCAAATAATTTAAAACCAGAACATCAAGCATTCCCTTTTGCTCAAGTGAAGTGAATAAAAACTTTAATGAGT
This sequence comes from Parasteatoda lunata, assembly GCA_949128135.1. Lineage (NCBI taxonomy): Eukaryota > Metazoa > Arthropoda > Arachnida > Araneae > Theridiidae > Parasteatoda > Parasteatoda lunata. Next base: position 79,204,330 of record OX421980.1, read on the forward strand.
TTAAAGATTTGCACTATTATTCTTAATTAATTATTCAAAGTCTACTGTTTTCAGTTTAATGCTTCAAAGAATAAGAGTCTGTTTGATAATTTTTAATATTAAATTGTTTTCTTATTTTCTGATGATCTAATGTATTTCTTTTTACATATGAAGTATGTTTAGTTTAGTTTAGTTGTTTATTTACGTCCCACTAGAGCTGCACAATGGGCTATTGTCGACGGTCTGGGAAACATCTCTGAGGATGATCCGAACACATGCCATCATACTCTGAAGAGAGGATGGCTCCCCCGCTTTGGCACCCTGCACGTGAAGTCGAGCACTTTGCGGTAGAACAGTTTAAAGATGACCAATTCCGCACACCCTTGGTCCCTTTGTAGCCTGATCAAAGTGGTCACCAACGCACACAGCCGATGATGCTGGACTTTAGCGTTCTACGGGAAACTGTGTTTTACGGTCAGTCCACTCTGGAATATTTAGTATGTAGTTAATCCCAGAATTTTCAAAATTTGATAGAACCAGCTTTGTTTTCTTTGTTTAAACGTATTCAAAATAAAATCATAACAATGTCGACACAGATAAAAAAATTATTCCATTTAAAGCTGAACTACTGTAAGTGTTATTACATATGACAGAGCACAGTTTATCAAATAAATAGTAGACTCAATCAGAGCTAATATGAAAATAAATTGTTGGTCCAACGTAATGATAAAAAATTATTGGTCAAAAGTGAAATGTAAAATACGTGATAATGAAGGTGAACTATTGATTTTAAAGCAGTAAAATTGGCTTCGTAAGTATTTTGAAATATAATCTATCACACTATACGTGTCAACATTATGGTTTTAACCTATGATCGGTTTTTATTTCAAAAAAGGCAGGTAATTTTTCCTTAAAGTTAAAATGCAATATCATCATAAAAAAAATTATGTCCAAACTAGATTTAAACCTGAGAACATAAATTTGTTAAGAATTTAAAATTGAGACGAATAAAAAATCATTTTTGAAACAGAAACTTCATTAATATTATTTATATAATCTAATTTTGAAGCTGATCAGAAAAATAAAATTATGTTACCTTTGCCATTTTTAGAAGTCTAAGAAAGAAGTTTGCCCTCCGCCATATGGGTTTTTGTTTCACATATTTTATTTCATAAATACTTAGAATAAAATAAGTTCAAAATGCGTGTAATAATGGAAAAAAAATATACTAGTTTTTATGAACTGGGTGCTTCTCAAATTTACTGTTTTAGATAAATTAAAAATTATTATAATGAGAATCATTTTTTTAAAAAGTTTAAAGAAATGCCAAAACTAAAAGTGAAATTAAACAAAAGTATAAAATAAATCAAAGTGAAATTCACTTTGTCTGAATGATTTTGATGCAAGATATATCGTTAATATTATTCCATTATGATAACATTACGGTTGATAGCGCTTATTTTCAATTAACAAAATATTTTTATAGTTCCAGAGTCACTCTAGTAATAGATATGTTCTATTTATTTTTGATACCATTACCCGAAACTCATATTTAATTTAGACTGGCTTATCATTAATATCATTCTTTTTCTCTATTTGAAGACTGATAATTATGAAAATATAATATTTTTCATTATTTATTAACGTACCGTCGGTGAACTTTTTATTCTGGAAATACAGTCCCTTGCCAAATTATTAGACGAACTATAAGATTCTATGCAAACATCTTAATTATCAGGTGATACTATCGGGTGATAGATACTATACTAATATTTATTAGTTTAATGCGACTGAAACCGGTTTACACTTGTTAATGTTCGTGTGTATCAATTGGTTAAATTAAGCGATACATAATATAAATTCGACGATTGGATAAATTAGGCGATATATTATATGAATATAGAATTTTTTTATATCAGGTTTTATATTAATATATTATAATAATTAGACCAAATTATTAGACTCACAGTAGTGTTTTAATAATTGTATATTTTGCACGAGTTTATATGTCATACTTTTATATTTAAACATACAGTGTAATGAGTTCTTATTCAGGGGATTTTTTTATATGCTTCCTATTTGCATTTATTTTTAGCGTATTGCATTACAAATATTAACCAATTGATATACGATCCTAAGCACGTGCAAACCGGTTTCAGCCACGTATAAACAATAAAGCTGTATTGTATAACATGATAATTAAGATTTTACATAGAATCGTACAATGCGTCTAATAATTTGGCCAGGGACTGTATCTCAAAATGTGTATTTAAGAAAATGAACACATCTCAAAATGCGTGTTTAAAGAAATTGGCACAGTTCAACATGAATGTAAGAAAATTAACACATGCTCCAAATGCGTGCTTAAGAAAATGTCCTTTTAAACTGCTTCCATTTTTCTAAACATATAGAGCTGCGTGCTAAATAAAAAGATATGAATTTCGAAAAATAACTTTAAATGAACTGACTTGCTCAAGAAGTTGTTCATGGAACTTCGCTATCGATTGGTGACCAGCGATTTCTTCTTCTTCTTCTTTGTAGAGTGCATCTTTTGCAGTGTCATATTTTGGTTGTTCGGGAGATTTGAAATTTGCTCCCGCTGGTAATGTTTCTTCTCTGACTAGACAAACACACTCAGAATCGTCCTTTTGAGTCTCCAGTGTCATCGAAAAAATATACTGAAAAGACAACATATATATATATATATATATATGTATATGTATATATATATATATATATATATATATATATATATATATATATATATATATATATATATATATATATATATATATATATATATGTATATATATGAATATATATATATATACGTATATATATATATATATATATATATATATATATGTATATATGTATATATATATATATATATATATATATATATACGAAATATATAATGAAAAACTGTTTTATTTAGGTTCCACCATAAATTGGTAAACATGATCAAGAAATACATTCATGGCGCAATCGATTGCACCAAACTTTCGTACTATGAGAGGCACAAGCTTTAACTGTGACCGATAACTTATTTTACAACTGTTGACTTATTTACGATTTTGTTGTCGAAGCTTGCGATCATCTCACGCAAGTTGTCTTTGATATTGTCTATTTCTTTTGTAAGTAAGTTAACTTTTCTTATTTACTTGCAATAATTACAGTTCATTTCTTTCATGTCATCTTTAAAAATTAAGTTGTGTGTTCTGAAAGTTTGAGTTAGTTTCAAATTTCTTCTAGAAAACTATATCCGTTGTATTAGAGTAATTAGATATTGTAAAATCTATATTAGCTCTTTTTCAACAAATAAAGAGATATATCCATTTTATGCTCACGGAAAATGCAATACCAGTGACAAATAAACGGTAAATACGGCAATCTTAAGCAGCATAGCTTTCCCCTAAATTTACTGCTGGTGAAAATGTTCTAGTTCAAAAAAATCGTATGTACTTCCTGTTAAGATTGAAATATCTTATCAGTATCTATGCTTCTGTTTTGATTATGTTCTATATTGCTCATTATTGTTTGTAATGTCACATAATTACGCGAATTTTAGTCTATACATTCTTAAATGCCTTTGTTGTAAAATTTTCAAAGCGAATTATACTTCCGTTCAAATTTCAAATTAGCACTTGAGACTTCAAAAAGGCAACCGTTGTCATGGAAACTGGGTTTCTCTTTGGCGCACGAAGGAGAAAAAATCAAAGAAACATATTGGCGTTAAGGAAAACTAACTGAACAATAAACACTAATTTTTTTTTATTCACCAAGAATCTTTCTGAAATTTGAGCAAAATACAGACCAGAACAAGATTTGTTTTAGAGCATTTGGAAATAAGCTGATTTCGTATTATAATTTTTTTACAAATAGATTTTCTTATTAATATGTTTTTACTAAGTGAAACAAATTTTAAATTGAACAAAATATCGTATTTAAAAAGTTAAAAATTATATTTTTCATTAAATCTAAATAAAAAAATACTTAGATGCTCATAGATACTTTGCTGTAGATAATTATTTTTCCATAAATTATTATTATTATTTCTTTTTTTTTTTCTTTTTTTTTTTTTTTTTTTTTGTAATTTACCCACATTTGCGTTTTGTGAGGGGGGGGGGGAAGACACTATAAGCATAAAATCAAACGTTATAATTGATCATGAAAAAGATCATATGTATTCTGTATAATTTTGACAGTTTTTTTTTTTTTAAATTTTAAAAAGTTTTATAATAATTATAAAAGTAATTTTTTTATTCCGAAATATATCTTCTTCTATGAAACAAAAGAATTTTAGTTAAAAAGACAATCCTCAGAAACAATATACTTGTGGAGTTTTAATACCATCCACATGAATACTGCTTGTGTGTTTATCAGCAGCCATAATCCGCCCTCTTAGACTCAACACGAACTCGTTGATATATCCAAGTGATGATCATATAATATTTTAACAGTTGACAGTACCTTCTGCAAATTTTTTGCGGGGTTGTCCTGCATGAAATTCAATTCAAAATTTATCACGAAGAGAAATTCTACTTGGCTGCTTTGGCGCATATTAACAACAACAAAAATATAATAATATTTTAAAATATCATAACTTTCCTTTTCAGGATCTTTAGGGTTGAAAGGAGTCTTAAGATAAAAATACCTCCTCCCCCGCCCCATAAATAGTTGGTCTCGAAAAAATGTTTCAGATGATGAAATGTTTGAACATTTTTCTACATAAGAATGACAATTTCTCTTTTTTTTTTAATATTGTATATTAAAAATAGTAATTAAAATATGACTTGCTTTGATTTATCTTTCTGTGTTTTAAAAATGTGAGGGTTCAAATTTTGTTTCTTCTGTAGAATTATTTCAATTCCTATACATTTCATTAACATAAATTAAATTATTTTTAATCTTCTTTCATTAGAACAAAGGAACCAACAACTTCAATGCTTTTAATCAGGAAAGAAGTTTAGGAAAAAATATTGTCAGCAAATTTTGGGGAATTTGCTTTTTTTAAAGGATTTCTATTGGGTCGTTAACGAATTATAAAAAAAAATAGAATTTACATTACATTGTTTATATTTTTAAATCATCATATAATATTTATTGTTAATATGTCTTTAAAAACATTATTTATTGATCACAATAAAATACTTTAATTCTCTCGTAACAATTTTATCTTGTTATGAATCTGAAACTTTTGAGGCCGTTTTCTTGAATCTCGCTTCTTGATATATTCTTTAAATTCATTAATCATGATTTTAAATTATTATGTGTTAAATTTTAATATTTACACTCACTTTATAAATTTTAATATTACACTCACTATTGCTCACTTTTCTCACTTTCAACTGTTTTTTTAAAGAAGCTTTGTATTTTACTTGTATGTGCTGTGAAAAATTCCGGATCAGTTAGGGTATAAGTATAGGCATTTTTGATGAATCATCAGTAAAATTGACTTTTTGTGCAAAATCCATTAAAATATTATTTTGCAATTTTTACAGTAACATTTATTGAATTAGAATGATTTAGTGATTTTATGATAATTATTACTGTAAAAATCACGGCATATCACATTTTTTGTTCCGTAGCATGTTCCAGTAATAATGAATTTTATGATAAAATATACCGCCAACCTGTGAGGCCGAACTTTTTAGCGTAATTCGATAAGGAATTTATCACAGTATTCCTCCATTTTACAGCTAAGTGTTATTCTTCGTTGTTTAATTTTAATATAATATCAAAATATAATTAATCCTATGCTATATAATTAATATTCTATTGTTGATTTTTATCGTATAATTCTCTGATTGGATTTTGAAATATAAATTACTCATTATTAGTTTAATTAAACCCACTTAAATTTTTACGTGTGAATCACTTTCATCAAATTTAAACAAAATGATCCTAATTCAAATAAATTGGTCATTAGCTATATTTTTAATAACTTAAAGGTGTGATTAAAGAAGTTTATCATAACGAAAATATTAAAAGACTTAAATCTAATAAAAATTTTAATTGTTTAATTATTTATTATAACTGTTATCATTATTATAAAAGGGCGTTGAAATTTTATTTTACTTACAAAGTTGGCGGTTATTTAAAAAAGGTTGGGAATTAATGTCTTACATTCATCAATCTTTTCTCACCTAATGATACTCCTATAGAGCGTTAGCCTTTCAATGAAGTGACCCAGGTTTGAATCCCAGAGGTGACAGGTTGATAGGAATTTTGCTCTTAGCTCACACCAACCTAAGTATAGAGGTAAAATATTATCAGTGGTAGACGGATCATGGGTTAGAATCCCTTTTTATCGGGCTAATCATGGGAGGTTTTCGCGGTTTTCATCTCCGTGTAAAGCTTGATTCAGGAATTCCCTCGGACAAAAAGAGCTACGGAGTTGAACAAGGATTGTCGTAAACTCAGAATTGGGTCGGTTGTTCTACGCCGGTGATGAAATAAAATATAAAAATAAAATATGAAAATAATGTTATTCCTAAGAACAATCATTTTATGGATATTTTTTAATTTTATTTATTTATTTATTTTTTTTTTTCGGTTTGAAGATTTTCTGAAAAATACATTTTCTATTGTGGTTTTTGCATTAATTTGCTAATCAATAAGCTGTTTTCGAAAATTGCCGTAATGGTGCTAGTAAGAATGAAAAGTACTTTATTTTAAAGACTGTGGCTTGTGGCTCTAGTTATGAAAAAAATGGAGAGGTTATTCTAATCTAAAAGAAAACTTTTTAAAATTTATAAAGAGAATTAATGAAAAGTGAATGGGCAAATTTTTTATCCCATATAAACATATTATTATTAAGTTAATAAGTAGTTAAATTAAAAAAATATATATATATATTTTTTCTACTTTTTTAAGTACCTGAGAAATCGCATCACTCATCTGAGAAATCACATAGAGGTTATTTGGATCACTGTTTCTAGAATAATTAGTTTACAAAATGACAAATCTAGAATATTAAATAAAACAATGCTAAAGAAGTGAGTTTTTAAATTATTATTTAAAAAAAAAGCTTTGGCGGCGTATAGTTCCATTCAAATCATATAGGGTTTGGCAATAAAGTATTTTTCATGTTAATTGTTTCCATATATTTTTATTGAATTAAATTTATAATATTTTACTATATTCATAATATTAATCTATCATTACATATTTCCCTTTATAATAAATTTAACATTTCGTCCAGTAACTTCTATCGAATTTAAAATCCACAACAAAGATTACTGTTAAGAAAATGCTAGAAAGAAAATATTTGATTCCAAAAGACTTAATGTCAGATCTGCATCAGAATTTGTTCAAAAGCAAACAAAGTAGGGGAGAGTCGGGTAGCCCCGCCCACTTAAAGAGTATTGCTTATATTTCTGAATAATATTGAGTAATAATCAATATTTTTGTATGTTTCTATTGTTTTATCATCTAATTAAATAATGCAAAAAGAATAAACCAAAAAAAGAATAGTTTAACTTAAAAAAGTAGAAATTTAAAAAATTTGACTAATGTATTCAACATATTTTCAAAACTATTGTTTACCATGTTACCAGCTGCATAAATACTTGAAACTTTCAAAATAATCTTTCTTTAATATACTAATTAATGCCCGATGGCCTATTTACTTGAAAAAATATTCTATACATATGAAATTGACAGTGGGCGGGGGTAACCGACACTCCCCTACGTAAAATATTTTACTTTTTATATGTTTTAATATACTTTACTGAAATAAATTGATAATATTTTCCTTTATATCTTATTTTCATGTTTCTATTTCTAGAATATATTTTACATTTCATCTAGAAATTTCTATCGAACCCAAAACAACAACAGCGAATTACGATAAAGCTTACTATTAAGAAAACGTTAGAAGAAAGCTATTATAATTTTATAAGACTCAATGCGAAATCTGCAGCAGGATTTGATATAAAGGCAACAAGGAACATAAAATATTTCACTTTCTTTTTGTTTTAATATTCTTTACTGAACTAAACTGATAATATTTTACATCACATATTATTACATGTTTCCCTTTATAATATATTTAACATTTTATTCAGAAAATTCTATCTAGCCCAAAATCTACAACAAAGATTATTGCTAACACAAAATATACCAAAACCGGTCAAATACCGTTTAAGAATTTTTGCATCGAAAATGCGCTTATCATCTTATGGTTGCACATTTGACTTCATGATATTTTCTAACAACTATATACAGTAAATATTTTATCATCATTTTTTTTGTATTTTGTTTGTTTCGAATAATACTTGTCGTATACCACAACCGATCAACTATTTCTACCACAACCGATCTTTTGACCGGGAGGACATTTTTTTTTTTTTTTTTTGCTTTATAAGGTTATCGGTTCATAAATTATTCAACATATTGTATTCGATTAGTTGCACATTTCTGCAAAAACTGTTGCATAGTTAGTTCAATCAGAATAACTGTGAATTCAACCAAAAATTTTATATTGGCATTTTCGTGAAAAAAAAAAGGTGACAAAAACTAGTAGATGTTTTGGTAAGTATCTTAGATTTTATTTTGATAGTTTTACTTCATGTCTAACTAACTGTCAGTTTTTACCCAGAAAAATGTAGAAACAATGAAGGCAGCGCAAGTTCTTAGAAGAAATAATATTAATTAACCAATAATTATAAGAATTCTAATTCTAATATATTCTTATAATTATAAGACTAATTATAAGAATTACAGATATAATAATAACTAGAAGAAATATGTTTGCGGAAAATGTACATCACGTTGAGCAATGAATTAAAAATTCTTATCCATTGTGCTTGTAATGCATAAAAATTGGCAATATATAATTTTGATTAATTATAATAATTTTTTTTAGTTTATTTCCTTCCTAACATCCATATTTCATATATTCAATCAAGAAACATAAAGTCCGGTCATTTGACCGGCTATGGAAAAAATAGGTATATATTAAGTGTTGCTATGTTTAGCGTTAAGAAAACGTTAGAAGGAAGCTATAATAATTCGAAAAGACTTAATGCGAAATCTACAGAATGATTTGTTGAAAAAGTGACAAGAGAAAAATGACAATCAAGGGAGAAAGACTTGTAATGTCATTAAGAGAGAGTGCGTGCTCATATCAATCACGTCCGTCTTTTAGCTTGAGAATTGTTTCTGTAACTCTGATATGTGGAGGCATTTCCATTACACTCTTTTCATCAATCGATGAAGAGTAACAAGGAAATTGTGTTAACCTTCGCCTCTAATTCATTAATGAAAACAGAGCTGAAGAGGCAGATACTGTGGAATAGTTTAATAGATACTTAGATTAGCGTGGTTTAATTTAAGGGTAAAATTTATAAAATAGCATTCCATTTAAAAGTAATTAAAAATAAGGCATTTCTCATTGATATGAATTAGTAATTTGTAGCATTAGTCATCGTACATAGAGGGCAATGAATAAAATGAATAATATACTTAACAATGTTTTATTTAACGAACACTGAACAAGAATTTGAAAAACGGAAACAAAACGTTTTGAGACATTTCATGTTTCCAATACTTAAGAATATATATATATATATATATATATATATATATATATATATATATATATATATATATATATATATATATATATATATATATATCAAGGCTCGAAAAACCACCCGTCAGCCTGTCCTCGGCGGTCAAAAATTCCCTGCGGACAACGGATTTCTCGAATCCGACGTCCGCGCGGACGGCCATTTACCGGTTAATGTTCGTGATACATTTTCAATTTCGTCATCTTACAAGAGTCTAGCGCCTCACTTCTAAAATGGCCCTTTAATCTAGAAATACAGCATCATACTGCGCATGGTGGAATTGATGTTTTCTCTGTCTGGGAGTACTGCAGCGGTTGAAAGGGGCTTTTCAGCAATGAACTTAAAAAAAAAAAAATTAAAAAAAACATTACGTACTGGTCTTAAACAAGAAGCGTTAAACGCAATTATGAACATCTACCTAATTGGAAAACCCCTTTCAGATTTCTGTGCAGATACCTCTGCAAATCATTGGCTTGATTGTGAAACTGGCAAACGCCATATTTGATTCATTTGAAAAATGCAGTATCCTCGGATAAATTGGCATTCCAGATAACTTGATCTTTGTCATTTAAATTATTTCATAAAAGAAATAAATTATTTCATAAAAGAAATACTAGGTTACTACTCGTATTAGTGACCTAGTATTTCTTTCATTACCGTATAATGTAATCCTAGTATTGGTAATCCTGGTAACTACTAATTCATTGTGCAATTTATATAAATGTTTGTAATAAATAAGATAAAATTATATTTTTATTCTTTTAGATGCTACGGGTTAGTTTCAAAGGAGGACGGGTGCATTGTTGGAGAAACCATTCTCGGGGACGGATAAAATTTCTGAGTTTTTTCGAGCCCTGATATATATATATATATATATATATATATATATATATATACCTTCGATACAGGTAATAAAAAATAATAAAAGTGCTCTCATAGCTCAGCAGTTAAAACAGAGAAAATATATGGGTCTGAATCCTATCCCTGCCTTTTAACTAATGATTTCGTTATTTTCCATCTAAACAAGCTGTGTGCAAATGGTTTTGGAATGATAAAATCAACTGTTGGCCAAATAGTAATGTGGGAGGATGGAGAATGTGTGCAAGATGTTCTAAGATATTAAGAGCCCCAAAAGAAAACGACTTAACCCGACGTTATTCTGAAAAAAATACCGAGAAGACGCGTTAACCCGAAAAAAGTCGGTTGCTAACCCAAACAATAGCGCAAATTCAAAGAGATGGCTACCAAACAAAGACCCATGTAGAGTAAACACACCATAAGATGCCGTCTATATGCAGATAGATTGTGTGCATGAATTCCTGCAAAAATACCACTCATCCAGACTAAGATTACAATGATACGAGTAAATTTGAAAAGGAGCACAAAGCAGAGACAAATTCCTTCAGGATCTGCAGACGAAATGGACATAAATCCCTAAGTCCATTCAAGAAGGATTTGTCAATTTCATGCCCAGACAGTGCGGCAGACAACATGACCAGACAGACAAAGTGTATGCGACGAAGTATTAAAAATTTGATATGTTTTCCTTACTTATAATGATTAATTTCAAAACAAGTTTTGGAAAACCGGTTCATCTCAAAACTTTGAATTTCAATTTTTCAAATTCTCGTTTAAATTATGAATTTTTAAATTCATAATCAGTTGTTCCCGAAAAAATTAGAACATGAAAACTTTTGTTCCCTACTGCACATGGTTGCTAGCTGTTCCCTATGCATTATAACTACTCATGCCTATAACTACCACCAAATTCTTTTTAGCAGAACATGTGATTATAATTGACGTTATTGGTATTTTGACAAAATTAAAAATGATTTTCAAAACAGATTAGTTAGAAAGTAGAACTTTAGTAGGGAGTAAAAGAGTGTATTCAATGGTTGAGGAAATATAACCTGAATGCTGATAAAACTTAAACTAAATCTTATTTCCTAATTGTCCTATAATTGTCATTTCCTAATTTATTTTTTAGTCTTAAAGGAGAAAAATAGTATAAACGTCAAAAGTGTAAAAAATAAATAAACTCTTTTTACACAAGTTCAAATTTATTTCAAATTTTACTTTATCGAGATAAAGAATTAAGAGTTCTCCATAGTTTTATGGAATGTATTAAATTATATTTCTCACATCGTAAGCTTTTTTCCTGCTGAATGTTTTTGAAGTCATCATATACTTAATTTATTTTAATGGAAATTAGCAATTTGCATTGTTTTTCCATTTATCTTTAAACTTGCAGGTGGTTTTAAATTGTTTTTCATAGCCATCCGTAAACACTTACTTTTCCTATCTATCTATCTATCTATCATCTATATATATATATATATATATATATATATATATATATATATATATAGATAGATAGATAGATAGATAGATCTATATATATATATATATATATATATATTCTAAATATTTATGAGTTTTTTAAAAATTATTTTCTCTTAAATTTAAATATCTATAAAAAATGTAAAATTTCTAATTTCATTTTGAACCTAAATTATTATTTTGTTTCAGTAATTAGCGTTTAAGGGTGATGTTTCCTAATGATTAAGTATGAAAAAATTGCTATTAACGGCATATTTTAAAATCAGGGGCTCTAAATTTAACTCAACTTATTGTTATAAAAGAATATGTAGATAAACAAGTGCCGATATATGCTTTCATTTTTCTTAATAATTAAAGTTAAAACTGAACTTTTTAAAATAATGTATTTAAGTGTCATTTTCGCCAACTAGTAAAATATTTTTATAAGTTTTAAATGGTATTTTTTTAATATAATGGCCAAGAAAGTTTTTTTGAACTATGTTTATGAACGGAAATAATTACGTAAAGTTTGAAAGCTAATATACAGAAAAAGACTAATTTATTTTTAGAGAGAGAAAGATGCAAAATTATGATAATATCTTTGCTTGCTATCTCAGAGATCTGTGGACACAGTGACGTCATGAGGAGGGAAATCGTAGCTTCAGCTCTAAGAGCGGAGTGAACTAGCCCTTCTATTCTCTTTAGCCTTGGCATGTAATGTTCGCGTAAAGGAAATATTGTGTAAGTACGTTGTAATGTGTAATCGTTTGAATATTAATTTTGATCATAGTTAATCAGCCTTTTCATTTTGATGTATCCGAGCACGCGATACTGTTATTTGTCTAAAATTTGTTTCAAGATTTGATTTTATTGCCTTTTTGTTGAATGGAAAAGTTTCTTTATACCTTATTTTATGAACAAATTTATGAATACGATTTTAAAATAAAGTAAAAATTTATGAAACATAGGCAAAAAAAAGAAATTTAAATTAAAAATTTAAAATGAATTCTTTTAAATTTTTTTTTTCTTATTTTTTTTTTTTTTTTTTTTTTTTTGTAAAATCTTATACAATTACATTTTTTTAAAAATGTCATACATTTTTTCCCAGCCTTAGATCTCATCATGTGTAATTAATATTCTTATAATACACTGATTTTAAAGGTAATACTCAGGGGCCGATTTCAGGGACTGCTAGTACAGAACTGGCAGGAGGCTCACAGATAGTAATCTTAAGCCTTGGATTCATTTAGTATGTGTAAACAATATGCACCACATAATTTAGTCATTTCTAATGTACATAAGTCATTTTCATTTTTTTAAAAATATATTCATAAAAATAAATAACAAGCAAATAAAAAGCCATTAATTGACTTCATTTTAGCATTTTTTAGCAGTATGGGTTTTTAATGATCAAGAATCAAATTGTCGATTAGTTGACGTCGGTGGTGAAATAAAATTTCAGTTCATTCAAAACACATACTCGCAAAGTTGTCACGTTACAACCTCCCTCCCCCCCCCAAAAAAAAAAATAAATAGATAAATAAAGATGGAGTTTCACTTAATGCATTCTATGAAGATTTCTCCTTGCTGTATAGTAGTCGTTAAAGTTATATTTTAATTTAAAGCATTTTTAAAGCTATTCATTGAGCCTTCATTGTTCACTATTCATTTTAAAATAAAACATTTTACGACGATATTTGCTACTTAATGTGAACCTTTGGAGTTTGATGCCGATTGTTGCAGTTCTGCAATAAATAAAAGAATCAAATCACCAAAATGATTTCAGTTTTTATTGCGTAAACTAGACTAGAGCAAGTTTGCATATTGCTCAAGAAAAACGGACCACACTAAATAAATTTTGGTGTAATGATCAAATCTTCACGTTTCAGGAAATCGACTTTTAAAAATACGACTTCTTCAAAATTTAACTTCTCAAGAACTATTCGACCGATTTCACTCAAATTTCTATTTTTCGCAAATTAAATTGCCTTTTAAATTTAAATTGCATTCTTTAAAAAGGTGTAAAAAAATTGTTCATCTTGCAATTAATTTTTTTTACTAAGATTAAATAAAATAATATAAAACAAAAAATATTTTCCAAAATTAATTTTTTGCACATACCTATCTACGGATTAACGACTTTTATAATTATGACGAAACATTTCTCGATACGCTTAAAAAGTTCTTGACATATGGGGAAATAAGCAAAAAGTAAAATTAACATCAAAAGCTCCAAACTTTGAACCGATCTCTCGACTTCTGCTCTTGTAACGATATATCACAGATTGTGGCAATCCTTATATTTTGGGGATTGAAAACCCAAATCAAAAAAAATATGGGAAAAAAAGTACGTTTATTCAGAGAAATTACGTTTTTGTGTCTGATTTCGTAACTTAAAATATCGTCTGCACTAATTAATTAGCATATTTGAGATCATCCCCTGAAACTTTTAAAATGGTTTCCTAGAACGTGAAAATCCAATCATTTGATCAAAAGTAATTCAAAGTGACCAGTTTTTTATTTTGGCACTGTAAATTACAATTTCTATTCCATAATAGAAAATTTCAGTTCACGAAATAGATAATGAACATTATATAAAACTATCTATTTTATTTTTATGCATTATCATGTGCATTTTATCATCTGCATAAATGCATTATCATCCTTATTATAAATATCTATTTTTTCCCATGTTTCCAAACTTACATACATTTATTGTATTGTACATTTATATGCTTCGCCCGAAACTCCAACCATAATATTTTTCAAAAAAATTATCTGAATTGAATGACTGAAAACTCGATGCCTTTGACTTCTGATACTGAATAAACCTTTTGCTTCAAATATGAAAATGATTTTAAAAGCTCTTTTTAATTCTTTAGTTAAATGTTCTGATCAATAATTTCAGCAAGCACGTTTTGTTTCACACTGTACTGAGACAAATTACTAATTTTTATGGTCAACACTTACATAGTTAATTCCTCCTTAAGTTAATAGTTACTTAAAACTATTGACTTTTCCGCGAAGCTACATTTTGGAATGAGACCAAGAAAACGCAGAAAAAGAAGCTTTACTTATCCGCATTTCCGCTTTTGGCAATTTTACAAGCTGTCGTGGTGTGGTAAAAAAGTAAAGGTTGTAGTAGCATTCAAAAAATACATTTTCAAATTAATTATGTTGCATTTTGATGTAATCTCATGTAATGATATTTTCCATTTTAAGTCAATTAACTGCATTTTTTGCTTGTTTTTTTTTTTATTTTTCATACATTATGTACCATTAAGTTTCTTTATGGACGGAGAAAGGGAAAGTTAACGTACTGTAAGGACATTTTTGGTAAAGAAAACCATAATTCTGGATAATAAAAGCAAAAAATATGGCATTTAAATCATTCATTTAGTAAATTCTGGTTTTCAAAATTATGTTTCATATTGCAACACAGTTAGTAAAAATTCAAATTTTAAAAATAAATTTAACCGAATAAATGGTATTAATTCCATGCTCTAAAGAATCATGATAAAATTTCCAAATTTTAACTCATATTATAAAACAATATTTTATTGTTAATTATAAAAAATCATTACCCAAGCACTTCGGTAAAAATTACCGAGCATTTTAGTTTTACCATAGGGCCAGAAGCCATATCACCCTCAAGTTAGGAACCACTGCTCTATTTCAATTGATAGTCATTTCCAGTATTCGTACCATTCTTAGTTATTAATAACTTATCAGAATTTGTTTGAATAATAGATATATTTATGAGCATTTTAAGTTACATGAATATTTTTGATTATTCTTATGTCGCACATTTTTATTATGTATTAAACAGAACACTCTTTTTCTCTTCGCTTCTTTGCTTTCAGCTATTTCATATTCATTTATTTAGTTAAAAAACTATATATTCCATCAATATATTCACTTATTCAGTTGAAAACTATGTCAAAAAGGCAGACATAAAAATGTATGTAAAATGAGGAATCAATTAAAGAACCACAAAATAGTCATTAAATCACAAATTAAGGTGATGAAATATGAGATAAGAGAAAATTTTATTATATGTTGAAGCTTGAATCAGCTGCTTGAATTAATGGAAGTAACAACGAATATATATATGTATCAAATATAGAATGTTGTATATATAGTACCTCTTTGTTCCCCTACTTAGATTGTATAGTCAGCTTGAAAAATTAATTTTATATTTATTTTAGAGAAAGTAATGCTCGACCAGCTTTTATTTTCTTTTGTTCCATATAATAACTGGTGATTCAAGTGGACAACTACTTCTCTTCTTACGACTTCCATTTTTGTAAAATTTCGACCTATCTAATTTTTTCTGCGTATAATCTATTTTTACCTGTATACGCAAAATAAATAAGAAGTAAATAAATTTTGAGTCTTTTTAACGTTTAAGAAGCAAATATAGTTCTTTGATATAGTAACTATATCACGTAGAACATTGATGCGATAGTCCAATCATAGCCTGATTCGCTTCAACATCTTTGATTAACTAATTATAAGTTTTACTGCGATTTTTGCTTTCAAAGCTGCGACCTAAAAAAATGTTGGATTATGCATCGAAATCACAAAAAGTACAGTGATGTGCTTGCAATTAGCGTATAAAATGGCAATGGCTTATATATATATTTTTATATAATTTATCGCCAATCTGAATATTACAAAAAAATAATTATCGAATAATTCTGAGTAATCAAAATCTTTATGATGCAACAACGAAATCTTTTTATCCATTAATTTTTAATTTAACTATTAGCATCAGGAGTTTATTCTCTTTTCGTATAATATAAAATTTTCAAGTTGATCAAAAACCAATTAAGGAAATATATAAACCATTAAACTCGTAGATTACTTTATATTAAATTTTATTACTAATGAATAAATTAAAACCAGTTGGAGAGTTTTCACGGAATTTATGAGCCAAGATTAAAAAATAGATTTCTGGGAAAAAAATTTTGAAGTTTAAAGATTTGTTCGTTATATGATACAATTCTATATAGGTAACTGTAATTCTACAAAAAGTTCAAACAAATCACAAAAAAATGAACACATTATTTTTTAAGAAAATTTAAAATATAGCCCTTCCCCTCTTTAAGGTAGCAATGAAAAATTTATGGTTATTATGTAATAGGAAAAACAATGTAATAGTAAAAATAATGAACAAAATGGAGGATTCTTTTAAATACTAATTGTTTATATAATTCGTTACTGATGCATAATACAGAAAATTCTAAGAATATTTTAGTAATTCTTTTTATTTAAATTACAATATTTTCCTAAATTTGATATGTTATAAATTAAAGTATAATATTTTTATGCTTTTTAATTTCAAGGAATTAGTAAGATCGTTAATTTACACGATGGGAAAAGAAATTTCTTTTTTTCTAAAAACTAAAACTGTTTATTACCTCAAAACTTGCCATGATTAATTTTATAATTACTCAAAAAACTCGGATAGATGTGGAATTCAAAACAAAATCAGCCGAACTTTATAAGTAATAAAGCTTTTCTTTTGACCTAAATTTAAGAGAAAGTCACGAATGAGTAGAACAATTTTCTACTTTTAAATGTCATCGTATCTATTCGCTTTTTGACAGAATCCCGCCTATTACTTTCATGAGATATTGGCATGATATGGCTTATTTTAAGAGAAGACAAATTTTATGCCAACTTCATTTCAAATTTATGTTTCAAATTAAAAATCATAGAAAATGAATTTGATCATTGTCACCGTTAATTGATACTTCAAATTTTTTGGGGTTTTTATTAATTCTATTATTGTGTTTATTGTTTGTTAATTTTAATTAAATGCATTGTAGCTATTGAATTATTTATATTCCTATTTTAGTTAGTTTATATAATTTTTAAACATTAATCTTTCTATTGTAATGCACAAAAATAATATATATTCCATAAAATATTTTGCAGACATATTAAATATTTAACTTACAACCAAAACTCCTAAGTTATTTTCTAGAACAACAACCCCGCGTCTACGATGAAATCAACTGGCGCGATTTCCTTAATTATTCTTAATTAAGAAAAAATTTAACAAATCTTAAAATTGGGCCGGTGAAATTCTTTATGAGGAAGTACAATAACTGATTAAAAATAGTAATTGTAAGTGTAATTTTACATTTCTTATACTATTGATTTAATACACTCTTTTCATTTATTATATCATTTGCAGTTCATTTTTACATTTCTTATACTATTGATTTAATACACTCTTTTCATTTATTATATGATTTGTAGTTCACTTGTTATTCTTTTTTACATTTCTTATACTATTTATTTAATACACTCTTTTCATTTATTATATGATTTGTAGTTCATTTGTTATTCTTTTTTACATTTCTTATACTATTGATTTAATACACTATTTTCATTTATTATATGATTTGTAATTCATTTGTTATTATTTTTTACATTTCTTATACTATTGATTTAATACACTCTTTTCATTTATTATATTACTTTTTCATTACTCTTTTACTAAACTCTTCTGCAGCAAAAAAAAATCAATCTTTAAAATATGGTTCCAATTGTTTAATCAAAAGATAGATAAGTTCTTCTTTCACTATATCTTTTGATCACAGGAATAGAAACATTTCCAAATACATATGGAAAATGAGCCGTGGTGGCTTAGAGGATAGAGCGCTCGCCTCCCACTGAAGTGACTGGGTTCGAATCCCAGCATTGCAGGTCAATACGAATTCCGCCCCCGGCTCGCACCGACCACAGTGCTGGCATATAAAAATCCTCAGTTGTAGACGGATCATGAGTTTAGAGTCTCCTTGCCATCAGGCTAAAAGTGGGAGTTTTTCGTGGTTTTCTACACCATATCAGGAAAATGCTGGGCAGTTTCCTCAAAATGTCTACCACAAAGACAAATTTCTCCCAATACTTTATCTAGGAGTTTCCTTGTCTTCTGGATTCAAAATTACTAGGATACAGAGTTGAACACTGGTAGAACCCAAAAAGACAGTTTTAAATAATTAGTTTTTGTTTTTAGAGTTTCATTGAATGACAAAAAGAAATTCCAGAGGTTATTTAGGCTGAAAATATTTTGAATTTTATGAGGTTGCCCGCAAATGAAGTCATGCTTGGAAGTAAGGGAGGGTGTTTGTGAAATTGTGTCAGTTTGCGACAGGAGAGGGAGAAAGTAACACAAAAAGGTTGACATGACACCATTATGATTAAAATAAAAACATTTTAAATCAGTGGATTAAATATTTTTGTGTAATTAGTTTTTATATTTTTTTCTTTTTGTATTTTACCTGAAAATAGGTACACATCTAATCAATACTGTTAGAAACACGGAAAAAACAATTCTGGTAAAATTACCGTACTCTATTATAATGATAATTTTTATTAAAAAAAAATCTTTGTTCTAGTATTAAAAAAGAAATAAACGATATTTAAACCATTTATTCGGTAAGTTTTTCGTTCATATGGTAACGGTTTACCAAAAACTCTGATTTTCAAAATTACAGTTCTTACCACATATTTATTATCATAATAAAATCATAATCATCATAATAAATAAATTTTTTATCATAATATTATCATAATAAAATTGGCAATTTTTACCACATTTACAAAAGTTTATGACATAATATAAAAGCACATATTATTGTTCCAAAATCATTACCAAAGTGCTTCGGTTGGTGCTCTCACAGAGCCAGGAACACGATAAATTTGACGCTACTCTATTAGTTTTGATCATTCTTTTATTAAAAAGAAGAAAAAAAAATTTCTTTTCCTTGTGCATACTACAAGTTTATTTTAAAATCTATTTAACAGTCTTGAAATAAATGTCAATGATCTGAAAAAATTTTGAGTAGAATCACTAAAGCATTAAATTTGTTAATATGAGGATTGAGCTCAGATAATGTTGTGTGTCGAACCGTTTCAAATTAAGTTAAATGAGATCGCACGAGAGAATTATTATTGCTTTCATATATTTTTACAAAACTTAGATTTCAATTCTTTTTAGAGAAAAAAAATTTTGAAATTTTCATAGTTTAGCATAACTTACTTTTATTATTTTTTCATATAAAGATCAGTAAATAAATATTTAAATATAAGGAAGATAATTTAATTATTGTCCAAAGACATGCCTCAGTTATACTTATATTGGAATATTCTAGCAAACTTTTGATTAAAAAAAAGTTTTTTTTCGAGATATTCATGTAAAACAAATATTCAATGACTTTTAACAAGAAAAAAAAATATAAATTAAAAAAAGCAAGGTACTTATATTAAAAAGATATTACTTATAAAAAGATTATAAAATAAAAACAGAACCAAAGGCTGCAAAAATGGCACTTTTTATTCCTTTGAAATGAATGATATAAACTCTTATGTCTGAGTTTCGATATTTTGTATATGAAACTGGAAATAACTAATGTTTAAACTTATCTGAAAAATATCAATAAGTCTGAGATTAGGTATTTTGTAATTGAAAAATAAAGTAAAATAAATTAACTAATGTTTAAACTAAACTAGAAAAAAATAGAAACTCGAGAAATAACTTTTTGATAAATTTAATTTCAAAATGTTCATTTACAAGCGATTTTTAATCTATTTTCTACAATGATTCTAATGATTCTATTTCAATGATTCTATTTCTATCATTTAACAAACATAATGTAATGATTTATTTTTAATAATGTTGTTAAACTTTTGTTCGCATAAATATGAAATTTTCCGTAGACTAGATTTTTTTCTCATTAAAATGGAAAACAACTCGATTAATAAAGAACTAATAAAAAATTATTCATATGTTTTTTGTCTTTTTTATTTTGAAAATAATCAATGTATACTATTGCTTAGAACAAAAGCTGTTAAACACTTTGTTCTTAAGAAAATTTCGAAAACAACCCTGCTTAAATCAATTAATTGTTTCATAAAATAATAAATTTTGAATGTTTTAAAAATTTCTTTCATATCTGAAATTGCAAAAATAAATTTAATGTAAGAGATTACCTAGATGTTACCTTGCTTTGTACGAATTTCATTAACAGTGGGATGAAGTTAAAAAAATAGTCTAATTAGTAAATAATTTATTCAAAAGGTAATTAATGCATAATTGATTAGGAAAACTTATTATAAAAAAACTTCATCATATTCATCAAATTTATTGGTTATTATAAAAGTAATATGCACTTTTTCTATGAACTTGCAAAGTAAGATGTAAGTAGTAAGTACAGCAAAAAAATTTTATCTGACCGTTTCGGTTCTTATAATAAATTTCCAAAAAACAAATGGAAAATTACAGAAATATAAAAATATTTCAAGTATAAAATTGTACCCTTTTAACTGTAGCTGTCATACTATACATGGGTAAAATTTTTAATTGAAAAAACATAATGAGTGTAATAACAGTTTATCCGCGATTTTTGTTAAAATACATAACACAGAAAAGAATTTTTTTCTAAATTTTATTTTATGAACAAATCAAAAGTAATTTGAAAATTAATTTTATGAACAGATTAAAAGTCATTTAAAAATCAATTTTACGAACAAATCAAAGATGATTTGAAAATAATTTTTTTTTTTTTTTTTTTTTTTTTTTTTTGCAGTAGGTAGGTACTTTATTTACGTCGCAGTAGAACTGCTCAAAGGGCTGTTGGTGACGGTCTGGGAAACATACCTGAGAATTATCCGAAAACGTGCTATCGCAGTTTCGATCTTCGGCAAAGTGTTTTTTTTTTAAGAAAAAAATTAAAAATGTTTAAAAAAAAATTAGAAATGTTTTAAAAATCTATTTTACGAGCAAATAAGAACTGATTTGAAAATCACTTTTGCGAACAAATCAAAATTTATATAAAAATCAATTTTGTGAACAAATCAAAATTGATTTTAACCCATTGAATATTTCAATAAATATTTTCAACTTCACTCTTCACTACAATGGCGATAGAAACGAATCGATATGCCGAGCAGTTTTTGAATTCCGGAAGAAAATTGAAACGACGTTCACGCGTGAAATCTTGGGTACCAGTAACCACTGTAGAAATGAAAGCATTTGTTGCGGTTGTATTAGAAATGGGAATTACAAAACGACCATCAATAAACTCCTTTAGGAGTAAAGGTTCGAGAAGCATCCCGTGGTTTGGCAAAATGTTTGCTAGGGATAGATTTCAATTGATTTTGAAGTTCTTCCATCTAGTGGACAATAACAGTTTAGCACCTTCAGGACATTCTTATTACGATCCGTGCGGAAAATTTAACTTCTTAGTGGACTACGCTAATAAAATTTTTCGGGAACAATATGTGCCACACTGTCAATTATGTATAGACGAATCTTTAGTTGGTACTCATTGTCACTCTAGGATAAAGCAGTATCTGCCCAACAAAAAACATCATAAATGGGGAATCAAATTTTGGATGATTTATGATTCTATTTCGAATTATTGTTTAGGATTTTATTGTTATCAAGGTGCAAAATCTAACGATGATAAAGATGAAATAAAAACGAATGGTCTCGGTTATGTGGTGGTGGACAAATTGTTAACACTGGGAGATTACGTGAATAAAGGACACCATATATAGATAATTTTTTCACAAGCATTCACCTTGCAGAAGCATTGTTAGAGAAAAAGACATACCCAACTGGCACCATTCGGAGTAATAGAAAAAAAATTCCAAATGAAGCAAAGTTTGCACAATTTGGTCATACAAAATATTTCAAAAGTGACAAAATACTTATGTGTTCTTACCGAGAAAAAAAAATCTAAGAAAAATCTCGTCATATTGATAACTACCAATTGCACAACGGGAAATATAACCGTTACAAAGAAGAAAGGAAATATTCAGTATGCAAAGGAAAAACCAATAATTATTCACAATTACAACAAGTTTATGAACGGAGTTGATGAATCCGACAAAATGTTGTACACATACCTCGATGAAAGACGAACTCTCAAATACTGGAAGAAAGTTGTTTTTTACATTTTTGCCAGAATGGTGCTAAACGCTTATGTAATATATTCGGAAAATTGTCTGGGTAAAAAATTAACTAGACTGCAATTTACTTCGAGCATTATCGATGCTATAGAGGAGGAATGGTTAGCAAGCAAAAATGCCACAGGAAGACTACCAATAAGTACAAAGTTTTCTTTAGAAAAATTGCCTGGGCGAAACTTGTGACAATGTGATGTATGCAGTAATAAAAATGGTAATGGAATTAAACGATCCAACTTAATTTGCGCTATATATCAAAAAGGAATTCATTAAATTTGTGCAGCAAAACATTCTTGTAATAAGTGAGAATAAAAAATATTTTTGTTGGTAAAAATTACTTGTTACATAATAATTAGTGTTAATTATAACCATTTCTATTGTTTTCCAAAAAAAATTACTACGCATTTCATTCCGCACTTTTAACATATATTTCAGAAAACTCTTCAGCACTCAAACGGTTAATATATATTTTGAGGAAAAAAAAGTAAAAATAATTCAAAAATCAAAAAAGATTTGAAAATCAATTTTATGAATTGTTTCATTGCTATATATTATGTTTCATACTTAATTATGTATTTTAATTGTATATAATTATCTATAATTTAGTTAAAATGTTACATTGAATGAAAACAATGTACTAGAATAATTTGTCGACTTTGTATGTAATAATGTTAATCCTAAAACTGTTTGTCATTATGTTTTTATTGATTCACTCTAACAAAGAATGAGAATATAAAGCTTCCACATTTTGTGAAAGCATAGAAATGTCATTAACTATCTACTATCTTGTGATAAATGAAATTAGTAGAAAAACGCCCTTAATAATCTCTCTCAACGGGCGCGCCATGAAGATGAAGCTATTAATAGAAACTTTTTCGGTTTCCTCCTACTAAAATTCTTTAGGGACGCATTAATAACTTTAAACATTCAATTTTTGGGGTCCAAATATAAATATATTATACTAAGTATTATGTTCAAGCAATACTAGAAACATTATTAAGTGTTTTTAGCAATTTTCAAAAAAAAAAAAAAATGTCCATTTAGTGGTTGTGCGACAATCTGCAGTTTACTTAATTTTATCTCTATCGCTTTTAAATGATTACATACGGTTAAGAGCTATATATTTTGAAAAAATAATTATTTAATCAACTTTCTTAAAAAAACTAATTTACGCTTCATAAAAAATTAACTATTTTTCAACTTTATCGTAATTCAATCATAATCATATTTCATAGTAATTTATTTGGTAGGCAATTTTTTTTTACCTTAACCAAATGTAGATCTAAGATAAATCTATCTCATTATTTCTATAAAAAGTATTCCACAGTCTAAAAAAACTTATGACACACACCCATACATACATATATATATATATATATATATATATATATATATATATATATCGTAATTCATGAAGATGGAGTTTACCTACATTTTAACATTCTGAAAAATCAATGATTTAATATTAATTAGAAAGAATTTCATATTTTAAATTTTTTCACATTATTTAAACTTTAATAAGAGAAATCGAGAAAACTTTTTAAATGATGCATTTTAAAAATAATCGAACTTTATATTTGTGAGATTTTTTAACATATCAGCAAAAACATATCAAATATTCGGCATATCATTGTTGAAATAAGAAAAAACAATGCAGGATTTAAAATCATCGAAAATCAGTATATTTGTCTAATGAGAATGTAATTCCTTTGACTAGCAACCTTCTTCAAACCTAAAACTTTTAATGTAAAAAGACTGGCATTAAATGATTAAGTTTTTTTTTTCTTCACTTAAATATTAAATTATGAGCCTTAATGATCAAATATTTTTTACTTCACTTTTACTAGAACTTTAAATATCAGTCTCTATGGAGCAACCTGCATCCATATTAGTGACATATTGTGTTTCAGTTGTAATTAACCTGAAATGTTATGTAAATTATTTAACAAATTAAATAATTAAAAGAATGTTACATAAAAATAAATGCAAATAATGTATATTATAAACTGTTGATACGAACATTGACCTTTACTCAAAACTTAAACTATGTAGCTATTAAGTCCCTTAATAACTATTAATCAATTCAAATTATAAATTTAACACTTATTATATAAAATTTTGCAACATGCATTAAAAATATCTTAAATTATTTTGAAAAATTGCATCTTCACCAAAACTCGAATCGAAATTTTTTTGTAAGAAACATTAGCATCAAATATGAAATAATATTTCAAATATCAATAATCAAAATAACACCTCTAAAAAACGATATCATAAAAAAGAATGTAATTAATAGTTGTTTACAAATAAAAAATGCATCATTTGGCTATTTTTAGATACGAAACTAAACGCTTTGACTCACATTTTTACGGTGGATACACAAAACGTAAACAAAGCGAATAACATGTGCCTCTTAAAAGAAGGATGAATACTACAGAAACTCACCAATCTAATAGCATGAATATCAAACGAAGAACAAGTGGAAGCGTTTTTCTCTTCAGATGTTCATTAAATGTTTCAGTTTCCTTTTGATATATTCACTATACATCAGAAGTTAATGGACACACCTGGAAATTTTGCTGCCTTACCTCGCTTTGGCGATTGATTCCACCTGATTTTAGGCTGAGAGACGCATGCGCCGGATCGATGCTCATGACGTCATCAATAACGCCGTTATGTGCCTAGGATGGAATGTTGGATTAGTATGTATATTTGAGAGCATCATTGGCATACTTGAAGTTTCTTTTCCTGCAAATCAGTTGGATATTCAGAAAAGAGTTAACTGATTCATGAAACTTTGTTTGATTCGTGTTTTATTAATAGACTAAGACATAATAAAAAAAATATCTAAAACGATTTCATCGCTAAAATTGCTCTCTATTCTCTCTATAAAATATTTATTTTTAATTTCTCTAAATTTCGAAAGAATGTAATTATTCAGATTTATTTTATTTTTTTTTTTTTAAATATCTAACTGAAACTTAAAACAAGAGAGTTCGCTTGCTCAAATAATTCAAAAAATAATTATCAAAAATATTTTGCTCAGTTTTAAATAATATTTTGAACAACAAATTATTTGAATAACAAAATTATTGCGAAATATTACATACTATAGAGAACGGAAAAAATACTTTCGAAACAAAAGATTTATTTTGAAATACTCGAGTACTAAAAGTACTTTTGTTTCAGATAACCTGTTTTTACTGGCCATAAATTTAACCCTCTTCGTCCCTACTTTTCTCCAAAATTTCAGATGCAGGTGTTTTTACATGATAAAAACGGTTTTTTTTTCTATATTACTGAATAGTTAATAAATACTTAGCAAAGAAATTTCCGTACAATTTTACGCAGAAGCCTTATCAACGTATCAAGAGTTGCAAATCATTAATTGCAATGAAAATGCAAATGTTGCAATTTTTGGGAGAAAACCCATATGAAATAAAACAATTAGAGATGTAATGATTTTTTTAAAATGGAATATGATCATTTGTCCATCTAATATTTTATATATTTAGAATATGCAGGGTGTTCTTAAAGACTGCTCTTAATATGTATTTCAAGAATCTTTATCAAAAACTGAAACAAAAAAAGCATACACACTAGGGATCAAAAATCATTATTTAAGTGAAAAGAAATTTAATTCGTAACAAACAATTCATAACTTATGCAACAAATCAAATGAATTCTAACATTTTTTTTTATAGTATAATGTGCTGGTTCTTATCCTTCCCGAAACTTATTTTTTAATTGACAAGAGATCTCTGAACTCTATTATTTTCTTATTCTACATTCTAAAATTAAAAGACATAAAACAACAAATATTTGTTATCAAAAATGTAATTGTTTCATTCTCTTCAAAATAGGAATATACAGTGATGTTGCATATATCCAAGTCTATGAAATCTGTCAGTCTAAAAGAGTTTAATACTACAATTGGGTTTGTGAAAAAGATCTTTTCAGAAAAGCCCCAAACAATCTAGTATATGTTCAAGGGTGGCCTGATGATCAGCAAACTTTACACAATGTAGAAAAACTTCTTTTTCATTGGAATAAGAAAGAGATAATACTTTAAAGTGAACGTATTGTATGAGGTATCTGACTTGCGGCACTTGCCTCTTCATCTGATACTGATTGCCTAAGGCGACGGACGAATAAATTCGAAAATATAGTTAATAAGTATAATGAGGTGAATAATATATACAAAAAAAAGTATCAGAGTAATAAAAGTAATAATGCATGCGTGCATCCGAATAATATATATGAAAACATCGAATATACGAAAGAGATCTGAAATATCCACTGATAAGCCTAGTGATGGTCGTCTGGTCCCGCCTACAAAACTTGAATGATGAAGCACTTCCCGAGCACTTTCTCTGGTACCATTGGTGAACAGGTGGGATGATCCAAGAAGCATTTTCAGCTATTTTAGCTTTTGAGAACAGCTCCAAATAAGTTAGTGAATCAGATGTGTAAAATGGCTTACCAGCACTCTCTTTAGCCAAAATATCTGCCGTCTTATTGCTGCCAACTCAATAATGTTGTAAGATAAAAATGCAAAAATTACAAAAATGAAACCAGTTACAGACGTATAGAAGCTGTTATGGATGCTAAAGAATAGTCTATTATATGTTAATTTAAGGATAAAATAAAATATTACTAATCGAGGGAAACTTTTTATAAGAGTACAATGAGTTTTGTGGGATAAACTTCTTGATACTTTTTTAATTCTTAAAAAGAAAATTTTAATATCTTTTTAAAATATTTCATGTAGTTTTGCTAAGAATGGGTAATAAATTTTATTATTAAATACTCATTCAGAAATATTCATTTCCGTCCATAAATATTAGTTTAAAGATAGAACCACTTTGCTAGAGAAGTATGACTAAAGGAACATTTGAGAGGGTTATTACACATTAGTGTTGGAGTTTTTACTCGTATTAAAACCTATATCGAGATCTCGTGACAAAAATGAATCATTTCTGTTTGGATCGATTAGTGTTTTCTCTTTGCGTGACATGCACACAAACTTTAGACGTTTCACGAGCATTCTTTTTTTTTTTTTTTTTTTTGCCAGTGATGTATGAAGGGATAAATATTTACCTGTCGCTCTTTTTGAGGCATGTGATTTGCTAAAATCGATGACAGAATATCAGACAGTTGAGAAACTATCGTTTTCCATAAAAATAATTTTCAGTATAGCTTTCTGTCATGCGAAACATTATAAAAAAATTATTAGGTTAAAATTTTAGAAAAAGTTCTTTTTTGTTTTAGGATATTAAAAATAAAATAAAAAAATTCACTATCCGAAGGACATACATGTAAAAAAAAAATTTCAATTTCTTTTTGTTTTAAAATTTCGATCTAGATATATTTTATTCTATTCTATTTTATTTCTATTTTATTCTATTCAGACATGTTTGCGAACATTTATATACTTATTTCTTTTGGCGTCAATGTTATTTCTTTTGGCGTCATAAAAAGACAGATCGTTGAATAAAATTTAACGTCGTTAAATTATCCCTAATGATATATGTAATTATTAGCAAAAATAAATTTACTAACCATGAATGACAAAGTTGTTTTAAAGAAATAAACAATTGTATTTTCTAATTAAGTTTGCATTTAAATTCATAGCATAAAAATTAGTTAGCTTTAAAAGGTGAGAACTGATTTGTTTATTTGAGATGCTTGTTTTTCCTAAAATAATTTTTTTTTTCTCAAATAACTGATTTTTCTCAAAAAACGTTTTTTTACTAATTTAACTTTCGACTCTAAAAGTAAATCATTCATAGCATCGTCTTTAGTGCACTTTGGCAGCAACATAAGAATCTTTAACTAAGAACCTCACGCAAATATTTTGAATACATTTTAATCTACTTATTTGTTTTGTTAAATTTTTTGTTTTATATTGAGAGATAGATAGAAAAAATTAAATACATACTTACTTACTCTAAATTGATTCTAAACATCGCTTCTTAATCAACGCTCTTCGTCTTTACTAAAATTTTTAGTTATTATGAAACCTTTGCAAATGTTGTAAGCTAATTGAAAAATCCTGCTCTTTGCTAACTCCATCACTTTGCTATGTACCACTATATACAATTCTCACTATATACAATAAGTCGAAAAAATATGGAAGATCTCAAATTAGCCAATTAAATTTCTTTAAGCTCAAATTAAATTTTTTATTCAAGCTGGAAACATAATTTAGCATAAGCAATAGATTTTAGACTTGAATCTTTCTTTGAAATGATCATCGATTTTCTGGGGTTATAAAAGTCCCACGCACTCTGGATAATTTGTTGATTTACATGTCCAAAATTTCAATTTCAATATTTATTCAACTGCATTAAATCATTTCACGCACATCATTTCGATTTGTGAAATTTATATCTCTGATGCTCTTTTCCAAATAATTCACGTACTATCGAAAGTATTTTGCAAAATATAATGCAGTGATCAAAACTCTGCTTTAAAACTTTCATTTTTTGGACAACTTGCTTGAATTAACAATTTTTGCAACCAATGTTTAATACCAAAATGGATGGAACTGCTATGTGAACATTACATTAAAGATCTGTATTTTGCATGCTTTTGATAGAAAAATTTAATTAAGAAAATTTCGAAATTTTTAAGCTGCAGTGAAAGACTACATCTGTGTTTCTACATTAATAAAAATAAGGTCAAAACTACTAGAATATGATAAAATTTACCGTGTTCCTATCGCTATGGAAGCACCAAATAGCTCGGTAAATTTTACCGAAACACATTGATAATGATTTTGATAAAGTGAATATAATGTTATAATATGTGATAAAATTTGATAAATGTGGTACAATGTGGTAATTTTATCATAATACCTTAGAGTAGGGGATAAAAACCAATCAATCGGTTACACTTATTTTTCAGTTTGTAATTTTTACTAAATGCTTGATAATAAGAACTATTTTGAAAACCAAAATATTTCTTAATTGCCTAAATAAATAAAGCAAATTTCATTTTATGTATTTTATGAACTTACTTCAAAATAAATAAAAGTTTTAATCATAATCTTGTTTATGATTTGCCATGAAAACATTGTGAAATATAATCAAATTGATTATAAGTGTGTTTACATTCCAAGACTTGCGGAACTGCTAAAACTAACAAAGAAATCTCAAATATAATCAAAACTCCCTCAAAACATTACAGTAATCCAGAAAAGACACGTTGTTATTCAGAGAAATGATAAAATATAAATATTTTGAGAAAAATGTTATCATCATTTTAAGTTAGTAGGCCACTTTCCTCATAAATGGAGGCACAGAGAGGTGAAATTTTCAAAAAACATATTTATTTAATTTTCACGAGTAACCACAGAAAACTATTTACTTCCTTTCAAAACACATTAAATACAAGAGTAGTGCCTAATCAGTTGAAATGGTAAGAATTGTTTAACTATTTTTATCTCAAAATTAAAAAAAACGATATACAAATTTGCAATTATTATACCAAAAGCATTTTCAAAAGAGTAGTTTAAAAGTATGAAATTGTTTGTTTTCATTTTGTGTTGTTGAAGTTAAATTAGTTTTTTATCCTCAAAAATCCATTTTCATTGATAAGAAATTGAATATTTTAAAAATAAAAATAAAAGACTTACATTATTAAATTATTTATTTCAAAGTACTAATCGTAATGCTTATTATCATTGTTATTAATTAACTTAAAATTTATTCACGTTCAAAAAAGTCATACACCCTTCTTCCTAAATTCGTGCCTTCAATTTTTACTTAAAAATATTGCTTTGCTATTTGAGAAAATATGGCAGTAGATATGGACACTCCTTATCTACTTTTGAACTAATGTTCGAATTATAACATACTAAGACTCTAGCTTAATGGTTCGAAAGCCTAATTTTAAATATGCTAATTAATTAGTCCAAACGATATTTTAAATTACAACATCAATCACAAAATCGCACTTTCGCTGAATGACACCCCTTTCGACAGATTTGAATTCAAAGTAGCCGGAATCTGGTAAATATGGTTCCAATAGTTTGCTTAGGAGAACAGTCCAAAGCCCTTAATGGACGCACTAATAAGACTAAATAGTTAAAAGTAGCGATCTAGGTAGTATAGTATCAAAGTTTAAACACCATTTTACTCGCTATATCTCGAGAACTTTTCAAGCAAATTAAAATAATTTTACATCTGCTATTAGAATTTCAGAAAAAAATAATTTTTATTATTTAGTTATAACTATTATTATTTTATTTATTAATAGTTGAGAAAACTTTGAAATGTGATGTATAAAATTTTTTACATTCTTGTAAAGAATGTATTTTTAGAAGTCAACAAACTTTGAATGAAATCAGGCGAATAGCGTCCCAGTTATCAAATTTCAAATGAATAACGTTTTTTAAATTTTGATAACTCATAAACAATTCGACCGATTGCTCTGAAATTTAGTTTTTTTGCTATTTAAAAGTATTTTCTTTAAAATAATGCAAAAACTTGTGCACCTTACAATTTCAAATGTTTTTGACTACTAATGATTTTATATAGAATTTAATTACTCTAGTTTAGTATCCATTGCTTTTTTTTATCAAATTTAGAGTTTTTTATCAAATTTAGAGTTTGTTCATTTTTTTTGGGGGGGGGGAGGATAAATAAACATTACTATATATTCTTTTAATTCGATTAATTTGATTAAAAATAGTATTAAAATAGATGTTTTTAGAAACATTAGAATTTTAAGCATTTAGTTTATTTATATTAAAATCATTACTTTTATCGTATAAATCAACAAAGCAGATATTTTCTTCTTTTTTAATACTCAATTCCAAAAATTAAAATTAATATTATCATCATGGTTACGAAGCAAGATTAATTACTCGGGATAAATATTATTTCATAAAATTGTATAATCTATAAAATTAATGGTAACTAAATCGTCAATGAGTCTAAAAACGAATTTAATAATAAGAGTATAATTTTTTTTATAATAGTGCAAAAATAAGCTAAGAGAGATGAAAAGTTAGATCCTTGTGGTGTTCCATCAAGTTGAATAAGAATATTCTTTCGATTGTAAAGATTATTATTAAAAAAGCAAAGATTAATTAGACTTTCTTAATAATCAAAATTGCAATCAAGGATACCTAAAATCAAAGTAATAACTCAAAAGGACATCTTTTAGTTTAGAAAGGGGAAGGCTATTAAATGATCCTGGAAATCAAAAATTGCCATAAAATTAATTTTATTTTGTTTAATAAATTTGAAAACCGATTCATTATTAGTGATAATCCAAGAAAAACCTTATTTAATAATATTGTTAATAATTTATTTAAGTAGTTAGAGAAAATAGTGCCATATTAGTTAAGTAAGGCTTAGTCTAAATTTTACCAGGTAAGGGTGCCAGGTTTAGTCTAAATTTTATAGGAATTTCACGAAATTTCTGACTGATTATAAAGTAAGGAAATTGTACATTGCTATGTATATTGCTATATATATATATATACACACAGTAAAACCTCATTAAGTCCTCACCCGGATAAGTCGTCACTCCGCTTAAGTCGTCGAAAATGTTCGGTCTCTTGAGTGACAACTTAACGAGGTTTTACTGTATATATATATATATATATATATATATATATATATATATATATATAGAGAGAGAGAGAGAGAGAGAGAGAGAGGGGGGGGGGGAATTATGCGATTAGAAACTGAGTACAAGTATTTAAACGCTGCTCAACTATGTTGTATTTTTTTTTCTCGAGACAATTTTAGTATGCTTTTTAATTGGTAACAAAAATGGTAGTTTACGAAAATAAAAAATGTATATCATCTTCCTAGCCTAAAAAATAAATAAAGTGATAATTATTTTTAATGAATATTAATGAAAAAAGAGAAGCAATGCGGTACACCCACGACTTGCAAAATTGAAAGCTTACCTTACAATAGTAATTAAAACATTGAGATTAAAACAAAAATTTTGGAGAGCATAGCCAATAAGTTCTGGTGCTATCTTTCCTTATTTCTTATTCTTAATTATACTTTAAAAACTATATCAGCGAAGTAATCATTTTGCACAAACCAACAACCGACCAACTAAACAAGAGTCAATGATAAGAAATACAAAATAAAAAATAATTTGGAAGGAGCTGAAAAAAAGTACCGCCTAAAAAAAGCTTAATTTATAATAAAAAGCAAAATTTGGAGAAAAAGTCAAAATTAAAAATTTATAATATAAGTGGAAAAGTGATGTAGAGGCAGAAAGAAAAGCCATTAATGGCCTCCTGCTCCAAAGAAAGAGTTCATTACTTTTTAAAATATGCTTTTTCCTTAAAAGTAATAAACTTTTTAGAATGCTATTTTTAGTACTCTTTCCATGAATTTCTTACATGTTAAATTTTTTGATAAAATAGATTTCGAAGCAAACTAATTATTTGAGTTTTATATTTATTTTTCATATTATATTAAGAAAATGGTTAGTGCATTAATAATTATTATAATATGTGATCCTATAGTTTGGAATAAAAGCTTCATTGGAATAAAAGCCTCATTGTAATACATATATAATGTAATGTATTTATTTGTAAATTTAATTTCTGTTTACAAGTGTACAATGAATTTCAATTTCAATTGCATTAAAAAATGTCATGTATTTAAATTAAATCATTTTTTAATATTTTTTTTTAGTGTAACAAATTTTAAATGGTTAGTATTCTGTAGAAATTATTTTCAGGTAAATGAATATGAAACTATCTCTAAATAATAACTGATTTATTTGAATTAATTTCTTTTTTTTCTTTTATGAATAGTTAATGTGTACAGCACACAAAAAAAAAAAAACGGACCAACCTGAATAACTTCTGATCCTAATGATCGGATCTTTACGTTCTATGAATCAATCTTATTGGTTCTAGGAGGTGCCCTCAAATATGCTAATTAATTATAGTGCAGGCAATATTTTAAGTTACAAAATCAGATACAAAAACGTATTTTCTCTGAATAAACATACCTTTTTTTCGACATATTTGGATTTAAGACTACCAAAATATAAGGTGTAGCCGCAATCTGGTAAATATGGTTC
Source organism: Parasteatoda lunata (assembly GCA_949128135.1). NCBI lineage: Eukaryota > Metazoa > Arthropoda > Arachnida > Araneae > Theridiidae > Parasteatoda > Parasteatoda lunata. Next base: position 79,238,262 of record OX421980.1, read on the forward strand.
CAATAGCTTAGTCAGAGGAGCAGTACAAAGTTTGGACAGCTTAATGTTAATTTCACTTTTTGCATATTTCGCAATACTTCCAGAACTCTTTAAACGAACTAAAAAAAATTTAACACAATTATAAATTCATTTATCAGAAGATAATTTCATGCTAACAAAATAACTTCTGGTAAATTTTTATTATTTTATTCAATAACAGTGGAAAAATTTCAATAGTAAAATGCACAATTTTTTACATCATTTTAAAAAAAGTAATTTTACATAGAAAAATACAAAGTTTGAGAAAAATCGGTCGAAATTTAAATATAGAAATCGAAATTTAAGTATATGATTTTTTTAATGCGTGCTTTTTTTTTTTTTTTTGATGGATTATTTCTATATAAAGTACCATGCAGGCAAAATATAAAATTTGAGCAAAATCGGTCGAATAATTGAGCTACAAAACACACATTTTTTTAAATTTCATATCTCAAGAGCTATTCAACCAATGCCATACAAATGATGTATTTTTGCTATTTAAAACTGCATAGTTTAAAATAATATAAAAATTTTATACCTTACAAATCATAAATTTTTTCGACTATTATTGAAAAAAATAATAATAAGTAATTTTTGAAAATTATTTTGGAAAATAATTTTTGAAAATTATTATGATGGAATTTTCTTTACTTAAACCAATTTTATAATTATGTGCAAGAAAATTTCGATTCTCAAAAGTTCTTAAGGCATGGAAAAATACACAAAAAGTAAACGTAGCATTAAAGAGTTTAAACTTACCACTGCTCTCTTACCTATACCCTTCCCATGTTTTGAGGGTCAAGAATTGTGAGAAACAAAGTTTTTTTTTTTTTTTTTTTTTTTTTTTTTTTCAGAGAAAGCACGATTTTGTGTCTCATGTCGTAACTTAAAATAATAACTGCACAAATTAATTAACATACTTTGCTTAAGGTTGAATTCTAATAAGTGAAAATTCAATCATTCAATCAAAAGATTTTCAAAGTGTTTACTTTAAGTTTAGTGTACAGCACGCTAGCCTTCACGATTAAAAAAAATTACTTCTAAAGAGTCAAGATTGAAAAATGCGCAAAGCTATAAATTTACCAACAAATTCTAGAATTAAGAAACGAATTGAACATTTTCACTTTTTTTTCAGTTTGCGGTAATATAATTTATATTTATCTCAAATTTCACAATTGGAAATTCCGAAGTTTATTATAGTTAATCATAAATTTGCTGCCATTTGCTAATACTTTTAAGAGCTGTATGGATTTAGAAAGTCGAAGAAAAAGGGCATTTGTAAATTTTAATTATAATTTTTAAAGAGATTTTAACAGAGCTTTTATGGTTTACTGTTTTTTAATAATTACACGAAAGAGTTTGGTGTCCCTTCTGCTCAATACTCCAAGTCCGTATTTTAAATTAACAGAATTAAATTAGTAAGCTAAAATAGATATTTTAAATAAACAACAAATCGGCAAGATAAAATAAGATGAATAAAATATAATATCAAAATTTATATATAAAACAAGCTTTTAAACTATCTCTTTAAGGAACACTTTTCCTTCCTTCTTTGGTTTACTTGATTTGAAACATACTTCCGGTGAAATCGAGAAGTTTCAATTCCAAGAGTCGTGTGCCGAATGGCCAGTGCCGGATTACCCATTGGGCCAGACTGGGCCACGGCCTGGGGCCACAACTGATAAGGAGCCCCCTTAAAAAGAAAATTGAAAATGAATTTTAAAAAAATAAGAAAAACAATGATTTTTAAAAAAAATCAAAATTTCAAATATATTAAAATTTCAAATATATATTAATAAAATACGATAATTTTTTTACATAATTATTACATAATTTTTTACATATTTATTTATTACTTATTTTAGTTATTATTTATAAGTATTATTATAGTTTATGTATCATAATATTTATCAATGTTTTTTAAGTTCAAATTTGTCCTTTTGATTTGCGCGCGAAAAAATTGAAAGCAGTACTATAGCGAGCTGAGACTTGTTTAAACAAGAAGCAAAGAATTAAATGTTGTTGACATTATTGAGACGTTTTAAATGAAAAAGAAGTTATTTAGTGCCTCAACTAAAGTGTCTCATAATTTTTTTAGTGTTTTATAATTGTTTAGTGTCCGTAATTCTATTTGATCAATAAATAATTACAAAATATTTTACTAAAAGTTTGTTTATTGTTTTATAAACTCTAAAAAAACTCATACAACTCGTCACTTTCAATCAAATTTTATATATTGACATTGTCACTGTTTAAGAGGCTCAGGATATTACTTTTTTTATTTTAAATATGCTTTCTTGAATGAAAAGATATATAAATACTTTTATATTTTAATAAAAAAAAATATACGAGAAAAAAATTTAATCTAAGGGCCCCAAAAATTTGAATGGCCTAGGGCCCCGCGCACGCTTAATCCGCCCCTGCGAATGGCGCATATTAACGAAGAACTCTGACCTCAGAAATTTCGTACCGAAACAGAGAGATTCGGAAACGAGAACTTCTATATCAGTAGAATTTCCGAAGACAGCGTAATAGGTCCCGGGGCTTTATTACTCCACGGAATCTAATTCCAATCGAAATGATGATCTCGTGACGTCATAATATAAAAATGCTAGTATGGCGTATTGCAAACTCTTGATTCCTCCCGCAATTAAATTACGATTCGAAAGATTACAAATTCCACTCCAGTAGGTTAAACAGTAAACAAAATCTCTATTCCGTAACAGAATGGCAGAATATATCATTATTTTTTAAATTCTGATATATTAATTTTAATATAAAATGTTTCAAAAATTAAAAAGCTTTCTGGATGTTTTATATTTTTCATTTAATTGCTGAAACAGAAATAGTATAAATAATTATTTTAAGCAGAAGAAATACGTATTATAATATTTAAATACATACCGCTGATATCAGAAAATCATGAAATTAATTATAAAATTAATAGCGAAGCTAATTGTTGAAACTGCATAAATATAAAAATGAAATAAAATATCGATGTATATTGATATTTTAAGTCATTATTGTAACATATAAATCAATTGATAAATTTTAAAAATTATTGAATTTAAAGAATGTCCTTAAAGTAGATCGTATTTTTTCTGTCTAAAATATTTTTACTATTTCTCTTCCAGCAATTAAGTGAAAAGTATAGAAAATACAGAAAACTTTTTATTTTTTGACGCTTTTTATAATAAGAAAATAAAAGTGATATATTCGAATTTAAAAAACAACAAGAATGATTATAACTTCTGCCATTCTATTACGAAATAGAGCTTCCGTCTGCTCCTTTACCTAATAATAAATTCACCCCAGAATTTATGTCCAAGAGGAATCAAATGTTCGTAATACGCCATACTGACATTCACGGATTTGTAACGTTACGAGAGCAACATTTCGACCAGAATAAGATTCCGTGGAGTGGGTAATAGAGTCTGTGGCGTAACTACCATTACAAATATTAAACATCAATTCATTAGCTTATAAGAAACGCTAACTCTATTCAATGTAGGGGTACCTTTAGTTAAAACATGGTTGACTTTGTCGAAAGATCCCATCCAACACATTGAAAAGTTGACTTGCTATTTGTGATTGCGTCATTTGTCCTCCTCGCGCTGCTGGTTCTCAGTATCATTTACACACAACGGGACTCTGCACGCACTCAATTGCCAATAGCAACACAGGAAAGACCACACACACACAACCGTGAACTTAATACAGTTCTCACGACAGACCAAACCCTCAAAACTTGGCCAACTTAATACAGATATCACCACAAGTGCTCAAAATCCGATAAACTTAATGCAACTATCCCGGTCTTTCACAAATACGGCAACTAGTGGTATCCGTTCATCGAATTCTATTTCTGATAAAATTATGGTGAGGGAGTGTTGTGTCGTAACTATCACTACATATATTAAACATCAACTCACTAGTATATAAGACATGCTAACTCGATTCAATCTTGGGGTACCTTTGGATTGAACAAGGTTAACATAGTCGAAAGATCTTATTCCCACATTAGTAACCTGCGGACGGTAAGCATGTAAACTCTCTTTACACACATAGTATCCCCACGAGATTTTGAACGCACTGATTGGCTTTCTCGGCACTGCCTTCTCTTACGTCTTTTTGTAGCTCCTCCCCAATAACATTTCTCCGTAGTTTGTTCCCAAAATGTAAATCAATCATAAATCAGTTCCAGTATATTTCTCATACTAATTTTAAGACAAATGTTAAAGTTTTGTTCGAAAAATTAAACAGCGTTATTAATTGTATTTTAATAATAACACATTTATTTAAATCTAATTTGCTTCAAATTTTAGGCTAATATTTTTTAATATTAATGTTATGAATTTTAGGTAAATGCAAGATAAACAATCATGTTTTGATAAAACATCAAATTAGTATAATAATAATTATTAAACATAAATTAAAGTTTTATAAGCTAGCTTTTATGTAATATATATATATATATATATATAAGAATTGATTAATATTCAAATTGAATAGCATTGTGAATATTCTTATGCACTTAAATATTAAAATCTCTTACTTAAATTTATTAAGTATGATTACAGAACCACTCAGTTAAATTTGAATTTATTATATGAGATTTTAAAATATATACAAATAAATTTATAAAATTATGTTTGATTATTTGAAAAAGATTTTATCATATCTTAGAGGAAAATATTCTTAAATGTTAAAAAAATGTAATTATAATTCAGCAAAAAATTGTAGAATTTTTCAAAAATTTCCTTTACATTTCTCCTGCGGCACTTTCATTAACGCACTGTGGTGACAAACAAATAATTTCCTGCAATTAAATAATAAAAAAATATTTACAATCCAATAGAAATGTACTAGAATTAACAGAGGGAATTTTTTGCAAATTTATTCTTTAATTTCTCATGGTATTAATTTAATGGACAATTCATAATCATTAACTTTTATTTTGATGGGAATTATGCAATCAAAAATTAATAAAATAAGCATCTTAAAAGACAATTACTTGATTTCTTAGATGTCAATAAATAGTTTTTCGGTATTATAAAAATTTAACAAATTAAAACATTACAAAATTTAAAGCATTAAAAATGTTATAAATAAGTAGGCATAATGCAGATTTCTTAGTTTAATTTATAATAATAGATGGCGCCACTAATAAATATTAAATTAAAAATTTTATAATTTAATTTTAGTAATCCACAAGAAATAAATAAAATATTAATTTAATACGATGAACATTATTTTAATTAAATAAATATCAAGTGAAAACTATTCAGTTTTATAGTGAGTATAAGAATTAAGCAAGGCAGTTAAATTCGATTTTAATGTTATTCAATAAATTAGAGGGATATTAGCTTAATAAGAATTCATGCATGTAATAACCATAAATTTAACGAAAAAAGCATTTCTCATAAAAATTAAATACAAAATTTTTCTTAAAATAACTAAACTAGTTATTTACCTACAAACAAATATTTCTCCATGAAGTTTGGAAGTTCTAGAATTCTATTTCGTATTGGTAGGTTTCCCAAATTCCATTACCTACTTGTTGCAATCGTCTAAATTTAGAACATTGCTTCTAAGGGTAATGGTATTTGAGGAAATATTTTTTACTTCATTTTTAAATGAAAAAGGCAGTTTCTCTGTTCAAAAAAAAAATGACATTTCAAGTTTGTACACAAAAGTTGGAGTATAAAAATTACTCTATGCTAAAAATAACAAACATGGCAGAATGAAAAAGCCATACGTCACAGATGGCGTTGCCGAGAAAGCCAATCAGCGCGCTCAAAATCTCTTGGGGATACTATGTGTGTAAAGAGAGTTTACATGCGGACGGGGAATGAACACGAATACTTCGATGGAATTTACACATTGAAAAGTTGACTTGCTATTTGTGACTGCGTCATTTATCCTCCGTCATTTGTCTTCCTCGCGCTGTAGCTTCTCAGTCTTATTTACACACAATGGGATCCTGCACACACTCGACTGCTAGTAGCAACACATGAGAGACCACACACACAACCATGAACTTTAATACAAGTCTCACCACAAACGCTCAAACTCCGGTGAACTTTATACAGCTTTCCCGATCTTTCTCAAATACGGCAACTAGTGGTATCCTTTCATCGAATTCTATCCCTGATAAAATTCTTTTGAGGAAGTATTGGGGCGTAACTTCCACTACAATTATTAATTATCAATTCAATAGTATACAAGACATGTTAAGTAGATTCAATCTTCGGGTACCTTTAGAGTGAACAAGGCTGACACTGTAGAAAGATCCTATTACCATAGAGCCCCTTGTCTACACCTAAACCAAAGGAATAAGCAAATAAAAAAACATCATCCAAATCCGTCGATAAATAATAAAAAGTTACATTAAGTTACATAATAAAGTTACATAATAAAATTGTTCATTCAGAGAAATTAAGTTTTTGTGTTTGATTTTGTATCCTAAAGTATCATCTACACAAATATTTTAGCACGAAAATAAGGTATACTTAGAGTTCAAATGAGGATAGGGTATACTTCGTGTTCCTTCAGAATAAAGTAAAACGCCTTGAATAAAGCAAGCACATCATTTATGCACATGCTTTGTTTTATTCATCAGGTTAGTCCGACGAATCATTAAAATTGCATCTTATTACGTGACAAGCCAATCTGAAGATCAAAATTTATCAAGATGTTCTCTTTTTTTTCCTTCTTGCAGTGCATGTGGCAAATTTTGTTCTGTGGATGGTGTGTTAAATATAAATATGAACAATAACAATCCCGAGCTCTTGACCGAATTATTCTACTACCATCAAAATCTGCCCCTAGCTTATTCCAAAAATAAGAAATCGACGCAAGATAATAACAGAAAATATAAAATCTAATATTATATAGCAGGGCTTTCCAACTGGCGGCCCGGGGGCTGCAATTGGCCCGCTAAGCCTTTTTTTGTGGCCCGCAAACTAAAATATATTAGTTGTCATTTTTTTGCGGACAATTTTCGTAAAAAATCTATCTGGGTTTAAAATACTTTTCTCGTTAATAAAAACCTAAATTCTTCATTTCAGTGAAATTTAAAATACCAACGGTGCAAAGAAATTTATTTCTCAGGTTTTGCATCCAAGAAAATATTTATTCAATTACAAAAATAATCGTGTATATTGCTCTTTTTTTATTTCATCATTTTCTATTTTGTGAATATAATTTAGCTTGTACGTATCAGAAATTTTCTCGAAGGAATTATCCGATTTAACTTTTTGAAACCACTCATTTTGGACGAAAATATTTACACTCACATTTGTAAATTTTAAATTTAAAATGTAAATATCAATTCTCTAGTGGTTGCAGCAGACAAACCTCAATTTTCTCATTGAATATTTTGGGTGCTATATGTAAGTTTTAATACCAATTTTTTTAAAGTTTTATATATTGACGATTAGATGTCTGTTGCACATTAATTGTTTAATGCATAGGCGCACAATAAAGTTATTGTAACCCAAATTTTTATCATTTATTTAAATTTTTTTAAAAATATTATTAATAACAATTAAATAATTTTAAAAATATACTTCCTATTTTAATTTGTAATTCAATACTCTTGTTTTGTACAACTTGGTAAAAATCTGACAGTAATATTTAATGTTCCTTCAAACATAAGAGTCCTACAAAAATTTTTGATAAAATTGCGGCTCGCCATTTGATTTGTGTTTTTAACTGTGGCCCCCGGCCTCATGTAAGTTGGAAACCCCTGTTATATAGCATCAAAACAAATTCAAAATTATAACACGGCGAACGCTAGATAATATTAGTTTGTATAGAGTCTAACGTTAAATAATACTAAGAAAACAGTGAACATTTTGCATTTTTCTAATATTCGAAAGTTCTGCAAGATAACGTAAGATTTTCTGGTTTTCTGATGTTATCTATTGGGTTGCTCGGAAAGTAATTTCGTTTTTTTCGGGAAGGGGGGGGGGAAATGAAAGACAATTTTCGTATAATGAATAAAGATTTTATTAAATTATATATTGGCCATTCTGGTCCAACGCCTTTTGCCATCTTTCCGGCATTATCAGGATTTCACGCCCATAAAATATTTGGTCTTTGCTAGCAAAAAACTGATCCAGGTGATTTTTGACCTCTTCATTTGAAGTAAAGGTTTTTATAGTCCAAAACATTTTGCAGCGACCGGAACAAATAATAATCCGAAGGTGCCAGATCTGGAGGATATAGTGTGGCAGTTTATCCCATTCAATCTGTAAAAGCTTTTGGCGAGTGACCAAACTTGTATGAGGTCTCGCATTATCTTGGTGGGACACTATACCCTTTCTGTTGATTATTCAGATCTTTTCTGTGGAAGTGCATCATTCAGTTTGTCCAGCTGACGACAGTATACTTCCGAATTAATTGTTGTGCTATCCGGTAAAAGCTCAAGAAAACTATTCCTTTAAAATCCCACCAAACAGACAGCATTACCTTTTTTTGATAGATATTGGATTTCGAAATGCTTTGAGCCGGTTCATCTTTTTTGCTCCATGATCTCTTGCGTTTGACATTGTTATAGACAACCCATTTTTCGTCCCCAGTAATGATGAGCTTCAAAAATGGATCATTTTCGTGACGTTTGAGAAGCGAATCACAGATGTCAACACGACGACATAAATTTCTCTCCGTGAGAACATGGGGAACCTATATATGGAGCTTCGAAGTTAAACCCAGACCTTTCAAGTGGCCATAAACGGTTGAATTCGATAAATTTAACCTCTCATCGATCTCACGTGTTATTATTCGCCGATTCGCATTAACTAATGCCTTTAGCGTGTCTGTATCAGGTTCAACCGGCGTTCCAGAACGTGGTGCATCTTCGACATGAAAATTGCTGGATCGAACCTATGCAAACCAGTTCTGGCACTGGCGTACTGTCAACACACCTTCTGCATACACATCGGTTCATTTCTTTCTGGCATGAACAGCATTTTTGCCTTTTCTATAGTAAAAATGTAAAATATGACGAAAAAGCTTATTATTGCTTTCCATATTTAAAAGGGCACCTACCAAAATTTACTGCGTAGAATTAATTGAACTTTTTCACGCTCAAACCTTGCTTATATCAGCTCTCAAAACATATAATGATAATGCGGCTTAAGTGTGAAGTTGGGTTCGAAAAAATACAATTAAGTCCTCTGTCGGAAAGCGAAATTACTTTCCGAACAACCCAATAATATTAGATTCTACTTGAGTAGTTACGTGTAAAATTTACCATTCTTAAGAGTACAATTTACAAGCTCCAAAAGTTCGTGAGCTGACAATGAATTTGAGAAAATTAATATCACAACATAAATACGATGTAATGTTAGCCATGCTGAGTATTATCCCTTTTTTTGGTTATATTTTTGTCAAATATCATTATTTATTATTTTTTAAGTGCATCATGGATGGTGTTTTCTGCACTAGTGAGCGCTTCAAGCTTTTGACAGCCTATATTTCCGGGTTATTAGGTGTGTTTTGATGCCATTTGGCTTACAACGTGATCATTGTGTTTTGAGACTCTCCTGAGTATTATTTCGTGTATATGTGTATTTGTTACCTGATTTATTATATGTGTTTAAATTAAGAATCGTTATAAGAATTTCATTTGAAGAGCTGTCATTTCAAGACGTAAGAATTGTCATTTAATAAATAAGTACTTTATATACGTCGCACTAGAGCTGCACAATGGGCTATTGGCGAGTTTAACGAGGACCGATACCACGCACCCTCGGTGCCTACGCAGGCTGATTAAAGTGGTCACCCACCCGCTTACTGACCGCAGCCAATTGTTATTCGAAAAAAGAGTTGTTATAAAACTCTTCTTATCTTGTAAACATTATACTAACTTCGAAATTTAAACATAAATTCGTAAAATGAGCTTAATCTCGCTGCTCGAACAATATGCTAGCACACATACCTGATAGTGCACGGCTTGCACCAAGATCAAACAGTAATAAAAAAGTAAAAAGAGGCCAAATCAGAACTGCCAAAAAAAGCGAGTTCCTTTTTAATCTAGAAACCATGTGACCTTTTTTAACAATACATCTCTAAATAACTTTCCCGTGATAACATTAAAATTACTTTATATCTTTAATCTTATGAAATACATCACATTTGAGTTTAGAAATTAAATAATTTATTTCTTTTATTAAAAACAAAATTATCTGTTTGAAAATACCGCCTTACAGAATATGTTGTAGTAAGCAGTTATATACTTTCTTGCCAGAAGTAGAGCTGGTCAAGAGCTGGAGATTGTTGTTTACATTTACATTGAAACCATCCATACTGCCATACAAATGAAAAATCAGCGCAAGTGACAAAAATTCAAAATTTAGATTGTTATACATTTGGCATCTTTTTATGGTAAGCTACATATTGCAAATAAAATAAAAAATTCAAATTTTTTTTTTGTTTTATCAGTTTTTTTATATTTTATTTTAGCATTCATAGCAATAGAAGGAAAATAGTTGTCACACCATTTGTCTCTGAATCAGCCGTGAATCATTTACGTTGCTTTCTCAATTGTACGGCAATAAAGCATATGATTGCAGAGTCTTCCGAATTCTATTTGTGTTCGTTTTGTTGAAAGATAAATTAAAAGAACTCGTTATGTTGTAAACACAAGTATAATAATATTGTATGGCGCGCTTTTCTAAGCTTTGGTGTAGAAAGAAATCGGAAGTATTAACCCGGAAGTTCTACGACAAATGTGAACTACTAGCGCCATCTCTGCTTAAATTTACACGGCTGTCTATCCATATTCACATTAAAATTTATTGAATATATATTTATTTCATCGATTACGAAATCGCTCGATCAGCATGTGTTTTGGTTTTGTGAGCAGCGCGAAACTGAGTTTTATAGTAAATAAATCATAATGAACATTTAAGTAAGATTATTTTTAGATCGTTTCATTCATTAAAGTGATTAAGAATCAGAATTTTCATTGTTTCAGTTTAACTAATAAACTGTAGCTGCGTGTTTCATTCGCTGAATAAAAGTATTTTATCCTTGAATTTTTAGATGTAAGTTTTTTTTAAGGGAGTGGCTGCAATTTGTTTCTCTTTATTTAAAATATTTTTTACGTATTTGATCACAGTGTTTATTTGCTTATTTTACAATAGAAAGTTTTATTTAGTTTTTTAAATATGCCGCTTGAAAATGTATTCATTATTGTCATGATGTACTATTTGTAAACATTAGTCTGTTGTTTTGATATCAGAAATTTGTCTAAGATTTTATATAATAGGCTATTTTAATTTATTTTTTATTGATAGTATTGCGGTTAAAGGATAATGTTTTGTATAACGTGTTTGTTTGAAGTTTAAATGCCTATGGGAAAAAGATGAACAAGTTTGTTTACCTTGTGTTCTGTTAAGAAGATAAATATGCAGATTGCATGTTATTTGTAATTTTTCATGTTATAATTGTTGCGATTGCTACTGAGATTTTTTTTAGTTAAAGCGACGCAGGGATATATCCGTTCTGTGATCTGTCATGCTAACTAAAATGTTGAAGGTTCTAATGGATTTTAAATTTACTATTTTTTTTATAAAAAAAAAAAAATTAGAGGTTACGAGTTATATTCTTCAATTTCTGTGCTTCATATGCTGTGTTGTTTCGTTTTATTTTCTCCTGGGCCACTGCACGGAAGTTGTCAAGACTTGTCACTTATTTCGACATAGATCACGCTCTAGAAATATTCCAGTTTTTCTAAATTGAAATCATCGACACATAATCTGAACCTGCACTTCATTAAAACAGGAAGATTTCTGCATCATTATCTGTGGAGAATGATCACTAAATCTTGGCAACTTCTGCGAAATGGCCCAGAAAATCAACAAAAAAAAAGACAATTAAATCTATCACAGAATGGGACCAACACGAAGGACACTTTACTAACTTGTAGCAATCCCCAGGTAAAACTTAGCATGTTTTTATAAGCAAATTTGCAAGTTTAAAACATATCTGGCGCTTTGCGATTGTAGTTGATTACAATAACAAAGTATTCTCTTTATAATCACCCATAATAAATAGCTTTCATTTAAAATAAAGATAATAAATGAGCTTTGTGTCACAGAGCTAGTGTACAGTCTTCATTCTAGACCTTAAAAAGGGCAGAGTGCTAGAAGCTGAAAAGTGCACTATTTTCCTATTAAAAAAAAGTCATTGTTTACAAATATTTGCATAACTTTTAAGACACCCAAAATATACTCTGTTTTTTTAATTTTATCATAACAAAAATCTTATCTTTTTTAAAAATAAGATTTAAATTAAAAATAATTCTTCAGTTTAATTCGCTCACAGTTTTAAAATTGGAGTGATTCTCGAATTTTGAAAATTTTGCATGTTATTATGATAACTTATTAAACATATTGGAATTTTAAAAACAATGTAAAAATGATAATTAATCGTAATAACTGCAGAAAAAATGATCGAAAATTAATGTGGACTTGCGAAGGAATTCTCCCAAGTCAGACATGTGAAAAAGTGTTTACTAAAATATGAAATTCGTTAGCCATGACATTATATTAATTACAATGAAATTGAAAAAACCACAAGGAAATCGTCAAAAAACGACCAACAACTGCCAAAGAAGGATCCACATATGATGTGGATTTACGGCAGAATCAATCTATATTGAGAATTTTGAAAATTGATTCCTTAAGTCTAAAAACTCTTGTCGTAGTAACATTGTATTCAAATTTTCAGAATAAGAAAAAATAAGTAGGAATTGCCATAAACAGTGACAATTATGGAATCGCCGCAAATCGTGATAAGTCAGAGTGATAACTCAAATTTGAAATATAATCGTTTTAAATCTTATGAAATAGATACAAAAACCATATAAAAATAAGGCCGATAAAATTATAAATACATGCCAAAACTACAGTGGAAAGTCGCGTATCCGGAATCGGCGGGACTTCCCAAAGTCCGGATATTCGATTTTTTCGTGTAATAGACCCTCAAGGTAAACAAAGCTTAAAATGATCTGAATCTAAGAAGCAAAAAATTAAACATTTTTCGGGCAATAATGTTTTAGTATTAGAATGATATCTAATCAATCAAAAACAAAATATTAGAAAATAAATAATTATTGCTATTATAAAAATAAATATAGAAATCGAAAAATATTAATTGTTCTCTCCGCCATTTTGAACTAGAAGGATTCAAGCAAGGAGGGGAAATTCCTGTCATTCACTAAGGTGGGTAGGTGGAGAAGAAAATTCATTTCCTCCTTATTTCTCATTCAAGTTGAGGGCGGGGCAGTGACAAATTCTTATTTTCTCTCCCATCAGTGGCTATCAATCAAGCATAAAGGCAGGGCATGCTGATTGGGTTCTCTTTATTTTTTCTTTTGTGACTAAAGGGGATTCCCCCTCCACTTTAATGTTTGTTGTGCTTACACTTTTTCACAGTATTTCTTCTTCCCCTAACACTCTTATAAAAGGTTCCAGGAAATGCCTCTTTTACTAGCCAGCTACATAGGAAAGAAGAGGTGGAGGGGACTTTGTTGTGCTGCTTTGAAAACAAATCCCTCCCCCCTTTCCTGCATTCCAAAGGAGGAGCGTCACTAATGGTATGGTCTTGGTAGATCTTCTGTTCCCCTTTCTGTTGATTTATGGGTTCAATGCATAAATCACTAGAAGCTAAGAAAGGAAAAACCTGTAAAAAAATCTCTTTTTTTTTAAGAGAGGGGAAGGGGAAGAAATGTTTGTTTCTTTTGATTGTTAAAAAGTGTCCGGGAAATCGACTCTTCCAGAAAAAGGACGTTACACTGTATTAGGCTTTCGAGAGTTCTTGCCGATACATTATCTAGTATGACAGAATTGACATGGACATTCCGAACGACTTAATATCATCCAATGATGGGAAGTTATAATGGAATTTGTATTAAAAATATCAGTGTTTGAAAAAATCAATAAAATGATAAGTAACTTCCTAAAAACCTATAAAAAATGGTGTCGAATTGTGATTGAATCGTCATGAATCAAACGCATAAAATAGTTATAACTCAAATTCAAATTTGGAATATCGCATTAAGCATATCGTTATTTGAGAGCCCTTAAAAAGCCATCTTCAAACACCATGAAATTGTAATAGAATCGAACATATCGAGTAGTGATGACGCAAATTTGAAACTTGCACGTCGTTACAACAGTATATTAAAAATATGGATTTTGAAAATCCATGAGAAAAAAGCTGCAAAAAATGACTGTGTACAAAAAAATTATCATCAAACAATGTAAAATTACTATAGAATTGTCACGAATCAAGCACATTAAATAGTGATGACTCAAATTCGAATTTCGAACATTGTATCTTATTATCTTTTAAAAATTAAAAAAAGCATGAAAAAAAATTCTGTGTCGAAGGAAACATTTGTTTCTAAAGCAGTTTTAAAATGAAAAAGTAAAAACGCCTGCACTTCCAATGAACAAAATAAAGAAGTGTAAGTTAGAAGAAACTGATCAATCAATCTTGACAATTGTGCAGCTGTACTGGTTTGTCCCCACATTTTCCTCTCCAGTTTGACCATAAATTAGCCACACCCTTTTGACACTGAAACTACCACTTGGGGTACAAAATGAATTCTATCCCTTTTGCTAGTTTTTTTATTCAGTGTAAATTATACTCTTGTTTTGTTATTAGTAATTAACTGTTAATCTTTTTTTGTTGTTAATTTATAGCTTGTTTTTTTATCATATTTAGTTATTAGTTTTTTCTTTTATCATTATTAGTTGTTAGCTTATAAGAAATATATATTGTTATTTCAATTATATAGATTATTATTTTAATTAATGAAATTTCTTAGGATCGGACAGTTTTAAATAATTTCAGAAATTAACAGTATAATTGAATTATCGTAATAAATGGACGCCATATGGGAATTTCAGAAAGAGATCCGAAATTTGGCAAATTAATTTCGTCGATCCCGTGAGTGCCGGATTTGGGGTCCTATACTGTATATAACTGACCAAAAACCTATCATAAAACAACAAGAAATTGTGATAGAATCATCACAAATCGACTACATCCAATGGTCATAACTCTAATTTGAATTTCAAAGGTCGTGATAACATCGTATTAAACATACGGGAATTTAAAAAACTCTGTAACATTGTTGGAAAAATTATAAATAATTTCCAAAAAAACAACCATCATCAAATGCTTCATATATGTGATAGCTCAAGTTCAAAATAAACAAGTCTTAATAACATATTAAATATATTTGAATTTGAAAAACCTCAGAGAAACGATTGCAATAAATGATTAGATACGGCCGAAACACGATTTATTTCTGCCAAAAAACTGACCAGGAAACAATATGGGTTTACCAAGAATCGGCGTTAATAGGCTGTTTCCACCCCCTTTAATCTATAATAAGCATCTGAATACCCTCCTGTGTATTCAGATGCTTAATGCATGCGGGTCAGATTTTTTTTCATTTAAAGGGCAAACGGGGCACTCAGCAAAACTAGTCTAGAATAAATTCTGAGTGTAGGGCACTCTGAGAAACTTCAACTTTCTAGTTGTAAGCATTTGCGTGACTGCTACTCTCACACATTATTCACACACATAATTCAAACTCACACATTTTTCAAATTAATCCTTTTGCATTAGACTTGAACCAAATAGTTGCACTTCATCTTATCTATTTTAGCTTTATAGCTATTTTAGCTATTCGTGTTTTTCTGACTTATGTTAGCTTAAGTCAGCTTATGATATGTCACTATTGTATTTAACTATTAACACCAATAATTTTTTTTTTGTAGATGGTATAATTGTAAGAGTCAAGTACTGCAATCTTTTGAAACTTTTATCTACAGTTTAAAGCATTATCAAAGCATCTAAACATGGCTAACTTAAGAAGACATTTTAATTTTACAAAATCTTCAATAAATCAAGAGCGAGATATGTCATTTCCCATTTCATCTTCTGGCAAATCATCTTATCGAGATTTTGACAAAAATAATTTAATGAATGATATAAGAAATTGTCTAGATGTTTGCTGTTGTTACATTCAGGTATGTAAGTTATTCTCATTTTAAAATTTGTATCTATTAAATATTTCATATCTATAAAGTCTCTTATAGAAATAAAGTTTTATTTAGGATTTTTTCGATCAAAAAATTTTTACTGATGACTGTAATCATTTTATACTAAAGCATTATAGAATCATTATTAAGACCTTCACTAAGCTTTCATCATCTTTCCAAATGCAATAAAATTGTGAATATGGCAAAAAAAATAAAAAAATAATGCGTTTTGGCTGAAGTATTGGGAAATAATTTTTTTCTGCAGAAAAGAAAGATATATGTTCCCCCCAATCTTAAAATTAAAAAAAGGGAGAAGGAAAAAATATGTCTAGGGGATTTTTTCTGAATAAATCTACAATTTTTTAGATATGTTGCATAGTTTTAGGGATAGTAAGATGCATTTTATCATGGATTTGTTTTTGCAGAAAAATGTTTTCTAGTGATGGTAACGTATAACATAATGTGTCTTCAGGTTGTAACTAAAATTTAAGAATATATATTTATCTCTTTCTTCTTTCCTTTGAACAAATGGATGTGTTTTTTGAAATTATAATAAAGCTTGCATATTAGAATAGCCTTTATTCCGTTAATGTTTAAAATATTAACTATGAAGAGTTCAAGATTGTTCAGTCAGGCTTGTGTATGGAAAATTTTTTGCATTTTAAAAATATACAATGTATTTTATTATTGCTATCATGTAACTTCTAGCTTTTTAATTTTTTTATTGTTGTTTAATAGACTTTGAACTCACTCTGTGGAGCAGGCTCTTCTTTAGCAAGGAACTTGTTTCATACTGTGCGTGAAGTACCTGTCTATTACAATGTATCTCTTCAGTTTCTATCTGTATGGGAAGAAATAAGCAAGGCTACTGCTGGTGCTAGTGCTGCTGTAAAAACTGAAACACTTATGATGCTGCAGGAGATTTTAAATGATTTAGAAATGGGAACCAGTGAGGCTAACATTGAAAACACTATCGCTGAAAGTTTTCAAGTAGGTTTTTTTCATGGTTATTTTACTAAATTTTTGTTGAATTAGTGTTTAATATGTGAGGTACTTAGAAACAAGTAAGGGTGGCAGAGAATACCTGGAATTATCGGGGAAATGCTACTGAAAAACTGGAATTAGCAAGGAAATTTGCCTTCCACTCTAGGAATTTGCAATGTGAGATGAACTGATTTAATTATTCTATTTCTACAATTCAGAATTTGTTACCCCACTTTTAAGCAACATTATTCCGTAGAGAACCAATTATCCGGGATGCTCGGGACCATCGCTATCCCAGATGTCTGAATTTCCCGGTTTTCTGGATCGTCCAAAAAGTGTCGTTAAGGGATGTTTAATCGAAACCAAATTACAAGGAAAAAGTGTAACACATTTAAAAGTAAGAAAAAAAAGAAAATCTCTCATAAATTTAACAAAAAAAAAAAATTGTAGAAAAATAACATTTAAAAGAATAGAAAAATTTGCAAGACAAGAAAAACAAGTTTAAAAAAACGATAGGTAAAAAAGGTACTAACATAAATATTAAAACCCGCAACAAGGCAGGATATTATAAGATCAAAGGAATTAAAAAAAATAAATAAGTTAATGATAAAATTTATGAATAAAAAGAATTAATTTATTGAGTACAAAATTTATCATCAAAAGAAAAAAAAAACTCAAAGTGGAATCAGAAAAATAAAACTGCAATCTGCTTCATAAAATAATCCAATCATCTGCTATTAGTAATAAATAATTGTATGTTTAAATTAATAAATAATCTTTTATTTTTTTTATGAAAATACGAAGAATTTTAACGAAAGCAGATGTGATTCCTCATCAAGAAAGATTTTCAAATGATACTGCACTTCTAAAGAATCAGAATTTGTTCAAAAGAATAAAATTGTTTTGTTAATTGATGTCAAGTAGATAAATATAATGGGTAATTAAATAAAAAACGTTCTGTTCGTAATAAATAATGTACTATCCAAAATTATAAAACAATTTGTCATAATAAATCAAGGATAACAAAAACTGAGTTAGTAAAGTGGATTTAAAATATTACTCTTGAGCCAGAAGTTTCAAATTCCTTAACTCTGACATCCAATTGACAATATTTAGAAACGGTTAAGAATAATGGAAGAATCTTGAAGATGCACCTAATGATGGTTGGCTTGGAAGAAAAAAAATTGGAATTTTTTTAATGCCCTATTTTTCGGGGGCAAATAACAGTATCACGAAAAACGTAAGAGTGAAATCCAATCTGATTGAGTGTCAAATTCTCTGACAATGACGATTCCCAGTTTGGGTTTTGGTTCGGTGAAATTGGGTTTTCCCCTGACATTACACTGATTTTTTTTTTTTTTTTTTGAATCTCGTTTTTCCTGACTATTCCCAGGGCTTACAAATCCGTTGTTTTACTTTTAGAGGATATCATTGTTCAATTTCCAAATTTTCATCCCAGATTTTAAATTTAACAGGATCCAAGTTTAAAAAAAGATTCATACTTATTTATTATTTTATTTCGCTTTTATTTTTTAAAACATCATATTCTTAGATGGAGTGGCAAAACTTTGTCGCATTTTTAATTGTATGTTCCCAATTTTTTTCTTCTTATTTAATCCACTTTTTTTAAAAAAAGGAAGAAACTAACCTCTCAAATTTAGATTCTAAGAGATGTTTTATAACTCTCTTTGGAGTCATTTAATGCTACCTTGATAGTTTTTGTATTTCCCCCCTTCTAGCACATCCTATTATGTTAATAATTTACTAAATTATAATTACAAAATTCTGATTATTTCTTAAATGATTAAATTCAGCTTAACTTTATTCCTACTTTATTATTGAATAAAAAGTAGCTGTATTTTAATTGTTTTCTTATTTCCATTTTACTTTTTCGTAGTATGGGGATATATTTTTCTTTTTTATTTCTCATCTTCTGTTCACTGATATGCCTGTGTAATGAATTTTCCCCACCCCCTCGTAAATCAAAGATAAAACAAAATCAGCATGCCACTCCTTTGAGTTTGATTGATGGCAGCTTATCAGAAAAACTATTCTTTCTGACATATAGGAGAAAATAAAATATTCATCCCTTCCCTACCCCCTCTGGATCTAAAGATTTTCAATGTCATGAAAGAAATGATGCTTCTCTGGGCAAAGGAGGAGAAAAATTTCCCCCTTCCCCCACATTTTCCTCTACTCAACTTAAAGGATGAGTCAAATTTCCGCTTTTTATCATAATCATTCTAATTTAAAATGGCTGGAAGACTGAGCAAAAATTTTCCTGGTTTTCTGGATATCGGATAAATGGTTCTCTACTGTATTGTCTTTTATCATTCATAAGTTAGACTTTTGAAATTTTTTAATAATAATAGTTTAAATTGAAGAAAAGTATACCACTTTTAGAGCAAATAATTTTTCAAAATTTCTCAATTTTCAATTTTTTTTTTGTGTTATAATTTTTTAATATTTATTATCTTACTGTTTCAAAAATTTTCCCTTCATTTTTTTCAAGTCTCAAGGATGTAGAGTTTTGATAAACTTTCATAAAGTTGCAAATCGTGCACAAAAAAAAAGAAAAAACAAACTGAAGTGTAATTTCTGAGCTTTAGGTACTCGTTACCAGTACATTAAAAAAAAAATAATAATTTTATTATTAGACATTTAATAAAGAAATGAATGCCCATTCTGGCATTCATTTCCTACTGCTTTTTAAATACTGCAAGGGAATTAAGAATGCTTGATTGCCTTGCTGATCAATTTATAAACAGTATTGTATGGCATGCTTTTAAGTTAAAGCATGCTGATAAATCTAATTCCAAGTTTTGCCAAGAAAAGCATGCCCAGTCTAAAAAGTTCTCATTTAAGTAACAAATGTAAAAGAAAATATCAACCATTTTATGAAGAAATAATTCATAATTGGCCTTCATGTTATAAAAACACATATGACATAGAAGATACTTCAATAAAACATTAAAAGAATTCAATATGAAATACTTCACATTTTCTCTCTGTTATATGCTAAAAAAAATGCTTCAATCTTTAAAATACACTTTCCACAAACAAATAAGAATGCTTAAAGATTATTTCTTATAAAACAAAATAAAAAAAGACATTCACAATTTTTCTAACTACGTGTAGAAAGAACTCCAGTCTATGGTCTTTTTTTTCCTGTTGAACTTAAGTATTGTATATCAAGTTTAAAGTCATCTTGGCTATCTTATGCACTAGATTACAAATATAAAATCATTTAGATTTTTCCTAATGACAGAAAAAGCACAAAATTTTTTTTAAATTTCCTTGGTAAGTAATTTGATAGTTTAAAGCCCTTTGCATGTGGGGACTCAGTTGTTTATGAATTATGTTTGCATTTTTTCTAATTTTAAATTTAATTTAGGTGATTGGTACTTGCCTCTCTTCATTTATTGAACTTCAAGCACAATTCTCCCTAACTACTTGGAAATCTTTGTCTAAACTGTCCAAAAACTTTACTAGTGATTCAGTGAGACATGGTCTGCAATGGAAATCATTGGAAAGGAATCCTTCAAAAATCTCAGTCAATACAGATTTGAATGCAACTATCAAAAAACATTTTTCTCATATATTCAAAGTTGGGAATTTGAAAACAAATGAGCCTACTGAGCATCAGCAATATCATTCCTCTCCTATATCTGGAGCTACAAATATGTCAGTATATTCACCATTTGGAACACCAGCTGTTACAGACAGTTCATCATCAAACTCTGTTTGGCCAACTCCAACTTCAATTTGGAATTCGTCAGACACTAAAACTGTTAATTATTCCAGATCAAATGGATCTCCTGAACAAGGTAAGATACCTTTTCCCTTTAGATTAAAATCGGAATGCATATTTTTATAATAAATTGTTTTTTTTAAGTAAGAAATTTTCCCCTCCTACTCATGTTATTAATATGTTATCAATATTTTTTTTAATCATAAAATAATGGTTTTCATTTCCAGTTGTTTTATTTATTTGACCTTACTTATTAACTTCAAGCTGTATCAATAGCTATATTTATAGGTGCTAAAAACTGGAAAATATGTTTACATTTAATGTGACACTTAAAGTCATTGGAGAACAATTCATAATTGAAGCAAGAGATTTACGATTGAGGAATCTGGCCTATGTTTTTGGAGGAGTTATTCCCAGGACCAGCATTTCTCTTATTATGATCACATTTTGTAAATAATGTTCAGTGAGCTTATTATTATTTCTATCTATTTAATTAAAAAAAAATCATTTATAAAGATAATTATTAAATAAATGAAGATTAAACAGAATTTTTGAGCATTCAAAATCTCAGTTTAGGATATTTGTATTATAGTAATAGATGAAAAGAACTTCTCGTAGTTTACAGGGCCTAATACAGGTGGATTTTACTTCTGTTTAGCTGTGCTTTCACAAAAATTATCCAAGCAGAATCAACACCTTCCTAAAAAGAATTTTAAAAAATTCCATTGACAATATTTTAATAAACGCTTGGCATTTTTCAGGAAAATAATTTGCCACACATACATATTTTGTAGGTCCCATGAACACTTGCAAGTTTTTTGACACGTACCCAACCTTTTCTTATTGGTATTCACGCAATTTGAAAATCAAATATCACGATTTATATTCATGCATTTTTCATTGTGATTCATATTCATGCTATCTAAGGGTCGCACATAGCCTTTTATATTCACAGGATTTAAAAATCTCATCACGATTAGCATTCACACGTTTTAAAAAATCATGCATTATAATACTTCTTGCTATTTAAAAATCACACATCATGATTTGTATTCACATGCTCTAAAAATTCATCTCGTTAGCAATTTTATAATGTGAGAAAAACAAAAAATACATGACTTTCTTCGGTTTTCATGCTCTAGTGAAAACACTTATTTAAAAGTTTTAGACTAGTTTCAGTTACTTAAAACACAGCAATAGTCTTTTAATTATAGGTTTCTATGTCTTTTAAAATATTCAAAGACCTTGTGCAAGAGTTCTATATTATACTGGCCAAACTGTAAGCTGATTTCCATATCAATAAATGTTAGAATTTCTAGGTTGTTAATGATACTTATTGAAATTAATAATATTAGCAAATACACATTTAATATTGATGACAACCTGAAAACACAACTTTGCATTTTTTTCAATGGTGCATCTTTTCATTTATTTATAGCATTTTATTCGATGAGCTATATAGAAATCTGTACTCAAAATTCAAATAGGCAGTTCCATTCAGCCATTGAGGAGTAATATATAAATAATACTGAGCTTTTGTATTCATAATTTTATAGATTTCTTATTAAAAATCTGAAGGCTGCATTAAAGGTAGCTGATGCCACTTAGATCTATCTCTAATTATGGTATATGCTCTAAGAAAATTAGGAATTTTATTTAACTATTTTTTTATTTCCTAGTGATAAGGTATGCGTAAAAATATAAGCAAAGAATAGTAATAAAGGTAGAAAAACAAGCATAAAAAATGTAATAAGGAGAATTAGAAGAAAGACCAAATTCATTACCCCAGAAACTCTCTAGCTTACCAGTGTCTTGCTATCTCTAATCAAATCATTGGAGTTTCTCACCCTGCTACCAGTGTGTTTTAATTCATTTATCTAACGTTTACTTCTGATTTACAATTGATGTCACACAAAAAAAATTAATCACTTAGTTTTTATTATGAATTTTTATACTTTTTAATAATGTTTTAAGATTCAAAACTGAAAGGTAATAATAAATGTCTGTGGTAGCATGTAGTGCTGATTTCTTATACTTAAATAAATATGAAGTTTGTAAAATATTCATTTTATTACAGATTTTTAAATGAAATTTAATTTCAGATCCACTAAATGGTTCCCCGAACAATATTGATTTGGATGAAGTCATAAACCTTTTATCTTGTGTTCCTGCTCAACAAACTGGAAGCAAAGCGAATAGTCAAAATTATTTATCAATGTGTTCAAACAGTGAACAAATGTATCATCTTCTACCAAAAGTTTCAGTGCCTCCCATCTCTCGTCGATTGAACTCTCATAGATCATGGACTAAAGAGCCGAGAGATCTATTTGGTAATGAGTCATGGATTTGGAGGATTGATAACATGAATTGTTCTGGACTTCCTAGGAATGAAGATATATTAAAGCTTTGTAATGAAGCAAACAAAGACATTCAGACTCATTGGGAAAATAAAGAACTACAAAAGTACTTTTTTTAAATTTATTTAGATTTTGTTATTATTTGATTTTTTTGCTTCTACTTATGCTACAAATCTGATTATTTCTTTAGATATTTATGAAGTTAATATAAATACTGATAGACTATTATTAAATTAATGCTTGTGTCCATATTTTGAAATGTAGTAAGTTTATTGCAATCTTTCATCGTTGCAGTAAAATAGCAAATATTGTGCTATTTTAAAATTTTATAGTATTTATTTTGCATTTCTTGAACTGTTTTAGTACATTATGTACCAAATCAGATTCTGCACTAAACCAGATTAGTCATCAGTGTGCACTATACCAAATAAGTGCATTCGTATGCATTAAACCATATTAGTGCATAATGTAGTAATGCCAACCTGTTTGGATTCTGAGTAGTCACATAAGAAAACATTGTATATTTTCATTATGCAGTTAAACCTTAAAAACCTGCAGTGCTTGCGGGGTTTGGAAAGTTTATATTTTTGAATATTTAGAAAAATTATTTAGACTTTTCTCCAATCCTGTTGTATATATATCTATCTTGTTGTCTTCATCCATACTCTTGAATTATTAAAATTTTAAATTGTGTTGTGTGAAGTTGTCATTTTAAATTTGTGGGTATCCTAGTCCAGTAAAAATTGCATTTTGTTAATTGTTTAAAAAGAATTATGGCTTTAGTTAGATCTTCAAAAACTATTGAATCTATTATATCCAAAATAGGAGAGGAGGGATGAAGGTTTTTAAATCACATACAACTTTTAAGACAAAGTTCGTCCAAATTTGATATAGCTCAAAACTTAAAACTTTCTGTTATAAAACTGATCTTATGTAACTTAAGTTTTAATAGTTTGTTTTTCTTTTATTTAATTAACTATTTTTGCATAGTTTCAGTTGTTTGAATAGGATTAAAAAAACTGCAAAATAATTGTTTTTTTCATCATGTTTATGGGTAATGGTTATATTATGGGTTTATGGGTAATCATCATGTTAACCTGAATAATAACTTAACTTGTCTGACTTTTATATTATCTAAAATCCTAAATTAGTGAACTTTTTTTTTTTTAATTTTTGTATCTCAATAATAAATTTATTATCACAATTGTTTTATTATTCTCAATAATTATTTTATTATTTGCTTTTAAATTTAACTTTTTAAATGATGCAAGTTATGACATTTTCTAAATTAAGTTTATATTTTAAAATGTATATATTCAAATGTATGTGTTAAAGGAAATCTTCATTATATTAAATTTTTTTATAATCCTATGATTAACTATCATGTATGAAATTAAACAAATAGTTGTAAAAGTATTGTGAAATAATAAAACAGTAAAATAATTTTTTAGAATTCATGCTTCATACTACAATCTCTTAATTATTTTAAGCTGTAGATGATAGTTTTCTTGATTTGCTGTACCTGTAAACTCTCAAAGCCAATGAATACAAGTTAATATAGAACATAGATATATTTTTAGTGCCTATATGCATTTGTTAATTAACAGTTCAGTATTTTGATCCATCCAATATATAAAATTCAACTTTATCTATTTATAACATTTACTTTTTGGTATTATATTTCTGAAAAGTATTTCATTTTTAAGTTTATTTATGTAGATGGAATAGTTCAATTTGTGAGACTGGAAGTTCAAGTGATGATGGCTCTTCTGTTAATGGTCCAGACACTGATTTTCATCCTGGAATTGGAGGATCCTTTGGAAAGCATCTGTTACTTTCTTTATCAAACAGGTAAGACATCTCAATCTTCAATATGTTGTTATGCTGTGCATTATTTTAGTATGCATGAAATCATTACTTGAAAAAAGTATGTGGTAATAATTATAATCAAGGCTTGTCACAAGCCATTCTTTCTGACTAGCAATTTTATTCAGACTTCAGAAAAAGGATATTATTTTGTTGCAATTCTAAGAAGTTAATTCTTAGAATTCAGTTCATCCGTAGTTAAAAGAATTCGGAAACATTCAGCAATATTAAGATTCAGCAATAAACTTTAAGATGTCCTAGGTGACAACTGAATTAAAAACAGATTTCGGTGAAATGAAATCAGTAAGGTAAAACTATTTTAATACAGTGAAACCTCCTGTTGTGGACACTCCCGCGAAACGGAAGCCTCTAAATACGGACATATTTTTAATTCCCCAAGAATCTTCTATGAATAAACCATTATATATGGTCTCCGCAACGCAGACACTCCCTTAACAGGACATGGACAGTAGTTTTTGCCCTGAAACGTTATTTTCTACCTCTTCAAACCGGACACTACTTTTTCTAAATTTGAAAGAAAAAAAAACATTTCTACAATTATATTTAAGAAAAAAATGCCTATCTCCACCATTTTTTAAAATATTTAAGTTTTTTGCCTTATCCATAACTAAAAACATTAAGCTATTTCAGTTCTAAGAACTATCATTCTCCTGCCATCTTTCTTTATCTTTTTGATTTCATCTTTGGCTAGAAAGAAAGGAAAGTGATTCTGCTCATGTAAAATATTTCGGACATCAGCATCTTTGGATCTTTTTATCTGGACTACACAGTTGTGAACCCACATGCTCAGTCTTGAGACCCCACAAGTTAAAGTGACACATTAATTCTTATCAATTCCTCTTCCCCACTGCAATTTCCTTTCTACTTTTATTCAGTTTGTACACTGCACTCATCCCATCTGGGTTAAAAGAATATAATAGAAATCTTACTCATAGAGGTGTTCATATAAGTCAAACGCTTATTCAAACTTTTGACAAATGATCGATTGTGAATACAACTCCATAAACCTGGTGTCTTTCAGGTAAGCATTGGCTTGTTCCTTTTTCTATGCATTACTGGAGGTTTACTTTCAGGGAGGTATTACCACGTTTCTTATCAAGTGATGGTGGAATAAACGTATTGATTGAAACAGAGTGTGCTCGTGAGGTAGAAATATAAGTGTCCATTCTGTATCACATGACCAACTTGAATATCTGTGTAATCATGAAAAACATTTTCATTTCTTTGTAACTACATCTGTTGAAAGCGTATTTGAGATAAAACTTTTAAAAGATTTTTATTCTTGAGAAAGTCTCTTCTTATTCAACTATGCCTCGTAA
Source organism: Parasteatoda lunata (assembly GCA_949128135.1). Classification (NCBI taxonomy): domain Eukaryota; kingdom Metazoa; phylum Arthropoda; class Arachnida; order Araneae; family Theridiidae; genus Parasteatoda; species Parasteatoda lunata. The sequence continues at coordinate 79,264,648 of OX421980.1, forward strand.
AGTTTTAACATTGAAGGAAAAAATTGAACTCTTAGAGTATTCCTAACATCAAAAAAGCAGTTTCCGAAAAAGGGCAGAACGCTTTAAAATTGAGAAGACTCAGGCAACAGACATCGTTAAAAATAGAGAAAAACTAATGAAACTTTGGTTCGAAAATGGAAATAAGAACCAAATTAGAATATCTTCAGAAAACGGATCTGGATTTAAAATTGATAGATGCGTTTTTGAATGGTTTGCTCAAGTTATAAGCAAAAAATATTCGGTATCTGGACCAATGTTACAGGAGAAAGCTAGAGAGGCAGCTGAGAAAATGGGGATAAAGGATTTTAAAGTTTCTACTAGATGGTTAGAAAAGTTCAGAAAGAGGCATATGATTTCTTTTAAATCAATCAGCGGAGAGTCCGCTTCTGTGGATACTGACATGGTTAAAGAATGGTTGGTGAAGCTGCCTTCCTTATTGGAGGACTATGCACTCGATGACATATTAAATGTTGATGAGACTGGTCTTTTTTTCGGGCATTACCGTAAAAAATTTTGTGTTTAAAAGGTGAAAAGTGTGAAGGAGGTAAAATGTCAAAAGAAAGATTGACAATTTTACTTTGCGCTAGTATGACCGGAGAACAAGAACCTCCGTTAATTATAGGGAAATCAAATAAGCCCAGGTGTTTTAAAGGAATGGATTTATTTAGGCTTGGAATACAATGGAAAGCAAATCGACGAGCATGGATGACCCAGGATTTAATGACTGAGTGGTTGCTTGAACTTGATAGAAAAATGGGCTGCAAAAACAGGAAAGTTCTTTTTTTTGTTGATAATGCATCGTCTCACCTTAACATTAATCTAAAGAATGTGAAAATTGCATTCTTTCCTCCAAATGTAACGTCTGTTTGCCAGCCACTTGATCGAGGTGTTATTAAAAACTTCTAAGTGTTTTATCAGCAACTAATTTTAAAACACTTGATTACGAGCTTAGGTGAGCCAAATAAAGAAAACGTAAAAATTTATGTTTTACAAGCTTCTTTGTGGAAAAAAGTAAAAAGCTCAACCATTTTAAACTGTTTCACTAAAGCAGGCTTCAAAAAAGATACATCAGAATGCAATAGCCTTACCGATGTCGTCGATGACACAATTTCTGATGATACCTTTTCTGAATTAATTATTTGCTTGACTGGGGAAAGTGCTGTCAACGGTAATGATTTTGTAAGCATAGACGAAAATATTGACTGTCAAAAGAATGATTTAAATATGGACGAAATTGTTGAAATGGTTACAAATATTGATGCCGAGAGTAAAAATGAAGACATTGATACACAACTGCTTCCTGAATACGAACCAAAAATGAAATCTTTAAGTGATGCTCAAACTTGTATTGAGGAACTGAGACATTTTTAATTATCGAGAAATGATGAAATTGGTGTAAAAATGCTAAATGATTTAAAAATGTACCATGAAGATATGGTGAGTCGCAGTCACTTAAAGCAAACTTCTATCACATCTTTCTTTTCAACTGGATAATAGTATAACAGAGGCATGTATTAGATCTCCTAATCTTCTCTTTTTGTATCATAAATATTATAATTTCGTTACGTTTAAATAAATGTCAAAGTGAATAGTTCTTATTTAATAATTTCTAAATCATTGATTATTCTAAAAACAATTTATGGTTTGAGTATTCTTTATTAATGTATACCCTTCCCCTAAGCGGACAACTCTAGTAAACTGAAAAGTTTTTGGTCCCGAGAGTGTCCGCTCAACGGAGGTTTCACTGTATTTCCATTTGTGGTTAGTCGTATTTATTATAGTGCAATATACCAATATATTAGATACTTAATTGTAAATTGTTATTAATTGGAACCTTAAAGGCATATTTAAGATATGGATCATTCTCCAAAGTAACATTTAGTTAATTTATTGAAACGAACCAAAACTGGTAATTTTCATTTGCAAAAAGTTGTTAATTAAAGACTGTAATTGTGACTTCAGCTATTTTGCATTGCATCAATAGATATAGAAGAATTGGTACCAGAGTTACTAGATGTTGAAAAAAATAAATAAAAATATGACCACCGAAGCCGACGTCTTCAGGGGGTACTGGCCCCGGTAGCCATAAAACAAAACCTTTTATATTGAGAGAGAGGCAAATGTCTAAATAAACTCCCTCAGTACCCAGAAGGTTTTGTATAGAAGTCCAGGAAAGAACATGAAATACATTGAAACAATTCAGAAAAGAAACTCAAACAAAATCATCAAAAAATAAAAACTCACTTTAACCAGGTCAAACAGCTATTTCATAAGCAATCCGAATGAAAAGGAAACACTTAGAACTAAAAAAAAACAACGCCCTCTATTACAATGCGCAGATAGAGAAAAAAGAAGCCAAGGAAAAGATGCGTAACATTTTAAAAGAATGCTCAACTGGGGCTGCTCAGTTAAGACTTGAATTGCGCCCTGTTAAAAGAAAAGAAAAAATATATATATATATAAAACTAGAATTCTTCAATCATTTTCTTACTTAAAAAGTTAACTTTACAAAAATTAAAAGGAAAATCATTATTACTCAAATTATTCAAAAAATTATTCACAGCTTCCCGAAAATTTTCAACATTATTGCAAATATTTTTAATCCTAACCAATTGTGAAAAAACCAAATTTTAAAATATTTTATTACACAAATTAGTATTAAAGTTGCAGAAAAAAATAACTTTAAATTTAAAAGCTTTTCTTTTATCAAAAACACCAATTTTAATAATATTGTCAATAATATCAATTTAAAAACCAAGTATTCAACATTTAAACAATTCTCATTAGTTTTCTTTAAAACCAAATCTTTAGGATAAATACTATAAATAAAATTATAATTATCACAATTAAATAAAATCAAATCATCTATATATCTAAAAGCATTAAATTCATTATGCTCAAGAAATTTAGCTTCAAAAAAATGCAAAAAAATATTAGCAAAAGCACCAGAAAAGGAATTACCTTGTGGAATACCAATAATTTGTTTATAAAATCTAAACCATTAAAAAGAGCATTCTCAAAAAGATTAAACTTACATAAATCCAACCAATTAGACATATCAATTTTCTCATTAAATAAATACTTATCAAAAATGCCGCTACAAATTTCAATAATCTTTCCATTTGGTATACTTGTATACAAATTTTTGAAATCGAAAGTATTAATGCTGGAAATATCATTATTATTAATAAAATCCAAAACTTCAACATTACTATTTCTAACAATATTTTTCTCTTTTTTAATTTTAAGCAAAATAATTTTTAAAACTAAAAAAACCTTTTACTTATATCAGAATAGTAACAATTAGTACCACATGCTATAAACCTAATTTTAACCGGATTTTTATGAAATTTAACAATAGGAAATAAACATGGAAATGTAATCCTATTTAACCTAAATTTTAATTTTTTACTAAATGCAATAATTCTTTTTTCAATGACTTTCTTATTATTAATAGTTAGTTTTTAAAAACATTATTAACTAATTTCAGAATTAAATGCAATAAGTATAATAACATTTTGCTAATACAATTATGTATAATAGTATTTTATTGTCTTGAGATGCTTAATGTGTTAAGAATGTCAGCTTTTATTGTTATTTAGTGTCCATAATCAATGACTCACGCTTTATATATATATATATATATATATATATATATATATATATATATATATATATATAGGAGTTTGTGCAGCATAAGATGAAATAATGACGATAATTTAATAATAAACTTAACATTTAATAGAAATAAAAGGAAATTAGTTTGACATGATTTATGAGAGCTGCCTTCTTGCAGTGGTCGCCAAATGGCATGTGAATATAAAATTAGATGGCTGGCGCCTCTCGACGACAAAGAGGATGATGCAATGCTCTGAAGTATTACATGATGATGGCTGACGGCTTACGCAATCTGCCGAGATATTACACCATAATACTGTAACAACAGCTCCACATATATATATATATGGGATGTAGCAAATTGTAATTTTGCCAAATGCCGACTATTCGGCCAAATTAAAAACAACCAAATATCAAAAAAATAATAATTTTTAAAAATCATTCAAAAACTATTAAATTTTATTATTTAGAAATAAGTTTAGTTATCATTTAAAAATAATCAAAATTTAGCTGCATTATTGGTATTGGGTAAACTTTAGTTAAAACAGAAAAACAAGCAAAAATGAAAAAAAAAGTTCTCAATTTTTAAAACACAAAGTGTTGAAAAATCGATGAAATTGACTTGCCTGAATAGAAATAAAAAAATTAAAAAATCAGCACGAAACAAAACTCATGGTTTAGTATAAAGTAATCTAGTTTCAGTTCTTCAAGTTCTACTTTTCCATGTGTCTTTCAGAGCATAAATGAAGAAGTTTTAGAACTTAGTAAATATCCACAAAAACTATTATCAATAATGTATAGTAAAAAATATGATTTTATATCATTCTTTATTGAAATTTCCCTCCCAAAAAAAAACAAAATATCTTTGGCGGAAAATAATTTTCCAAATAATAATTGGCTGAATATTCAGTCAATCAAATGTTCGGCAAAAGGGCCGAATACCCAGTAGTGGCCAAATATTTGTTACATCTCTAATACATATCTATACACACAAACATATATAAAATCTTTTTTTACTCCTATAGAAAACAAAGCAGTGGTGAAAGTATGCCTGGAGGTTTGGAAAACATATCTGAGTCTAAAGAAGAATGCTTATGGGTAATACATAAAATTTTAAATCAATGAAATTTCTAAAAGTTTAAACTCAAAACAATTACTTTGAGTGATTGTTATTTAAATTTTTTTTTTAAAATCATTCTTAATAATTATTTTCTTTCAATAATTCATTATTTTTTTAATGATGTACATTATCAAAAATTATGCCTGCAAATATTTTTTTAATTGTCAAATAATTCATTAATCACACTTTTATTTAGCAATTTTTAAACAATTCAGCCTGAAATCCTTAAATAACAAAAATAGTTCAGAAAAAATTTTAATTTCTTTCTAAAAACCTGAAAAAGAACTATCTCTAAAAATTGATGTTTTAAGACAATTTACTTTTTCATCAATGTTTTATTTTTTTGATGTCGTAACTTTTTATTTAAAAAATTCCTTATCAAAATTCTTAATTTTTAATACAATATTGAAACGTTATTTATAATTTATTTACTATATAGATTGAATATTTTTTTAAAGATGCAATTATTTTTTAATGGAGGATTTTGGTTTATTTCTTAAACTAACGTGTTAGTTTTAAATTTGTTACAAAGTTTACAGGTGATTAATAATAAGCAGTCTTGTGTCTGATTTGTATGTGTATTAATATGTGAGTATGTCATTGAATTGTATAATGTAATATATACAGTATATAGGCAAGATAATGATTTTATATTGATATGTATGGCTTATAATTTTTCATGCTTTAAAAATTTTACTGGCATTTTTGTCCTTATAATTCTCATGTTTTATTAATTGATGCCTTATATAGATGTGTGCATTATTTTTAGAATTGTTTCTCTAGATAATCTGGAATTTTTTTTCCCCTGCAAATAACATATAGACCTCCTTTTTCTTATTCTTATCCTTTAAGTAGCAGATCTAAGTGATTAAATCTTTCGTTCATTAAAATCTACACATTAGGTGTAAAAAATAACATATTTAAAAGAAAAGTCAAATTAAGATTAATTATTATCTAAATATATTAGAGAAAAAGGGAAATAAAAATTATCAAATACTAGTTCACTTGTTAAATGAATAATTCCAAGAAACTGAAACAGTAAGGTATGACTTATTTAAAAAAACTTTTGGTTTCAACATTGGCTTCAAAAATTTGCAGATGGAAATAAAAATCGATATGTTTGCATATTTTTGAAGCCTCATAATTCTTTTTAAATAAGTATTTCTCTATTTTTTTTAATAATTATTTATTTCTATTTGATACTTTTGGGCAGAAGAGATATGCCTGAACAAAAATGTAACTGATGAGCAACCCTTTATGCTTTGTCTACCAAATAAATTGATACAAATACAAAATTAATAATATCTACAAAATAAACTGCTTAGATTACTTTAATTAATAACTATTTAATTTGCCCTCATTTCTTAAATTTGTCCACTTTTTTCATTTATACTTTTAAAATTTTAAAAACATTTAATATTTTTCAGTTTTTTTTAAAACAATATTTCACCACTTTTCATTATTTTTAATCTGTTTTTATTTATCTTCATGGTCAACAAATTATGTATAAAAATTTATGAATTTTTCATTCATATTAATAATTTTTTTATTAAACAAAATTTACAAAATTGATTTGACTGTTAATTTTTCTTGCTTAAATTTTCATTGAATAAATCTGAATAAAAACAAGTACTATGAAAAATTCAAAATATAACATTAAAAAATAAGTGTGTAAAAAATAAAAATACTTTTTTGAATTAATTATTTATGCTGCAAATTATAGCTATTTTGAAAAAGCTTTTAGTATTCAAACTTTGTAACTGATCTGCTGTTTTCTATTTTAGTTAAATCAACACTATTTCACATAGTTTTAAGTTATTTAAAATTGTAATTTTTTTTTCTTGACAAAAATATTGTCTCAAATTTGTGTCATATTTATTAAAAGTTTAGATATTGTGTATGTAAAATAAAATATGTGTTACAGAATCTTTACTTATAGTCTACTTTATCAAGTCAAAAGGGAAGCAAATTAAAAGAACAATTAAATTTTAAATGAATAAAATTGTAGAAAATAAAATGACACGATTATAAAAGGATTTTAAAGCTTTATTTTAACACTAAGTTATAGTAAACTAAAATATAGAAAATGTTTAAAATATATCATTTTTATTTTAATTCTTGAGAACTAAAATATACCATACCTAAATAGTTAGTCCTGAGTATCGTCTCTTCTACTTGTTTTTTAGTTTGCTCACAATTTTAAAAGTTTTTATGAATACTTTATAAATTATCAGAAAGACTTAAAACACAAAAAATGAAGTAAAATACAATAAATTCTATGGAAAAAGTCTGGTCTATAACAGTTTTGCTCTTATTTAAAATCTTGAAGTGGTAATACTTTATTTTCATTGTGACATCTCTCTAAAGATTTTCTCCTAACCAATTACAATAAGATGGGGTCTGCATTTCACCCATTTAATTTTCCAACTATTTGTTTTATATCCTGCAGGTGCAGTAAGACTTCTTTTTTGGGAAAATATTTAAAAGTTTCATTTTTCTGTAATTTTTGTGTTCTATATTCAACTAAATTATATTGTTTGTAGCTAATTTAATATTTTGAAATAATAAATTTTAGTGTTAATGATTTAAAATTTTCTTAATAAAGTCCTTTTTTTTTATTTTAGGCAACTCATTCAAAGATAAGTACATGGCCCTTAAAACAGTCTGCATTTAGAAATTCTGATGGCGAGTGTCAAGAAAGAGCTGAATATTTACAATATCCAAATCATTATTTTACTTCTTCATAAATATATAAATTCATATACTCATAAATTTTATATTTGTATCAATTTGTACAGAAATAAATGTTTATTTAAACTATTTGATTTTCTTTACATTTTGTATTAAACTAACTTTTGATGAGTTTAGTGGGTGAAGGTTCTAAATGACAATCTAATGAATTCACGTAAATTAGCTTTTTAGCTTTAAAGTTTAGTTGTTCTATTTTATTTCATTAAATCTCTGGGTTTTTAGTATAGTTGGAAGTTTGATAAATGAGCAAAATTTTAAACAGCATTGAAATGTCCCTATCTTTTTCAACAAGGAAAAACTTTTTAGTGTCTGTTTCCATTTGCATAATGCTTTGCTTGTTAAGTTTTTGACTGAAAGAACATGTTCAGTACAATTCTGGTATCTACTGTTTATAAAATAAAAAACAATTGACCTGTATAATTTTTGATATTGTAATTGGATTATGATGCACTGTGTTGTATATTGTGAGGTACCCACTTACTCTTAATCATTGTTGATTTTTAAACTGAAATTAGATACAAAAGCATATTTTCTTTTAAATAACATTTTTCTTAGTGTGACCAAAAATATTTAAAAAATTCTACTTTGAAGAAAAGGTTTGAATATGTTAGAAAACAAAATTGAACCTTTCTTCCTTTTAAGCAAATCAAAACACCCACTTACACTGCTAACAAATGCTCCAAAGTATTTGTTACTCTTGACATCGTAATATGCGGCCTAACGAAAGACTTTCTAATGTCAATATTTTTGTTTTACATGCAATTAGATTTTTCAGCTACACAGAGGATGTGTTATAATACCTTCATTGGCTGAGATTTTTAAAAATTTAGCAAAATGTCTTATTATCTAATAAAAATTTTAATTAGATTTTTCTCTTAGAAATCATAATTTTTTTTAAAACTTAGAACATTTTTCCACTAGCACTTCATTTTTCATACCATAAGTAATGACTTCATAATATATTTTTCTGTTTCTTGTTTTTATGTGTGAAAGCTTCACTTTTCTTTTTTCAATGCTCAAATTTGTTTGTATGTACAGTGAACAAAAAAGGAACATCCTGAATAACTTTTGATGTAGTGTTTGGATTTTCACATACTCAGACTCTATCTTAATCTAACCTTAAATATTGCAGATGATATTTGATGTTATGAAATCAAATAGCAAGAAATACTTATATAAATATTTCACTTTTTGACCAATTTGATTTTTTGACCTCCAAAATATGTGGGGTAGTCATAATCTCAGAAATATGATCCCAATTGTTTAGGCAGGAGATCAATCTTAATATTATTTTCCCTTTTTTGTGTATTTCACTGTATCTTGAGAAATGTTGAAGTGAATCGGAAAATTTTGCACACTATCATAAAATGCATTAATCCAAAGATAATTTCACATAAAAATATTTTTTATGGTTGTTTTTTTATTATTTAATTTAATGGTTGAAAACAATTGGAGATGTAAATCATTCAAATTTTTACATTAGTTTAAAGTTAGTAATTTTAAATGACAAAATTTGAACAATATTTGTGACTCAAAATATCATCAGCAAAAATTAATAAGAATGTTCAGGGTCTTAAAACCAACCACACCCTCTTCAACTGTTATAGAACATGATTTTTTTTTTCCCCTAATACTTCCTCAACTTAAGTTATCACAAAATTTATTTTAGAACATATCCATTAGTCATTCTTTTTTTATTTTAAAAAGAATCTAAGCATTTTTTAAAATTTTTACAAAAGTTTTTGTTGTGCTAATCTGTGTGGTTTATTGACATCTCCATATTAGGAATGAATAACCATTCAGTAATTGTATATACAGTCGGACTTCTATTTAACAAATTTCCATTTTGCAAATGTTCTCTATTTTGTGAATTTTTTGGAGGAACTTAGAACATTTTGGAGATTTTTTCATAAAATAACTTCCAAATTGCAAAGTGAATTTGCAATTTAATGAATAAATGTTTTTAAAAAGTACTTAAAGGTGCTTTTTTTCAGCTGGCGTTTTTAAAAGTGCTTTTTTTAACGAATCATTTTTTTTTTCCTTCAGTGATATCTGGTGGACCTCATGCATTTCACGAAAAATGGGGTGTTTGCTACAAAATCATTGACGCCGACTTAATGTTGTACCCACGCCGTGACTTGCGCATGCGCGCACACTTGAAACCGAAACCCGAGTGCGCCAATTCGGATAGAGAATATCAGATCCTTATGAAAATTTTTTCTTTTTTAAATATTTTAATTTTATTCCTGTTTATTTTATTTTACTTCTACCACTTTTTTGACGTAGGGGATAAGGGTACTTTTGTTCAGAGTTAAGTTGAATTCATTTGGATAGGGCCAGTGATTTGGGAAAGTACTGATTGTTTCAATTTATGTCCGTTTCTTTTTGGGGTTTTTTTAACGCTAAAACTGTTTATAAAAAGTTTTTATTTTTCAATAACATCAAAAATGGGGAAATGTATTTTTAACCCCCTTATGGACTGCAAAAAACGAATACAAGAGCTGGCGAAAATGCACATAAAGCAAAGTGTCTGTGGTGTGATAAAAAAATTGACATTTCACACATGATTTTTACCTCCCTTTTTTTGAAGGTGATGAACTTCATAAATTGTGGGAAATTATTAAGATGATTTTGAATCTTTCCCATTGACAGGCGTCTGTAGAAAGAGGGTTCAGTGTGAACAAGAACATTGAAATTGAAAATTTGAGTGACAATTCCTATATATTACAGAGAATTATTTACGATAATTTAAAAAAAATATGGGGGGCTCCATAAAGTTAAAATAACGAGGGAAACGCGTGTTTCATATAGCAGTGCACATGCTAAGTATAGAGTGTACCTAGAAGCCCTAAAGGCTAGAGAAAAGGAAGAAGGAAGAAATATTATGCATAAAAAAAATAGATTTCGAGAAAGGCTTTAGGGCTTGAAAATTTTTGTGAATTGTTTGAAAGGTGCTTATTTTTGATTTAAAGATTTGGTTACGCACCCTGCTGGATAATGTTCTGCTCTATTCTTGCTTTCCATACAAATTTCTTTTATGGTTAAGATTTGTAAAATAAATAGATACTACTTTGCAAGATAAAGGTGAATCAATTGCTATTTTAATTATGTCTAGTGCATATGAATTTAAAACCTGTTTTGTGTTGTTTAATTATTTCGTTGAAGTTTTGAGAAATATTCGTTGCCATATCGTCTCAAAAATATTTATTTGTGAACCCTAAAGTTCATTTGTGACTTAAGGGATTTCACTTCATTTGTGACTAGAATTCTAAAAATATCCATTAAAAGGGATAACGGAACACCCTGTGTCATATTGCAACACTTAAATAGAAGCCTTTAAAAAGAGCATTATTCCGTGTGGTAGTATGCGTAAATATTTTTAACTTGAAAAACTTGGAATATGTTTATTGTATCTTAGACTAGAGACTCTTAATTTTTTTAAAACATATTTAAACTGACCTACGAATATTTACATAGAAACTTTTAATAATTTGGTACACATTAAGCGTATAAAAAAATACAAAAGTTTTGTTTTATATTTGGTACTTTACTTAAATCCATTAAAAAGAGATAGCCTTGAGAAAAGTTGTATCTGAGAAGTAAGTAAATTCAAACTTGTCATCAATTAAAATTGCAAAAAAAAAAGAATTTCCGTTCTAATTCAATTGGCTGTGAAAATACTCTTATGTCCATAAATTTAGAATAATATCAGACCCGGAAAATAAGGGTTCAGAAACAAAACAAACGTGACTTATTTTTTGAACTCGTTAATTTAACAAAAGATAAAGAGCGAAAAAAGAAGTATAATATACCATTCATAAAAACTAAATATCTTCTGAAAAGTAACTCCTTTACATAAACAATATTACATGATAGTTAATACGTTGAACGCCTCCCATGCGATGAACTTCAATCTGTACAATGCCTAGGCACGCTGATTATCAAATTATTGAGCTGATATTTTCTTTATTTTATAACCGGTGTTTGACAGCCGACCCAATTCTGAGTTTACTCCGATATCTCCGCGATCTCCGAGATCTGTGTACACAGTGACGTCATGAGGAGAGAAATCGTAGCTTCAGCTCTAAGAGCGGAATTAACTAGCCCATCTCTATTCTCTTTAGCCCTGCCGTTAGAGAGCTAGGACATACAAGTAACATTTTCTGATTGGTCTAGAAACAAAATGAAACAATTTTCGACAACTGACTTATCTGGCAGAATTTCATAATTTCTGGTACTTATTCTTTTCCATTGCTTTTAAAATTAACCTTGATTGTTCAAAGTATCTTAGTCACAAAGAATCTACAGATGAAAATCTAGATCAGATGAACGCGTACTTCTCTCCTGGAAATATTCTTCGTATCAATAGAAACTGCACTGATGCAGAGCACACTGCAGGAAATTCAATCAAATGTTGCGCAATGAAATACTAACGAGCAAGTTTAGGATACTGTGAACGAAGATTTCGTTTTCTACTGAAATTAAAAAGAAAACAAAAAACGCAAGAGTACAACTGATGCTCAAGTTAATCTGCTTATTACCAGCCGAATGCAGGTGGTTATACTAGATCTATCATTGCAGTGGTAATCGATTAAGATAAAATCAAAGTTACATTTTCTTATTTTAGTTACAGTTTAGTTTTTAAATTTTACATTAATTTTATTTTAATAAACAATATATTATAATGATGAGAAAACTTTATATTTTTGCAAAAATAGTTGGATGATAATGTACACCTTAATCTGTTCTATTGACACAAACTGGCTGTAGGGAAGAATTTTTTCATGTGATATCGCATGGATCAGCAACGAGCGTGTGAACGCGAATTTGTCTCTCTCTTCCTATCAGATGGAGTGAAATGGGGAAAGAAGGTTTTTGTTTTAATATAAAAAACATGTTTTTTATCACAAATATGGTTTTTATTAAACCAAACTTAGAATAGTTATTAAAAACTAATTAAAACTACTGACAATTTAAGTGGTTTTATTCGAAATTTTGAGACAATATTTCTCACAGAGGAAAATTTGGTATGGAAAAAAAAAAAAAAAAAAAAAAAATAAACATTTAAACTAATGTTTTGTAGTTCGTTACGTGCATGTGAATTGGCTACTTTTGGCAGGTGTTGCATTTCGCTTTGAAAAAATGTTGAAATATATTGCACAATTTTTTCCTATTAAAGTTCAAAAAATTGAAATTATGTGTAAATGGGAATTTTTTTTAAACGTTATATATTGACGGATACAATTTGACCATAATGACTTAAGAATTTGACTTATATAATAAAGAAAAAAACAGTACAATATATATTGAAATATTTTTTTTTAAATAAAATTATGTGTAAATGAATAATTTTTATTTACCATTAACGAATTTATAATAATGTGTTTTCAATAAATTATTAAATAAGAACAAGTAATGAAAAGTGAAAAAATTTTAAAGATGTTAACAAATTATATCATTTTATTTTTTAATTTTAGCTATATTTATTGAAATAATATTAAAAATATACTTTAAAATATTTTGAAATGCTTCATTAACAGAATATGAATAATGTATGAAATGTTTTCGAAAAAATTCTGTAATAGTATTTGATTTTAAAAACATTAAATATTCTTTATATAATATTTCATTTAAATTAATTGAAACTAATTCTGTTTTTAAATAAAATAGCATTATATAAAATTTTTTCAATAGTTACTCAAAATAACGGAAGGAAATTAGCATAAGTTACGTACATTTTATCATTAAAATAAAAAGATATATTATAATTTATCATTTATTAGAAATATAAGTTATAAATTATTATTTAGTTAAAAATTATTTTTAATATTTTTATAAGTATATTTCATAAAAAAAATTTCTTAAAGGTAATTATTGCAAGTAAATTGTATTTACCAGCAATTTGTTTATCTCTCTTGTTTTAGAAATGTTCTTTTCTATCAGCAGATGGTAGTTCTCATAATTTTACCATAATCACTTTTCTAAGAACTGTCATTCGATATCAACAAAAACCTTTGAACTATTTGTTTTAATAAGCAAAAAAATAATATAAATTGATTCTGTACCACCAGACAAATTTAGTCTTCCAGAGTTAAAAGGGTAAGTGATCAATTAATTGATTTTTTTCTTCAAGAATTAATTAGTTAAATTAAATTTGACCATCATACAATAAGAATAAAATACAAAAATATAATAAATTTAATGAGTCGTTAATTGCTTTTATTTTTATGGAACGACTTGTCTGTAACTTTCTTATTTTTTAGAGATTTATAATTGAAAAACTATTCTAATTAACTGGCAAAAAATGATTTGAAGTGTATTAATTACCTCAATCAATTTTGGCAGCCATTTTTTAATGGTAATTTTCTTGTTATTTGCGGTACAAATGTTGTATTTCAATAAGATTAACTAAATCGATTAGGTAAAGCAACACAACACGAGCTTAAAATTTGTTTCTTTAAAAGAACACAAATATGTTAGTATATTACGAACGATATTATACTTAATCCTTTTCCGAACAATATCATACTTTCTATTTATCAGATTTTTTAATACTAATCATGTTTTATTATATTGTTTGTTTGATTATTTTTTCGAGTTTATAAATGATAATTTGCTGTGATTTCCTTTTTAATATTATGATAATATTAACGAAAATGTGTTACACTTATTTCTTATTTAATTAGAATATAACTTAAATGAGAGAGTTTTTTTTTTTAATTTTAATCTTAAGAAGTTAATACTTTGGCTTATATAAATATAATCAAGCATTATTTTTTTAGATACTTCAAAGAGAAGAAATATGTTGCCTTTATTTTGCCTCGTTTTAGTTTGTTGTAAGTTGATTATATGTTTTTTATCTGTCATTCTCTATTTTAATTAATTTTTTTCTGCATTTTAGTTAGTGAAAACATTAACAGAAAATCGTATTTTTGCGTTTTAATTTTTAAAAAAAGTTTAATGAAAATTAATTAATAATTTTTATAATTTTAAAACTAAAATTTCTATTTAAATTCCGAGTTTAAGGAAGTGCATGGATGTTTCTCCCATATGATTTTTCTCAACATTTAGGGAGAATTGGAGAATAGGGATTGAGTACCCATAAAGGGTATCGTTTCTATCCTGAACAAAAACCTGGACAAAAAGTTCAAAGATAATATTTCAAACTAAGTGTGAATATGCCTGACACTAAAAACGAAAGAAAAATGTAATATTATTAATATAATTAATATAATTCCTTATCAATAGAAAACTCCAAACCTATTTAAGTATTTTACAAATATGAACAAATTGACACGAATAACAATAACTAGACTAAATATTCAATAATAAGAGATTACTGAATTTTTTTATGCATTTAACTCAATGTCGTCGTTTTGTTACTGCAGTACATAAAGTTCCAATGAAAAGTGCAAATATACTTACTTACTTATACTCTTCATGCCGAACTGGCACCCTCGAGTATTTTGCTCCACACACACAACTGTTTTTGGTCAGGCAAGTGCTTCTTCCCATCCAGTTAATTCTGCTCTATTAAGATCTTCCTTAATGCATCTTTGCCATGTTAGTCTCGGTCTCCCTCTTTTTCACTTTCCGTTAGGCTTCCATGAGCTTGCAACATTTACAGGATTGTTTCTATCTGTTCTTAGTATATGGCCGAGCCATCTCCATCTTTGTTTTAAAATTTCTTCATTAACAGATGGGATATTAGCTTTTGTTACAAGGTCTTTATTTGTTATACTATTGGGCCAGAAGATTTTTAGTATTATTTTTAAGCATCTATTTTGAAAAGTTTCAAGTTTTTTTATTTTTTTATTTTTCCTGATTTCCGGGAAGTTCAGCATTCGGCACCATACAGAGAAATGGAACGCACGGTAAAAGTGCTAATATATTTTCAAATAAATGAACTAAATTAATTGCCAAATGGTAAGTATAAAGGGAACAACGAAACTTTAGAATGTAAAAAATGAACATTTTTTATATTTTAAATATTTTATTTTTATACAGATGTCAGGTTTACTCCCAAAAATTACCGCAATACCAAGTTTTACTAGAAAATATTGAAAATTTAGTGTGTTATTAATTAATACACGAATAATTACACCCGATTAAAAAAAATAATATTAATTTTTAAAATGTTTGGTCATAAATAACGTTTAAAACAAATGTAGCATAAATGATTTTCAACATTATAATTTAAAATAAAAAAAATATTGAAAAATAACACTTTGTGTTTTAATAAAATTTTATGAAAATTACTTTTTTATTTATTTATTTATTTATTTATTTTGTTCTGTAAACACATCTTTTTGAAACCATTTACTGTTACATTTTTCTAAACCTTATTTGAGATCATATTTTTTCTAAATTGATTTTATTTTTAAAAGTTTACCGCAAGTAATTATTTTTAATTAGGTGTAATTAAAATTGTGTTTTAATTAATAGGTCACTCTTTTATCAATTACTTGACAATCTTTTTAATGAAACTTAGTACATTAGGTCTCTTGCATATCTAATACATATAGATGACTATAACAATTTAATTCAAACTTCATTATTCAATCTAAATATTCCTTTGAAGCAATTTATTATTTATTATACTAAAACATACTAAACATTTTTGGTGTCCAAAAGATGAGCATAACTGATATTCCATTGAGCAAGGATAGCGGGAAACATTATACAAGAGAGGGTAATATTGCTATATCATAAGAAAACAATGTAAAATAAGGGTATCAATAACTTTTATTATCCAAATAAACAATTTGAAAGAAAACAATGCTAACTCATTGTTTATGCTTTAAGGAAAAAAATTCAATAAAGGCGTTGTTTGGGAGCTTAATAAATTTCTTAGTTGCATCTGTTAGCCACGCACGCTTCACAATGTTTGCCCATAAGTGCTGTGAGAGTGTGGATGAGTTGTAGTCTCAAAGAGTTCTAAGCAATACGGAAGTATCTTTTCAACTCCGGAGCATAATTGATGGGTGAAGAAGGAGTACAGTTTCTCTCCCAAGTATATCCCACACATTTTTAAAAGAATTAAGATCAGGAGAATAAGTAGGCCACTGAAGGCGCATGATGTTTTTGAGCAAGTCGTTGTCCACACCATCACATAGTGACGAGGCGCGTTATTTTCCATGAACTCTTGGTTACTCTCGCTATTACTCTTGGTTGACCTTGTACTGCTTGTTGTGTAACATCGCTCTTAGATGGAAGCTTCTGTCACTGTCTTCAGATCACATACTGAGGATCATTCAGATTTTCAAAATAAATAAATAAATAAATAAATAAATAAATAATGCCACACCACATTCCAACATTTTAATATTTCTCCTTTTCAAAAACATGTCTATTTGGCATTTTTGTGTCATCCTTTTAAAACAAAATATTAAAAGACAGTGTCTGAAAAGTACATTCACAAATTTCCAAACTGAATTTACATAACTTTATACATCTGCAAGTCAATTTAATGCGTCTTGATTTAATACGAATTCAATACATTTTTCATAAAAAAAAAACGTATTATACTCTTTTTTTTAGATCACATTTTTCAAACTAGTTCTACTAATTTTTTAAGTTTTACTGAAGCGTATAACTTATTATTATTAAGTGAAAAATGATTGTTACAACTATGACTATTATAAAAATTAAATTTTATCTTCTTAAGTACATAGAGCTTAATTTGGATTGTATTTTATAGCACATAAATAACATTGTAACAGTCTTTTTGTTTAAGCGAAAAATTTTACTAGGAATAAATTTATTAGTTAGCAATAAAACCTAAGTAAAATATATTTCTAGTTCTAGCAATTAATTATTAAGTTTTGTAAGTCTTATAGGTCCTCGGACAAATGAGTGAGTTTTAGAGTTAAGTTAAACACTCGTAAAAGAATTACCATAGTTGTATGGCAATGACATTTATAGTGGTTAAAAAAAACACAATTCTGATAATAAATCTAAAATACGTGTAGTAATAAAACCAAAATATGAAAAAGGCCAAATAAATATTTAAACTATTTATTTGGTTCCGTTCGTATTATAACAGTTTATCAGAAAATCTGGTCCTCAATGTTTTAATTCTTATTTATCTTATTACACATTTAGTAAAACACGCAAAGTAAATTGAACCGAATAAATGATTTTAATGTCATGTTCTAAGTTATCATGATAAAATTAACACATGCTTCCAAACAGCATGGGGATAAAACGATATTTTATAGTCATTTTTACCTACAGTTATTACCAAAAAATTACCGTGCTTTTTGGCGTTAGAGCCTGAATATGGTAAATTTTACAATAATTTTGGTAAAATTTACCGTGTAATATGAATAATTTTAGTTTAAAGAATGCGTTCTTTATGTTGAAAAAGCACTAGAATTACGTATCCAAAGAAAGGAATAAAAAGAATATGCAAAAAAAAATAATTTTGGGTTTCGCAGTTGTATGCCATATCCTTATATGAATACATTACATTTTAGGTGATGCATTTAGTCCCTTTTTTTGATTTTGGTAAAAAGATGTTTAAAAATGTGATTAGTTTTTCATATCTTAAATTTATAAGAATATTATACTCGAAGTATTTTCTATTTTGCCTTAAGCAATTTGACTGGCTCAGCATGCAGGCAATTATGAGATAAAAATTTTGCTTTCTATGAATTTATGTTGCTATTCATGTAAACAAAAGAAAATTTATACATTATTTGATTCAATGTTTCTGTTATTTAAGAGATTGTGTTATTTACATTGGATATTCTGTAAAATAAATTTTTAAAAGTCTTGTCCAAAAAATATAAAAATAAAAAGACAAATTCACTAAGAAATATCATTTCGATATTAAACCATAATATCGGGCAAGTTTGCTGCAACCTTAATAAGCTGTTAAAATAAATCTTGTATTTGCCCAAGTTTTGTATTATGCTTCATATTATGTATCCATGTTATGTAATTTTGTTCTAATCAAGTTTTCTTTATGTTATCTTAATAAACATTTATTTTCAGCTTAAATATTAAATATTCCTATTTTAGGTGGAGCTTTGGCTGCCCCATCTGGAAACCAGTACATGGATAATGTACTTCACACAACTCTTCAGAATGTTATAAAGAGTGAAAAGTTGGATCCTACGCATCTTCCTGACTACACTTTTGAGTATACAGATAAACTCTTCTTTACAAAAGTTCACGGAAAAGCTGAATACAACGAAGGTTCACTGAGTGGATTGTCTCAAGTTATAAGGATCTCAGAATGCCAGGGACCAACCAACTTATCTTCTGTCACAGTAATCAATTGCACTCTATCCTTCAATATGTTACAAACCAATTACAAAGGACGAGTAAAGTATGGAGTTCTTCCTAAAGTAACCATTGACGCTAATGGCAACACCTCCAATGCAATTGTAGATGTTTCAGTTTCCAAAGGTTTGCGAGATAGTAAAGCTACCTTGAGGTCATATAAAATCCGTCAAGTTCGAAGGTTAGATACACATTTTACTGGATTAGGTCCTCTTAACAAACAGATGAAAGTTCTTGAAGAAAACTACAAGGGCCGGGTGACACAAGAAGTGACCAATGTTGTTCAGAACAGATTCCAGTATGCCCTTAACTTAGCTGTTGGACAAGTGCCAATGCCTCTTCGTTAAAAATAGTTTAATGCCAAAAAGCGTTTTGTACTAAACTTACATTTTGTATCACTTCAAACTGTTTGTAAAATAAATGTTTTTCAAGAGTTTTTTTAGTGGATGTCTATTTTAATTCAACTATATCTGAGAAAAAAAGCAACACAATATAGCATTTAGAAAAACAACATAAACAGATGATTTAGAAAATCAAGATTAAGCAAGATATGATAATAAAAGAAAGTTAAAGATAGCTTTCAGAAGAGATGTAATAGTTATAAGAGGCTTTTCAAAAAATTACATGATTTTTAACATCCTCTTTACATTTTAAATTGTTATGCCATTGTACTGTTCGATTGTAACATAAGTAAAACATCTCACATACCTCAGCGCAACAATACATATATAACAAATAAATATGAATAATATTTCTCTGATATTTTCTCCTCATAATAATATTTCTTTTGAATAAATTTCTTGCTCATTAGTTACAATTTTACTAATTTTACTAATTTATTCCTAATTTTTATTTTAAAAATATTTTATCTCAGAAATCATATAATATTAGAGCACATACTATTTCTCCTGAATAAATTGATTGCTCATTAGTAAGGCCCGGATTTTGATGACATTTGCATTTTTTTTGCATTTTTGGACATTTTTCGTCCTTTTGAGCATTTTTTTAGATTTATAGGGCATTTTTCTTTAAATTTTGGGGCATATTTTTGCATTTTAAAGCATTTTTTAAATTTTTTGTTAATTTTTTCCAATTTTTATTATTTCTTATCATTTTTTATTATTACACTGGCTTCCAAGCAATGAAAAAAATCTCTAGGATATTAATAGGTGAAGCAACATCTTTTCAAATTGAAGAAGAATTGTCAGTAAGTGAGACCGTCTTTTTCAAGTATGCACCAATAACATCAGTAGACGTTGAAAGAAGCTTCTTCAGGTATAAAAATTAACTTTCAAACAAGAAACGCTCGTTTACATTTCAAAATATTGAAAAAAAATTAATAATCCAATGTAATTCTGATATTTAGTAGTACTATTATGAGATGGACGTTGTTATATTCATTAAAGTTTCTATACAAAATGAAAATGTTTTGGAGTCAATATATTTTCCTTTTTTTTTGCTATTTTAGGATATAAAACATATTTTTCAAACTTTAATGAACGTAGAACAAGTATTGCATTGCTTTATATTTTTTGAAATGACTCATAATAATTTTAAAGAGTAAAAAATTGTTTCAGTTCAATATTTTTACTTTATTTAAGTCATGTCATAAGGCGTTTTTAGCGCAATTTTCGCATTTTAAGGGCATTTTTAAGGGCATTTTTTGCACTTTTAAAGGGCATTTTTTGCACTTTTTAAGGGCATTAATTGAGATTTTTTAGGTCATCAAAATCCGGGCTCTACTCATTAGTTTAAATTTTAACTATTTCCTATAGGTGAGACCCGGTACTTCGATTTTTTCGAAATTAGTTCTATTTCTTAGCAGATTGCACTTAACTAGTCAAGAAGAAGGACCTACAATATTGTTATTGTTGCGCCTGTGTAGTTTTACTTTGTCAATTCTCTAAAGTTCTCTTGTTTTTAAACTATCTTTATAAATTGGTCATTACAACTGTAAAAATTATTTCTTGTCCTGCTTATTATACATTTACTAAAGATTCAAACCCTTATAAGGAATAAGAATTTAGCCTGATAAGCACCACTGTTCTGTTTTGTTTCAAGAATCTCTGCTCTCGAGGTAAGACCGGGTAACTCCCCTCTAATGCCTTCCCAACATCGCTCAGCCCACGAAAGCTGTAGTGCAGCGGAGGAAGAAGACAATTACATCCAAGACTGGACAAAGGTTTTACTGACCTCAGTACAAAATTTATTGCGGGGTCCCGTCCTCAAAGCACAAAAAGCCTAATTTTTTATTTAGTAGAATGTTTGAAGACCATTTATACAAAATAGTTATTTTTATAAAAAAAATTCTCTGCCATTTTCTTTTGAAAACACATTGATAAACTCTATTTAAAAACTTTTGGTCTGGCCCTCAGCCACTCTAGGGTCAACTCTCCCTCTCTTTTCATTCTCTTCCCTTGAGTATAGCTTTAACTCACATGTAAATTACATCCATTATTTCTTAAATTGTAAGATAAAATAGAAATGTCTGTTGTTTCTTCACTGAAATTCTAGTACTTCTAAATTTCCCATAGAGATAGCATGTGTACCTATTTTTTCTCACTAATAGAGTAAATCTGGGTAATTTAAATTTCTCTAGAAGAAAATATCATTTATAAAGAAAGTGTACACCTATTAGTAGAGTAGTACTCCTAAATTTCGATATATTGTATGCAACTAAACAATGTGTATCTTGCTAAAATCAGACAGTTTTTTGGTCAAACAGACCTTCAAACCTTACCACCCAGTACTACCTCACCTTTCTCTATATATATTTATATTTTATAAATAATTTTTATAAGAAATCAATAAAAATATCAATGCTAAAGTATCTTATAGTTACTTATAGTACTAAAGTATAGTTACTTTTGCCCAAACAGTAAAACGCTTTTAAGTGGGACAATTAGTAAAGAAGTGACAAAATTTTAACAAATATGTATTTTGCCTAAGCTTTGTTGATAATAACATCATTATGTGTTTTTTTAAATCAAATCTTTGCAAATTGTACCTATAAAATAAAAATTAGAATTGTAGTATCAGGAGCAATAAAATAAAAAATTAATTCAAAAAGTAAAATAAAATTATAGGAGGAGGGCAGTTGTGACGACTAATAATAGCAAACTTGTAAACTGATTTGGTTGTAAAAAAAAATAATAAATAAATCATTAGCCTATAATCTGAAAACTTATTATATTTCACCTGTATATACTCATAAGAGGTCATATAAATGATCATTGCGATTTAGTTCAACAGGTGGTCATTTTCCTGGTCAATGTAAAAAAATTTATTGTGGCAAAGAAAACTAAAGGGCAAAGTTTTTTCTGAAAAGAAAGTTCTACAGAAAAATCTATTAAATATTTCGTGTAACCTTAATATATAGGTACAAAAATGTATATATATATATATATATATATATATATATATATATATATATATATATATATATATATATATATATATATATATATATATATATATATATATATACTGTGCCTTGTGTTTTTATTGAAAACTTATTTTGTATTCTTGACTATAAGGTTAGGATGTTAGGTTATCAGACTTAATGTTTTTGATATTCAAATTGAGCTGCTAGTCATAATATTTATCATTTTACAAATTTATTGCTTTCAAAATATCTTATTGTAAGGCTTTACTACCTTAATCGTTGTAAGAAAAATAAATTAATTAGGAGAAGGAACAGAAAAATAATTTGAAGAAAAACCTATGTTATACCATCTCTGTCTTTTTAATGTTTTCAATTAAAAGTGAGTATTAATATTTTATATAAAATAACATATTAAAATCTTAAAAATAATTAAAAATAAAATGTAAATTGTAATTGTGTGTCCACAGAACAGTACTTCATCAGGGGACACACTGTCTGCAAACACACAGGAGCCTTTCTGTTGTTAGTGGCTGAAGCCAAAACTATATATAGCTATTATAGTTTTGGCTATATTGGCTATATATAGCTATTATAGTTTTGGCTATATATAGCTATAGCTATATTAGCTGCATTGTGCGCTGTACCAGTTTGAATTGGATTAATAATTGTTTTAGTTTTTTCATTCCTTTAGTATTATAACTTTGTTTTTGGATTGTATTAAATTATTAATATTTTATCTTATTTCTTTTAATAAAGTTGTGTCCCATGGAGGGATTAACTTCAAACTTTTACAGAAACAATAATTTTCTATTGATTTAATTTGTTTAGGTGATTTTTAAGAATTAAAAATAATTGAATAAATATTCTTTAAATATCATAAAAGTAATATATATTTAAAAATATGTTTTAAATATTTTAGAAATATTTTTAATATTAACAGCTTTTATTTATAAAATATAGTTTTTAATTTTAAGTTTTAATGATTTTTTAGGTGATTTTAATCTAGTTTGATGAATAAATTGAAAAAAGAAATATTTTAATATTAATGATTTGTATTGCGAAATAAATGTCTTAATGATAAATTAACCAAAATTTTAACTTACTAAAAAAGGGAAAAGTGTAACTTTGAACGATTTGATAAATATTAGCAATAAGTAATATTTAAGTAAAAAAACATGCTTACATTTTACAAGAATTTAAAATCTCATACCGCTGAGGATTGATTTTTTTATTATTAAGTTCCAAGAATTCTATCTTTATATTTGCCAATAAATAAAAATTGAATGAAACACTGAGCCTTATTAATTACCAATTAAATATGTTTAAAGTTGAATGAAAATCACACAAAGAAATCTAATCATAAGACACATGCACATGTTGGGCGAAATGTAAGTTTTCGATTATTGCAATTTATTGTAACACCTTAAATCTATTTTTTTCTTATCTAAAAAGTACAATAATAGTCCTCAAAATTTTTTTTCTTATTCCAAATCTTTAAATATAGATAGTAAATCGATATTATTTTTTAAAGATAAACTGTTTTTTAAAATCTTTCAAATAATGATATAAACAGATGTTATCGCAAGTTAAAAGCAATGAATGTAATATCTGTTATCTTTCTAGAAAAATGAATTTCATTATTGATGGCATGTAAACATGTTTTTGAGTATGAAATAAACCTTAAAAAATTCAGGACGGTATTATATATATTTTTTTGTAAATTAATTTTTACATTTAATAAGTTAATCGTAAAAAGTGAATAAAAAAACAAAGACCTTGTTAAAATAATATGTGATTTGGTAAATTGCATGTTGCTGTTTTCTTTTTTTAGCACGCGTTCAAAAATAAAAATTATTTCAATCACATAAAAAATCTATAATTTACTAATAAAGTCAGGTCAAAAAGGAAATAATTACACAACACTAATTGCAAAGGCGTGGAAAGTGTATAAAAGGTGTTGCAGTGCAGTAGCATTTGTTTAACAAATTCCTTCAAAAAAGTTTGAGGTCAACATTTTTCCCCCTCTCAAAGTCAAGACAATATAACCATTTATCCAGTTTTTGTTCCTTTCTAAACAGATGTATACGTACAGTGTGAAAAAAGTGATGCAACTAAATGATTTTTGTTGTAATGTTTGTATATTCATGTGGTAAGATGCAATCTTAATGGTTCAAAAATCTAATCTTAAATACGTGAGCCGCGATAGCTCAGGGGATAGAGTGTTCACCTTCCAATGCACCGACCACAGTGTTGTCGTGAAATATCCTCAGTGGTAGACGGATCATGGGATAAAGTCCCTTTGCTGACAGGCTAACCGTGGAAGTATCTCGTGGTCTTTCTCTCCATGTAACGCAAATGTGAGTTAGTACCATCAAAAAGTCCTCCACGAAGGCAAATTTCTCTTAATATTTGATCCAGGAGTTCCCATATGTCTTCTGGACCGGGCTCAAAATTACAAGGCTACGGAATTGAACATTAGTAGTCGTAAACCTAAAAAATTGTGTCGGCTGTTAAATGACAATTATAAAATCGTAAATACGTTAAGTTGCTTATACAGATAATATTTTTAGTCACAAATCAGATATAAAAATGTATTTTTGGATTCTTGACATTCAAAATATAGGGTGGGGGTAGCCGCACTCTGGAAAATATGTTCCCTATAGGTTAATCAGGAGAGTTAAGAGTTTGGACCCCTTAAATACTACTATTTGCTTTTTTTTGCCATATCTCTGAAAGCATTCAACCTTTTTTCTCATAATTATAAAATTCGTTTGACCAAAAATCATTCCATAAAAAAATTAAAATTATTTTTTTTTATTAATTAATTCAATAATATCTTAAAAATTGATTTGTAAAGTAAACAAAGTTTGAATTATTTTCGTGTATGAGTTTCAAATAATAAAATACAAAATTTTTATGATAGTTCAGATTGTTTATATTTTGTAGTTTGTCCTTTAAATTAAGTTAAAAATATATATACCTTCTAATTCAAGTTTCTTTCGTTATCCTTAAATAAAGCATTAAAAAATAATTAATAATTATTACAAATCACATTTTGTTTGGAATTATCTTTGGACAAAAACTATTTAGAATTATGTTTTAAAAATTTTAATTTACTTAAATTCTTCCATATTCCAGAGATATAATGAATATATATCCTGGTTTTTCTGCTCATTACACACTTGCGGTTTATGAGTCAAGTTGAAGAACTGGTAGAACAATTTAAAGAAGGACATTACAAAATGCATTCATTGTAGCGTGGAGGTTACGATTTTGAATCCTTTAATGAGTCTTGATGTATCTTTTTGGCAAGGATGTATCTTTGTGTTATTGTTGTTCGATTTGACAAGGACTTATCAGCTGAACTTTGCAATGAGTTCACAAATCTGCATTTATATGTGTAACAATAAATAATTGAATTTAAATATAAGTAAGTATTAATAAATACATACAAATATACATAAATAAATATATATAAATATGAATGAATAAATAAATACAGGTTTGCGGTGTGATTCAAATCCCTTACCTTTAAGCTATAGCTTTGGGATGGTAGGACAGCCTGATACGTAACAGTTAAGTTACTGATTTAGTTCAGTCTTGTTCAGTTATTTAAATATTTACAAATGCACATCTTTTTCTATAGTTTTGAAGGTCGTTGGTAAATGCTGGCTTATAGCTTACATAGAAATAAAAAAAATTACTGACAAAGAACAAATTTAAGCGTTTATTAAATAATAATAGAGGTTATTAAACTGAACATTTTGCGTTACTTCAATTTATACTAGAACTGTCGAAATTATTGATTTTTGTCTTGAAAAATTATCTGACTTTATCAAACTTACAACTAAACAGCATGGTAATAAAACCACATTTTATTTGTAATTTTACCAAAAGTCATTACCAAAGTATTCGAGAAAAAATCACCGTACTGATTTATGTTTCCTTAGAGCCTGAAAACACGGTAAATTTTACTATATTCTAGTAGTGTCAACCATACTGTTTTTTCTCAGTCTTTGCGAAACGTTGAACTAATTTAATAGTGAAAAAATTAGATAGATTTAGAATAATATTCATCAAATAATATAAAACATAACTGCTGGTCGATATGAATTCCGCATCCGGCTTGCACAGACCACTGTGCTGACGTTAAATATCCTCAGTGGCAGACGGATCATGGGTTAGAGTCCCCTTACTGTCATACTAACCGTGGGAGGTTCTCGTGGTCTTCCTCTCCATGTAATGCGAATGCGGGTTAGTTCCATCAAAAAGTCCTCCTCGAAGGCAAATTTCTCCCAATATTTTATCCAGGAGTTCCCTTGTCTTCTGGATTGGGTTCAAAATTACAAGGCTGCGTATACATTAGTAGTCGTAAAACTAAAAATTGGATCGACTGTTCAACGACGGTTTTAAAATATAATAAGTCAGGCTTATGTTTTAATAAACGTTTTTTTAAATTATACTCTCTAATAAGTTATTATATTTATTATTAGCTTTTTGTACCAGTTACTGTTACTATATAATTTCAATTTATCATATTAATCAACAGTTATTATTATGTACAATTCAGTTGGAATATTTCCCGATTATGAGGACATCTGTAGCAAATTGGAAAATTGAGGACATGATATTTGGGAATTTCAGTTAGCCTTATATGCTATCTACTTAAAATATAATTTATGTGGCCGAGGAAAATTTGGCATAAAACTAATGACAAACTGAAGTGCTTCATAATTTTTGCTTAAATATTGCTAATCAACTATCAACCATACAAAATATTTCCACTTCTTCATTATTAAGATAAAAATTACATTTATCTGTACGACATTATAAAGTTTCTAGAAGAAATGATTATTTAACTTTTAAAGTAAGATAAAAATAATTATGACTCATTTAAAATTCACAGAATGTTAAAACATTAAATATCGAACCACTAAAAATGATAGCAACTATTGCACCATTTCAGTTGAAACAGGCTTTTACGTATTTACGTTTTTTATTATTCAACTTATCTAAGTACTCAAAATGATATTTTAAGAGGTAAGAGCTTCCTGAAATAAGGTGTAATCTGTTTACATTATTATCTCGGAAAATACGTTAAATATTTGATAAGTCAAAAAAAAATTTTGAAATAAAAGCTCACACATATGCATACTTAATTTCAGAGCTGGAACAATCATACAAGTCAAGTAAGTTCAATTTAACTATATCTCATATTGTAAAACAATAAAATATTTTTCAAACTTATTACCAAAGTGTGACATAATAATAAGGATAATATTATAATTATATGAATATAAATATTAATAACTTAAAAATATCTTTACATAGTACTTAAACAAATATCAGC
The DNA here is from genome assembly GCA_949128135.1 of Parasteatoda lunata. Lineage (NCBI taxonomy): Eukaryota > Metazoa > Arthropoda > Arachnida > Araneae > Theridiidae > Parasteatoda > Parasteatoda lunata. The sequence goes on from OX421980.1 coordinate 79,292,182, forward strand.
CAGCAGTAGCATGATTCAAAATTAAGTTATTCGGTTATTAAGTTAATTTTTGCTAAGCAGAATATATCTATATATTTCCTCTCCTAAATTTATTTTTTAAGCTAATGAAAAATAGACTTATATTGATAGTTTAAACATTTTCTGCGCTTCCGTTTTTTTAAGAAAAAAAGAAACGAGATAGAACTTCAAACAGTTAAATTTCACAAACAACTTTCTGAACAATATTAAAATTTAAAATCATAGATAAATTTACAATTTTGCAACTCGTTAAAATATAAAATTCAAAAAAAAAAAAAAAAAAAGAATTAAAACTTTAAAGAATTCTATGCAACATGTTAGACAATTTCACTGAATTATACCATTTCTCCCTTTCATTTAATGATATATTTTAATCATTAAAACATACAAATAAAAAAGCTATTCTAAAAAAACTGACTTACAAATAATTAAATTTATTGAGTTTTATGAAAAAGAAATTGAGTTTTGCTAAATTTTAGAAATGAATAATTTGTTGTAAAATAGCTGAAATTTATACAGTTTAAAGCCTCTTTCATTTAGACTAGAAAAAATCAACAGCAACGAATATCTTTATTCTTTGAGTTTTAATTTTTGTTTATAAAAGCTAATTTTTTTTGTTGATAAAATTTGCAAATCAGAACATATTTAAACTGAAGGCACCACATTGAAATATAAAATAACACTTTTTAGTTCTAGTTCAAAAATTATGTTTTGAAGTACAAGGAATTTATACGTGAGTTTACAAATAATTCACCGTTATTAATAATTTCCAATACTAAACATTGGAGATCATTTAGGCATTTAAAATTACATAATTTAAAATGTTGTAAAAATTTTTATAATTTACATTTCAAAACTGTTTTGCTTATTGTTAAAATAACTTAATTATAAAAATATATTATAATTATAATAAAAATTGATTAAAATAAATAAATTATTAAATAATTGAATAATATAAATGAATTAATATAAAAAAAAATAATCAAAAAAAATTTTTTTTGCTTGAATTTATTTTTGCTTAAAATTTTTTTACAATTGCGCTATTTTTTTTAAAATTGTCCTAATGAATACCATATATATACTGAAATAAGAAAAAAAAGTTTAAATATAAAATTAACATTACGTAGACAAAACTTTCGACAGTTTGTTTGATTAAACTATTATTTTCTAGGTTGAGACTACCACTCCCCCTATATAGACGGTATGTTTTTTAACTTCAATATCCGAAACAGATTAAAAGTTATATAATTAATTTTTCAGGAGAATCACGTTTTTCTGACTGATTTCTTAAATAAAATATCGTCTGCACTAATTATTTATCTTATTTAAAGTATATCCTTTAAAACGTTAATATTTCATGTTATATGGTTGTTCGATCATTAGATCAAAATTTACTAAGGGACTCCATTTTTCTGAGGGAAAAGGGTGCTGAACATTTAAGCTTTTACATCTTCTCAGACATAGAATATTAATTTTTGAATTTAATCATGTATCAAAATACTTTTATGCAATAGAATAAAATAGTTTTTGCATTTATAACAGTCATGTATTTATTAAATCAAATTATAGTATTTATCAGGTAAAATTTACAGTAAATATATATATATATATTATTAAAATCTTGTATATATAAGAATTTATTAATTAAGATAGTAAGTTGTGCAAGAGGACGAAAATTTTTTCTTCGACGATGAAATGCATATATATTTTAAAATTTAATAAAGCTTAGAGTTAAAGTTGATCCAATGACTAAAAGCATTTTTTCTAAAGCCATAAAAGAAAAAAAATCTGTCAAGTCTGTGTTATTTTCTTAACAATTGTTTGAATCATTTCACAATCAGAAAGATAGCGTGTTCATTTGGAGGCAAAATGTGTTTTATTTTTAGGGTAACATCTGGATTCTTAAGCTTTACAATTGAACTTCAATACAGCATTATCTAACCACCTGTTATCCTATTTTTTTTATCTGAATATAAAAATTGACATGGGTTTTTTCATATTTGATGTTTTCTATTTAAACTTGAAAGAGTTAAAAGCAAAAATAACTTGTGCAATTCTTAGATAAAGGAGAAATACTTAAGCATAATCTCATGTAAAAATTTCAATTTTTTTTTCTTTTAACAAATTTGAAGCATAATTAATTAATTAATTTATTTATTAACTAGTTTAAGAAGAATACAAGAGTTAATCATGTTTTCTGCAGTTTTTGGACTTTTCTTCACCGTAGGTAAGTGTTTTTACTATTTTCTCAATTTATATTATTATATTGTATAATATTATATTATATAATATATAATATAATATACACTACTATATAAATTATATAATATATATATTATATAATATTATATAACATTATGTTATATTATATTTTTTATCAGAAAAGGTTTAAATTATTTCATAGAGTTTTATTGCTTGGCAAATGTTAAGGCTGGTTTGAAGCAATATTAAAAAAAATAATAATATTACTTATAGGTAATTTAGTAAACTATAATATAATAAAGTTGTTAAAATGATAGTAAAATAATTTTATAATTCTAGTTATAGTACTAATTAAAATTTATGAGATTAAAGTAATGTTAGTTCATCAGGCAATGATTCTTCAAATAATGTCTTTTGTAAATATTTGAGTACAACATAATGCTACTCTTTCTAAAAGGAAAAAAATAATGCTTGAGTTACAAATAATGCAAGTCTATCTTTTCATATAAGCTATATAATCTATAAACTGTTTCTAAAAAGAAAATTGGCTCTTTTCTTCATATTTGTCATCGTTTTGTCATGCCAATGATTTTTAATAATTTTTCCTTGTGGATCTACGGCCTGAGTTGGAGTTATTACTTCCAAAACTCATTAATTTTACTAATTTTTTGAATGAATGAAACTAAATTTCATTGTTCGATAATCAATTATCGCAATACTAACTTTTGAATATCACTGAGAATAGTACTTGGTCACCAATATTTCTGTTAGCTTTCTAGTTTGAATCCAATTTCTAAGGGAAAAGAAAAATTGGTCAAGGAGAAAATAGAGCATTTTTTTCATAAAACAGAAATGACTTTCTTCTATCGCTATTTGAGGTCAGGAGTTTTGGCGAGCAAGATGCGAAAATTAAATTTTAGGTTTTATACAATTTTCGCTTCTCTAGAAAGGGTAGATTATTTATATATTAGGGGGTATTGATTTTTCGTTAGATATAAACAGAATAGTTGGTTGATTATTCAAAACCTTCCCTAAAAATGTTAATTTTTTTTAATAAAATGATAGCAAAAATAAATACGAACATTAAATTGTGTTTTAAAGATATTAAATTCTGATTTGTCAAGTGCAAACGTCATTTACCTATATTTCTTTTTAAAGCCAAATTTAAATTTAGGGTTCTTTAAACAGAATTTGTCTGTATATAATTTTTTTATTATTTTTTTTTTGAGTTACTTATGTTTAAGAGATCGAGAAGTGAAGCACTCATGCTTGTTAGTATTATTTATTAGTAATATTGAAATGAAAATTATAATATAATCTAGCTAGTAAAATGAGAAACAATTTTTTTAATAAAGTCCTTCCCTTATATCTCCAAAAAGAATTTTTAAGTTGACTTTGTTTTTGGAATCTTGACTAGAATTGATCTTAAAAGCTGATATTTCCTGGAACAGAGCATGAACTTAGAACTAATAATTGAAACCAAAGAAATCTTACAAATAATCATAATGAACTACTTTGTGAAAAAATGAGTATTTTCGTAATATTAAGGAGAGTAAAAACTTTCAATCAATCTAACTTTTGCAATTAAAATTAAATATTTTTTTTATGATCCAAAACCAGGTCTTAAAATTTTCTTTAGTTGAAAAAAAGTAGCAAAAATGTATAAAAAAATCTTAATTATGTACTGTTTTTCTTTAAAAAGATATTTAAGCTTTAATTTTATTGGTCAATTATTATAGATATTAATTTAAGCACTTATACTTTTCAGGTTTGACATATGGATCACCCATTGCTAATCAATACATCGATAGTGTTTTGAATGTAGCTCTGAGAAATGAAATTAGATCTTCAAGTCTTGATCCTGCTGTGCTAAATGACTTTCAAACTGAATTCCAAGACAAAGTTGCTATAATTGGAAAGGTAAAAGGCAAGGCTGAATATTCTAAAGGTACACTTACTGGCCTTTCACAAGCTCGCCGTTTTTCAGAATGCCAAGGACCTTATTATAGCTTTGGTGCCAAAAATATCAATTGTACAATTACATTCAATACTTTGCATATAAATTATGAAGGGAAACTTAAGTATGGCAAAGTACCAAAAGTTAACATCAAAGGAAAGGGTGACGTTACAAACACAGTTATTTTTATTGAAGTGACCAGCCAAGGTGGATATCCAACCCTGAAAAATTTCCTTTTCCAACAAATTGGATACATGAAAGTCACTTTTACTGGATTAGGTCCTCTCAACAAATTTACGAAGTTCTTGGAAGATGGTTATAAATCTCACGTTGAAGTTCAGGTTTTTAATTCCGTTAGTCAAAGATTTCAATACGCTATGAGTAGAGCTGTGGCCTCAGTACCAATGCCAAATTAATGTTACTCGAGCATGATTATTTGTTGGATTCTCAGGTTTACTTTTACTAATAAAGCATCAACATTGTGAAAAGCTGTTTTTATTGCTCTTGTATATTGTTTGTATAGTTTATTATACTTCAACTGTTTAAAATAAAATTAAAAATTGCTTTTTTGCTGTAAAAATGTCATTGTCTCATTCTTGTTAATATTTTTTTAAATTTATACTCTAATATTGAACTATTGCATTTTGTTTTAGAAGCATTTACCTAATTTGGCAAAAATAATGCCTTCAACTATTAAATTTTAACTTCTGTATATTTACGAATTTAAATGAGCCCATTATAAATTTTATCATTTATACGCGCAAATTTTTTGGTCTTTAAAATGAATCCATTCTGGAACGAATTTGTAAACATATTTATAAAATATCTTATTTGTTTTCCTCATGTTATTTTCCTTTTTTTTATAGTGATTATGCAGTTTTAATATAATATTAAATCAATTATAACACGTCAATTTTGTACTTTTATTTAACATATTAATTATTTAAATACCAACATTTTCATGCAGTGTGAGTATTTAGTTTTTAACCACTATTTTTATTAAATAAAAACTATTTTTAACTAATCAATAATTTGAAGTCTCTATAAAATATCCTTTTTTTTTTTTTTTTAAGAGATTTAGTTTAAATTAGCAGTTTTTTCTCTATTTTAAACAATGTAAATTATAAAAATGCTCTATTTGAGCAAGTGATTGGAGGTTTTATTTATTATAAAAGACAACAAATTTCAACTTTTATTTCGCATCAAACGGTTATCAATTCATTCTTAGTAATTAAAAAATAATAATTTCTTAAAATAATCTAATATAAAATATAAAATCCAATTAATATATGTATATAATTTTGTAAGTTGTGATAAAAATAAGCTAAAAATGTAGTTACTAAATTACTGAAAAGAATATGTCGAAATTTCATTATTTTAATTAAACAAAATACATTGAATTATGGGTACCAACTTGAGTTGCTATTTATAATGATTTTTGATGCATTATGAAGTTATAGGGATTTAAATACTTCTGAAAAAATACGGAAAAACTTTGTGCATACATCGTAGGTATTTATCATATTTCTTTCTTTCAGAGATATATATGAAACTTAAAAAATATGAGCAAGCGATTTTTGACTCGTCAGAAAAAAAATTAGAAGAGAAAATTATTGATTGACAGCAAACATAAAGGAAAAAGTTTAGTTAATGTAAATCAGATAAGAAATTTAAAGTAAATAATAAATCCATATTTAAAAAAAGCTGACCTCATATATACCTAGTATGAAGATAGATATAAAGTTTTATTTCTCATAACTGTACTTGTGAAACTTGTGCTGGAAAAACTGAAATTTTTCATTTTTTTATGGAAATAATAAATAATATGTATTCTCTTTGCGTTGCAAATGAAGTGTATTATTTCTAATCGAAAAATTGAAAATAGTTTCTCGTTATCTTAAACATTAATTAATTTTGAAATTATTCAAGGACTTTTTGTTCAATTAATTAAAATGAAACAATGAAATAAAACAAAATAAAGCAATGAAATAAATGTATTTTTGTATATAAAGTGTTTTTAACTATTAAATATTAATTAGTTGCGGAATAAATATTGTTACTTAAAGAGAAATACTTACTTCAGTGAGATTAAATTATAAAATAAGTGTTGCCATAACATATGAAAATATGTGTTGCCAGTAAACAAACAAAAATGATTTAAAAATAAATAAAAAATGTAACTACACTGTAAAAATTTTAGTTTCAGTATTAAATTATTAGACGAATTGTGATGGAAGAATTGAGAGCTAATTGTTATACTTATAAGGATAGTTTTCCATCATTAAAATACAATATATCCAGTTTATTGAAAAAATAAGAAACAGTTATTTCATTAATTATTATTTAAGGTGTTTTTATGTTTTAAATATTAACTAGTTGCAGAATAAATATTGTTATTTAAAGACAAATACTTACTTTCATGAGATTAAATTATAAAATAATTGTTGCCATAACATATGAAAATATGTGTTGCCAGTAAACAAACAAAAATGATTTAAAAATAAATAAAAAATGTAACTACACTGTAAAAATTTTAGTTTCAGTATTAAATTATTAGACGAATTGTGATGGAAGAATTGAGAGCTAATTGTTATACTTATAAGGATAGTTTTCCATCATTAAAATACAATATATCCAGTTTATTGAAAAAATAAGAAACAGTTATTTCATTAATTATTATTTAAGGTGTTTTTATGTTTTAAATATTAACTAGTTGCAGAATAAATATTGTTATTTAAAGACAAATACTTACTTTCATGAGATTAAATTATAAAATAATTGTTGCCATAACATATGAAAATATGTGTTGCCAGTAAACAAACAAAAATGATTTAAAAATAAATAAAAAATGTAACTACACTGTAAAAATTTTAGTTTCAGTATTAAATTATTAGACGAATTGTGATGGAAGAATTGAGAGCTAATTGTTATACTTATAAGGATAGTTTTCCATCATTAAAATACAATATATCCAGTTTATTGAAAAAATAAGAAACAGTTATTTCATTAATTATTATTTAAGGTGTTTTTATGTTTTAAATATTAACTAGTTGCAGAATAAATATTGTTATTTAAAGACAAATACTTACTTTCATGAGATTAAATTATAAAATAATTGTTGCCATAACATATGAAAATATGTGTTGCCAGTAAACAAACAAAAATGATTTAAAAATAAATAAAAAATGTAACTACACTGTAAAAATTTTAGTTTCAGTATTAAATTATTAGACGAATTGTGATGGAAGAATTGAGAGCTAATTGTTATACTTATAAGGATAGTTTTCCATCATTAAAATACAATATATCCAGTTTATTGAAAAAATAAGAAACAGTTATTTCATTAATTATTATTTAAGGTGTTTTTATGTTTTAAATATTAACTAGTTGCAGAATAAATATTGTTATTTAAAGACAAATACTTACTTTCATGAGATTAAATTATAAAATAATTGTTGCCATAACATATGAAAATATGTGTTGCCAGTAAACAAACAAAAATGATTTAAAAATAAATAAAAAATGTAACTACACTGTAAAAATTTTAGTTTCAGTATTAAATTATTAGACGAATTGTGATGGAAGAATTGAGAGCTAATTGTTATACTTATAAGGATAGTTTTCCATCATTAAAATACAATATATCCAGTTTATTGAAAAAATAAGAAACAGTTATTTCATTAATTATTATTTAAGGTGTTTTTATGTTTTAAATATTAACTAGTTGCAGAATAAATATTGTTATTTAAAGACAAATACTTACTTTCATGAGATTAAATTATAAAATAATTGTTGCCATAACATATGAAAATATGTGTTGCCAGTAAACAAACAAAAATGATTTAAAAATAAATAAAAAATGTAACTACACTGTAAAAATTTTAGTTTCAGTATTAAATTATTAGACGAATTGTGATGGAAGAATTGAGAGCTAATTGTTATACTTATAAGGATAGTTTTCCATCATTAAAATACAATATATCCAGTTTATTGAAAAAATAAGAAACAGTTATTTCATTAATTATTATTTAAGGTGTTTTTATGTTTTAAATATTAACTAGTTGCAGAATAAATATTGTTATTTAAAGACAAATACTTACTTTCATGAGATTAAATTATAAAATAATTGTTGCCATAACATATGAAAATATGTGTTGCCAGTAAACAAACAAAAATGATTTAAAAATAAATAAAAAATGTAACTACACTGTAAAAATTTTAGTTTCAGTATTAAATTATTAGACGAATTGTGATGGAAGAATTGAGAGCTAATTGTTATACTTATAAGGATAGTTTTCCATCATTAAAATACAATATATCCAGTTTATTGAAAAAATAAGAAACAGTTATTTCATTAATTATTATTTAAGGTGTTTTTATGTTTTAAATATTAACTAGTTGCAGAATAAATATTGTTATTTAAAGACAAATACTTACTTTCATGAGATTAAATTATAAAATAATTGTTGCCATAACATATGAAAATATGTGTTGCCAGTAAACAAACAAAAATGATTTAAAAATAAATAAAAAATGTAACTACACTGTAAAAATTTTAGTTTCAGTATTAAATTATTAGACGAATTGTGATGGAAGAATTGAGAGCTAATTGTTATACTTATAAGGATAGTTTTCCATCATTAAAATACAATATATCCAGTTTATTGAAAAAATAAGAAACAGTTATTTCATTAATTATTATTTAAGGTGTTTTTATGTTTTAAATATTAACTAGTTGCAGAATAAATATTGTTATTTAAAGACAAATACTTACTTTCATGAGATTAAATTATAAAATAATTGTTGCCATAACATATGAAAATATGTGTTGCCAGTAAACAAACAAAAATGATTTAAAAATAAATAAAAAATGTAACTACACTGTAAAAATTTTAGTTTCAGTATTAAATTATTAGACGAATTGTGATGGAAGAATTGAGAGCTAATTGTTATACTTATAAGGATAGTTTTCCATCATTAAAATACAATATATCCAGTTTATTGAAAAAATAAGAAACAGTTATTTCATTAATTATTATTTAAGGTGTTTTTATGTTTTAAATATTAACTAGTTGCAGAATAAATATTGTTATTTAAAGACAAATACTTACTTTCATGAGATTAAATTATAAAATAATTGTTGCCATAACATATGAAAATATGTGTTGCCAGTAAACAAACAAAAATGATTTAAAAATAAATAAAAAATGTAACTACACTGTAAAAATTTTAGTTTCAGTATTAAATTATTAGACGAATTGTGATGGAAGAATTGAGAGCTAATTGTTATACTTATAAGGATAGTTTTCCATCATTAAAATACAATATATCCAGTTTATTGAAAAAATAAGAAACAGTTATTTCATTAATTATTATTTAAGGTGTTTTTATGTTTTAAATATTAACTAGTTGCAGAATAAATATTGTTATTTAAAGACAAATACTTACTTTCATGAGATTAAATTATGAAATAATTGTTGCCATAACATATGAAAATATGTGTTGCCAGTAAACAAACAAAAATGATTTAAAAATAAATAAAAAATGTAACTACACTGTAAAAATTTTAGTTTCAGTATTAAATTATTAGACGAATTGTGATGGAAGAATTGAGAGCTAATTGTTATACTTATAAGGATAGTTTTCCATCATTAAAATACAATATATCCAGTTTATTGAAAAAATAAGAAACAGTTATTTCATTAATTATTATTTAAGGTGTTTTTATGTTTTAAATATTAACTAGTTGCAGAATAAATATTGTTATTTAAAGACAAATACTTACTTTCATGAGATTAAATTATAAAATAATTGTTGCCATAACATATGAAAATATGTGTTGCCAGTAAACAAACAAAAATGATTTAAAAATAAATAAAAAATGTAACTACACTGTAAAAATTTTAGTTTCAGTATTAAATTATTAGACGAATTGTGATGGAAGAATTGAGAGCTAATTGTTATACTTATAAGGATAGTTTTCCATCATTAAAATACAATATATCCAGTTTATTGAAAAAATAAGAAACAGTTATTTCATTAATTATTATTTAAGGTGTTTTTATGTTTTAAATATTAACTAGTTGCAGAATAAATATTGTTATTTAAAGACAAATACTTACTTTCATGAGATTAAATTATAAAATAATTGTTGCCATAACATATGAAAATATGTGTTGCCAGTAAACAAACAAAAATGATTTAAAAATAAATAAAAAATGTAACTACACTGTAAAAATTTTAGTTTCAGTATTAAATTATTAGACGAATTGTGATGGAAGAATTGAGAGCTAATTGTTATACTTATAAGGATAGTTTTCCATCATTAAAATACAATATATCCAGTTTATTGAAAAAATAAGAAACAGTTATTTCATTAATTATTATTTAAGGTGTTTTTATGTTTTAAATATTAACTAGTTGCAGAATAAATATTGTTATTTAAAGACAAATACTTACTTTCATGAGATTAAATTATAAAATAATTGTTGCCATAACATATGAAAATATGTGTTGCCAGTAAACAAACAAAAATGATTTAAAAATAAATAAAAAATGTAACTACACTGTAAAAATTTTAGTTTCAGTATTAAATTATTAGACGAATTGTGATGGAAGAATTGAGAGCTAATTGTTATACTTATAAGGATAGTTTTCCATCATTAAAATACAATATATCCAGTTTATTGAAAAAATAAGAAACAGTTATTTCATTAATTATTATTTAAGGTGTTTTTATGTTTTAAATATTAACTAGTTGCAGAATAAATATTGTTATTTAAAGACAAATACTTACTTTCATGAGATTAAATTATAAAATAATTGTTGCCATAACATATGAAAATATGTGTTGCCAGTAAACAAACAAAAATGATTTAAAAATAAATAAAAAATGTAACTACACTGTAAAAATTTTAGTTTCAGTATTAAATTATTAGACGAATTGTGATGGAAGAATTGAGAGCTAATTGTTATACTTATAAGGATAGTTTTCCATCATTAAAATACAATATATCCAGTTTATTGAAAAAATAAGAAACAGTTATTTCATTAATTATTATTTAAGGTGTTTTTATGTTTTAAATATTAACTAGTTGCAGAATAAATATTGTTATTTAAAGACAAATACTTACTTTCATGAGATTAAATTATAAAATAATTGTTGCCATAACATATGAAAATATGTGTTGCCAATAAACAATCAAAAATGAATTAAAGAATGTGACTACTCTGTAAAAATTTTAGTTTCAGTAATAAATTATTAAACGAATTCAGATGGAAGAAAACTAAATGTTATAATTATTAGAATAGTTCACCATCATTTAGACTTTAGATTGATCAACAGCGACGCAATCAAATCATTTAAACGCATGTTCTTCGACGACAAAAAATAACGTAACATCAAATATCAATGAAATGAAAATACAATATTTTCAGTTTATTGAAAAAATGAGAAACAGTTATCGCATTAATTATGACGTACTGTATTATATTTTAATTCATTTCTTGGAATGTAAACAAAAGAAAAGTTTTTTACTGTGTGTTCTTATTTTTTTACATCTTAGTTGGATGCAACAATTCTTGAAATCCAACCTTGGAAAATCAGTTTGGTGCTCTTTATTATTATCCTTGCATAAAAGACGAATCATAAATTTGAGTGGTTCACGAACGACATAACTGTACTTGAATTATGAATATCTTATTTTAGTATAAAACAAAGAGGTCCAAACTCTTCATTTAACAGATAGATTGTTAATTTTCTAAAGATTCATTCTTCTATTTTTCTCTTCGGGAATATGAGAGGTAAGTTTGGAAATAAAATTAATTATTTACTCAAAATGTATTTCTTAAAAACTTTAACAGAATTTTTTTAAACATAATTAGTGTTTATTTATTTTTAAATACACACTCTACTGAAAAATATATATTAAGAAAAAAAAACAAAGAAATTAATCTATTTGTAAAGCGATTTTGGAAATAAAATTAATTTTTTTAAAATCACTTTTTTTATCACTGTTTAAGTCCTTACTTTTGTATCACAACTTATATACAATATTATAATTCCCCATTCTGTATTCAAATTTATATTAAAAAATTTATATTTTTATTTCTAGGAAGAACAAATTCATTATTTATTCTTTTAATGTCAGTCTACGGTTTTGGTAAGTATGTATTAATGAATCAGCATTTTGTGTTTGTTGGATTAAGATTATAAAAACGAAAGTTTCGTAAGCCAAAATAAGTAGAACGATTCCACAGCCAAAGTACATTTAGAAATTATAGTTTTATGCAAGTATTTTCTGAATATGAATAAAATAATTTTTATCTATTGAAATTCAGTTTTAAGAAATTTTAGGCATGAATATATATTTTTTTCTTGACTGATATGTCAATTAATTTTACGCATCACATGTCGGTAAAAACCGTGGAACCACTTTGTATTAAAAGCAGTACAAGTTGAGAATGCTAGAAACATTTAAGTTACCACAAATATATTTTATTAACTTGCTATGTTGTTCATTTAAGGAAAAAACTATTACAATTAACTATTATATTGATTTATCGATTATTATTATTAACCATTATATTGATTTTTATTTAAGACTTACTAATTTTTAAATTCTTATTATAAGTTTAAAAAAACTACATGTTTTTCCAAAATGATACGCCTGTTAAATTCTTTCTAGAAGAAACCTGAAAAACATGAGTTAACTTGATAAAACCATAATATTTAACATCTTAATTAGAATTTCTTTTTCTATTGGAAAAAAAATTAAATTTAAGAAATTTTGGAAAAAAAAATTCTGTTCGTATCTAAAATAAAAATTATACATTAACGTATGAGGTACAATACGCCAAAATAAAAACGGACCTCCCAGAATAACGTTTGATCCAATGTTCGTATTTTCACTTTCTAGGACTCAATTCTTAATGGCTCGAAGAGGTGACCTCAAATATGCTAATTAATAAGTGCAGACGATATTTTAAGTTACGAAATTAGACACAAAAACGTACTTTCTCTGAACAAACATATCTTCTTTTCAACGGATTCAGATTTCTGATCTCCAAAATATAGGAGGTAGCAGCAATCTGGGAAATATGGTCTCAATAGTTTGGTCAGTAGAGTGCCTCTAAGTTTGAATACCTTAATGCTAATTTTACTTTTTGCGTATTTTGCTGCATCGCGAGGACTTTTTAATCGAATTGAAACATTTTTGCAAGCAATCATAAAATTCTTTTAATCAAAAAGATAATTCCATGCAAAAATTAACTTAGTAAATATTTATCATTTTTTAATATTTTATTTAAGAATGGTTACAAAAATTTTGAATAAAATTTTTTGCATCAGTTTAAGGAATGTAGTTTTATGTAGCAAAATACAGAATTTGAGCAAAATCGGCCGACATTTTTGAAACTCAATTACAAATTTTACAAACTTCAATATACCTATTTCCCAGATTGCGGCTACCCCCTATAATTTGGCAGCCAGAAATCCGACAAAAAGAGGCATGTTTATTCAGAGAAAGTACGTTTTCGTGTGTGATTTCATAACTTAAAATATCATCTGCACTTCTTTAATTAGCATATTTGAGGTCACCCTTTTGAGCCATTAAGATTGAATCCTAGAGCTTGAAAATCCGATCATTAGATCAAAAGTTATTCAGGGTGGTCTGTTTTTTTGCTCACTTTACTGTGAATAAACAACGAATCGGAATCTATTTCATACAGTTTATTTACTTAAACTCAAAAGTATTGTTTAGGCATTTCTCTCATTGTCAGACCAATCACACAATACCAGGCTCGTGAAAAAATAGCTGCAGCTTGCTAGCACATGTCGTTCCTTTGAAACCAATGGGTCGGTAGAAGTTTTTTGAGCTCCTAGAGCATATGTTAATCAGACAAAGACAAACCTGGACTATAAAGTGGGTGACTTGAGACTTTTTAAATTATTTTTTCAAATTTCTTTGAATTTAATTCCTTAAATTTGTAAAGATTTTGCAGAATTGCAGAGACTGTCTATTTATGTAGTCTATCCTTTACATGCGACAGAGTGATTTCTTGTTTCTCTTCATTATACGTTGCTTTCAGAAACGGATTTTCAAAATGGAATTGGTATTTGAAGACGGATAAATTATCCAATGGTTGGGATGTATTTCGAGGATCACAACACTTTCCCTTTGACGCAGGTATACCTATTATGTATATATTTTTTTTTCTGGAGCTCTAATTACACGCAAAAGTAATTTTTCTTACTTTTTCATTTTTATTTTATTTTATAATTATAACAGTCGACTAGTTTTTAAAAATCTATTACATTATTGGAGAAACATTTGTACTAAAATAAAAAAAAAGTTAGAAACGTTTTTTTTTCCATTCATATTTGAAAATTCATCAATAATTTATTTTTAAATTAAGGAATTTTCAATGACAGAATTTTGTTTCTCTTAGATCTAAATAACTGCAAATAACTGCTTGTTTGAAAAATGTTACCTTCACGCAGAAAAAGACATCGGTATTCTATGCTGTATTTCATAATTACAAGTTATTAAAATGATAAATATAAAGTTTTCACCTAGTTGAACCTAAATTAATGCAAAATAATGAAAAAAAGTATTGAAAATACGTTTGATAAAAATTCTGCGTCAAAGGGTAAAAAAAAAAAAAATGCAAAAAAGATGGTTCAATAATGTTAATATCGTCAAATTATAGTTAACGTATTCTGAATGAAGATAATTTCAAAAAAATAATAGAATTCTGTCCAATAACACACATTTTTATGCGAATAAGCAGTTTGATTCTTGAAATAAAAACTATTTCGCAAAAATTTTGTACAAAACAATCTCAGTTTCACTCAAGAGAATAAATGTTTCAAAAAATTAAAATAAAATTTAATAATTAAAATGGCACATTGAGTTAGATATTTAAATAGATATTTATACATCTATAATTTTTATTAAAAATAAACGCAAATGAAACGAAAAACTTAAAAATTTAAAGTATTTACGCAGGGTACCCCGTTAAAAACCACCCAAATCATAAATTTTTAGTTTTCTTGCATAAAGGAAGGCACAGAAGTATATTCATTGGGAGTTACAAATTAATATTAAAGTGAGGAAAAAACAAAAGTGCTATCAAAACCTGGAAAATCACAGTTTTGGAAGGTGATTCTACAGAACATCAAAATATGTTTCATTATCAATTGAAACTTCAAGTTGTTTCCAGTATTTTTTTCCTTCCCTTTCCTCTCTGATTTTTGGCAACTTAATAAGTTTTAGTCTTTCGTATAGCCGCCTTCCTTAATTGTGGTTTGACAGATTTTGATAACATTTTAAATTTTTCCTTGCTTAAATTGGAATTTGCGACCCCCTAAGTAACTATTTCAATATCTTTATGATTGAAAAATTTTCCAAAAATATACAGTAACCGAAGTCAAAATTTTTGATGGTTATCCATTGATGGACCAACATAATCTTGATGGTAACCAACATAAGTAACCATCAACCCAATGTAGAAATTTGGACTGATTTATGATGGGCCAATATAAGAATAGCTACTTGTTTTGATGGTTTTTTCATGTTAAACCATCAGATATTTCCATCATAGTGTCTAGAAATAAATTGTTAGACCGATCATGAACCACCAAGAAATTTGGACTGAGTTTTGATGGGCCAACATAAAAAAAAACCAAATTGTTTTGATGGTATACTGCTGAACCAATAATAATTCTCATTAAACCATCAGAGAAATAATACATATAGTTGGAACGACCATGGACCATCAAAGATCATCATGGATTGTTGGTCCATTAGAATCAAACTTCTCTTCATGGTTAACCATCATAGTATTAAAGTAGCATTTTCCATCATGGAAAGATGGAAGTTTGTTGGCATATAAAAAACCATGAACGCAAAATGGAAAATGTTGTATGATGGTGATCATCAAATGATGTTGGACCATCATGAATCGCACTGAAACCAACATAAACCATCAAAATCCTTTGATGGCACTATTAAGAATTTTGACTTGGGATGGGAACTCTTTACGGAGCATCTTGTTAAAGACAAATCAATGTGAAAATATTTAAAATCAGACAACATTTAGAAAAGCTAATATTTCTTCACCTTAATGATCTTATTTTTATTTTAGCTAATTCTAATGGCAACAACTTTGTGAATGAATACTTTGATACTGTGTTGAATACAGCCTTGCAAATGGAACTGGGATCTTTAGGTCTTGATCCGGTTTTCCTACCTGATTTTGATGCTGAGTTTGACGACAGAATAAAACTAATTGGAAGAGTACATGGTAGTGCAAATTTCTACGATGGTCAACTAAGAGGATTAGGAAATGCCCGAAGAAAAGGAGATTGTTCAGGACCATATTTCGATTGGAACATGCCTTTTATTAATTGTTCTCTAGGTTTAGATGATTTAAAAATTTATTTTAAAGGTAAACTTAAGTACGGCAAGCTTCCAACTGTTTCAATTACTGCCAGAGCAAATTTAACGTCCACTCTTATGTCAGTTATAATTGCCAACTATCCGATAAATGTTAATAATTTAAGATCAGTTTCATTTTTAAAAATTGGTCAGATTCAGGCGAAATTTACTGGTTTAGGTACTCCTTTGAACAAATACTTAGATGTATTGGATAAAGGATTTATAGATCACGCTTGGCCAGCTGTTATTAACACGATAAGTTTAAATTTTCTGTATGCTTTGCAAAATGCGGTCTTTGCCGCTCCATTTATGTGGTACACTGCGTTTTAACTCTTCTTTTTAGTATTATGTAGTTGCAAACTAAATTCAATTGTTTCTGAAACAATTTTTAAAAACTGTAGCCTCGAAATTTTGAAGTTTTTTTTTTTAAATTGTACGTAAATTTATTTTAAATGTGTTGGCTTATGCACTCAAAAATAAAAATTTATTTTAAAAGATCTTCAGATGAAGATCTTATTTAACTTTTTGAACCTTCATTTCGTTGAAGATACAGTAGATTGAAATAAATTAAATAATGATTATGAATAATAAATTTTTAAATAAATATCTTGGTTAAAATGGCTTAACTGTTATAACTCTTTTAATACGCTGCTCAAAACAATTAAAGGATGTTGAGGCTGTGGGTTGGTTTTGCGCTTGGAAGTTAAATGATTGATAGATTATCGACAGACGTAGCAGGCGGTATGAGATAAAAATGACATTTGTTTGGAACTAAAAAAAATGCGTTTTACTGAGCATTTAGGTACAAAAGGAAAAAAAACGCAATTTGTTCACGTGAGTAAAACAAATAAAAAAAGGTGTTTCCTTAAAAGAAAATTGCTTTTAGTAGGGGGTATGGTTTCTCCGGACGGCCAGCAATCTTGAACACTTTTGAGGCATCGAGTTAATGAGTTTATTAATGAGAGGCTAGGGGATTCTGTCCCAGTGTAGGCGTCCAGCAATTCGTTCGGAAAACACACGCTAGCCAATACATTCGTATGACTCTTTCCTCCAAAAGAAAATCATTCACCAAGTTAGCACGATGTGGCTTGCAATTGTAGTCCATTAACACGAAATTATCGCCAGTCCATTAACACGAAATTATCGCCAATTGCTGCATTGCAGCGTAAGGGACTACAATAGGTCTCAGGATCTTATCCCTATATCGGCGACTGGTCAGAGCTCCATTTCGAATGATTATGGAGATCGATGCGCCAATCAATGGAGATGCTAGCATAGACCATCACTCCCCCACCGGCAAATCTTACGTTTTCGGGCACGAACGCAGGATTGTTTCCAGTACCACGTTCCCTCCTGATGAAGTACGCCTATTATCAGGATGAACAAAAAAAATGGGACTTGTCAGAGAAAGGATTGCGCCATTCATTTATCCTCCAGTTCACATGCCCTGTTGCCCACTCCTTGCGGACGTGACGGTGCCTTGCCACACCATTGATCGGCGAGCATACAGACCTACAGAGTGAAGGTGGTTTCGGACAGCTTGTGTCGAAACTGTGGTGCCAGCAGCCGAGTGAAGGTGTTGTTGAAGAACAGTGGCATTTATATTTCAGTGTCTCCGAGCCGTTAGCGTAAAATAATGGTCTTCTTTGAGCGTTGTTGCACGTCTACGCCTTTGCCCTGATCTTCGGCCTGCATTTTCAGTCTCCAAAAAACGGTTCCAGATCCTGGAAATCACGCTTTGGGAAACTTTAATGACTTCTGCTTGTACCCCTCTAACCGGCCAACAACCCTCCAAGCTTCTGATTCAGTTAAATGACTTAGTTGAGACTTCGCATTCATCGAAACAACGCGCTTACTGAATGCCGATCATTCTTTTCCGTTTTGTTTTGCATTAAGTTGAAAGCCAAATCAAATTAGCTGCCACTAAAGCATCGTCTTTGACGTCAAACTCGAAATTTGCATACCTCAAAGTTTGAAAATAAGAAAAATTTGCATTTGTGACTTTCTTCTTCCATTTTATGCACAAAAAAATTGCTGATAAAGTTACTTTATACAAGGCTTACAATATCATTTATTTGTTTTGGGCAGTGTATATTGTAACTTGAAATGAAATCTCACATGACTATTATAATTGTATACATAAACTTATTTATATGAGTTATTATGAGTTACAATGAAATTATTTGCATTTTCAATAAAAGAAACAAAATAGAAGAATATGTTGTGTCTTTCAATGCTATCAAATGGCGTTAAGTACTACTATTCTTAAGAGTTGTGCTTTGAAGTCCGTAGTATAAGATAAAACAAAAATCTGATAATGGATGCTCATTGTCAGCCCATTCAAAAATTGTCATCTATGATCTTTTTTTTATTTTTTATCTGAAGATCCAATATACTTCACTGAAAAAAAAAAGTATAGTAAATGTACGAAATTCTGGATGAAATTACGATAAAAAGTATCGGCTCTCAGAGTGCTGTTTACTGTAAAATAGATTTTAAGGATGATACACTCAAAGTGCCGGTATTTTGTACCGAATTTGATCCGGAATGTTTCATTGCGTACCAGAAAATAGTCAAATTTACTGTTTTTCTGGCTCTGAGAGAACACCCAAAAGCTCGGTATTTTTTTTTTTCGAAAAGCTTTGGTATGATTTTAGTTAAATTACTTTAAAATATGATTTTATAACCTTTGATTAAATTTGACTAATGTGATAAAATTAATAGCAGGATATTTTAATAATAGAAAGAATAATGAATATTGTTTTTAGCTGACGATTTTATCAACGACGAAACAAAGATAAAAAATTTTCATTAAATAAAAATAAAAATCTTGCATTTGATTTATTAAGTTCGTGTTAACATACGATGCGCTTTATGATCTTATAATTATGCTCCTGTAGCGTCACATTGCTGTTTCTTTTTCAAGAATGAATGTTCCCCTCATTTATCGAAATGAGTTGCCAAGTCTAGGAATCCAGTAACACTAAGAAAATATTTTCCGATTATTAATATTTCTATAATATATATCATAAAAGATAGCGCAAATTGAATTTTGTCAGACATGTTTAACTTTTAAAAACTTTTCTATTGCTTTGAATGCATATTTGATAAGGAAATAAAACGGAAAGTCGCGAATGCTTATTTACCGCAATGGTATTTTCTTAACTTGCAACGGAGTATAGATATATTTTCAAGAGGAGATATTATTAAAACTCAGAATAATTGAAACATACAAAAGCGTATCTCCAAAAATAGTGGCAACTACTTTACACCAAAATCGTGTAGTGAAACGTCATACATCATTAGTGCAGTGAAACACTAAGCCTCTATTTGGTGTTAAGTAGCTGCCACTGTTTTTGATTTTCAGTAGTACTAAAATTTATAATTACAGTAAGATATGATACATAAAGAGTCAGTAAAGTTATATGACTATATATAGTTATATAACTATATACTATATAATTCGGATAGGTATTACACCACAGTTTTCACAGTGTATTTGGTGTAAAGTAGTTGCCACTATTTTTAATATTCAGTAACTCTAAATTTCATAATTACAGTAAGATATGATTCATAAAGAGTCAGTAAAGTTATTTTTACGATACAATTCGGATAGGCATTACACAGTTTTCATTGTGAATTTAGTGTAAAGAAGCTACCATTTTTTTTTTTAAATATTCAGTATGACTAACATTTATAATTACAGTAAGATATGATACATAAAGGGTGAGTAAAGTTATTTTTAAGAGACAGTGCGGTATTACAGTGCAGTTTTCATAGTGTATAGCTGATAACTATTTTTAATGTAGGGTACAAATATTAAGAAAACACGTTTAAATATTGATAGAAATTTATAGTTCTAAACATTTTAAAAACTAATTCAAAAATATTAGATACGTGGCATTTCCCAGAAATTTAACAGCCACGTGAAAGTAAGGTTATGGTTTGTTGTTGGCTTATAAACCATAGGATTTGTGAAATAAAAACCAGTATTAATTAAGCTATAATCAGGATAAACCATTATATTGTGCTACTGTGATTAAAATATTTGATAACACAGTTAAACGTATTAAATTTAACTTACAGAGAAGGTTTTTATGTACAGAATGTTGTATGTAAGATAAAAAATGTGTTTCAGTAAAACATTTTTGTTTATTCTTGAAAAAAAAATTTCGATAGTAATTTCAGCGATTGTCATTTAAAATAGATATGTTGTCAAGCATGAGAACGTGTTTTAAAATAAATAGCACACGGCATTGAAGTCAGAAAATGAAGAATAATCTCAATGACATTTTTTTCAAAAATTTGTTTAAAATTTTCCTCCATTTAGTTTCGCTTAAAAAAAAATAAAATACTCTTCGACATTCTTCCTTTTTAAATTAATGGTAGTTTCTATATAAAAAATAACAAAAATGGCCTAAATCACGTGTCTAATAATAAACGAGACCTGCGTATATATTCGTGATTACTGACCGAAACCAGTTTCTTTTAGTTCATTCAACTCTTCAAAATTATCTTTTTTTTTTCTTTCTTGTTTTTTCTATTTTTTTATTATTTTTTTTTGTTGACCATCCCTTAAGTCGTAAGTGATACTTCTTGTAAAATAGAACATGATTTAAGCTTCTTAGTATGTCTCGTAAGTTCTTTTGGTTCCTCTATCGGCAAGAGATCATTCTTATTGCTATAATACACTATTTCAGAAAACTCTGTTTCCGGAAATTATAAAAATTCTTTCATTGTTTTGTTACTATTTGTTATATTACCTTACCCATATATGTGTCGCACATAAACTAGATATAGATACAAATTATTAGATTACATAGCAATGAAAATGATACCAGCCGGTTATTCAAAAGTAATTTACTTTGCTCAGATATGAATTAATTTAAATTACTCTTTTATTAAATATACGAGTGGTTTTTAATCTTTTTGAAAAAAAGTAATACTTTACATTTCATTAATTTCTTCCAGAACTCAGTTGTGAAACAGAACTAAGCATATTTTGCATGTTGCATAATTCAAAGTAAAAAAAATAACTTTAACTACAGCATTTGTGATCGACAAACAAGTATTAATAACTTTATATTCAGAGTATCATCTTTATATTACTTTATCTAGATATGTCTTTCAAACTAGTTATAAAAATAAATCACTAGTTTACATAGCTTTAATAAAAATTATACCAGGTTATTCGGAAATAATTTACTTTGTTCTCATATTTATAAATGAATTTAAATTACTTTTTCATTACATAAAGCAATGTTTTTCATTCTTTTTGGAGAAAAGGAATACTTTACATTTCATTAAGTTCTTCCAGAACTCAGTTGTGAAACAGAACTATGCATATTTTGCATGTTGCATAATTCAATGTATAAAAAATAACTTTAACTACAGCATTTGTGATCGACAAACAAGTATTAATAACTTTATATTCAGAGTATCATCTTTATATTACTTTATCTAGATATGTCTTTCAAACTAGTTATAGAAATAAATCACTAGTTTACATAGCTTTAATAAAAATTATACCAGGTTATTCGGAAATAATTTACTTTGTTCTCAAATTTATAAATGAATTTAAATTACTTTTTCATTACATAAAGCAATGTTTTTCATTCTTTTTGGAGAAAAGGAATACTTTACATTTCATTAAGTTCTTCCAGAACTCAGTTGTGAAACAGAACTATGCATATTTTGCATGTTGCATAATTCAATGTATAAAAAATAACTTTAACTACAGCATTTGTGATCGACAAACAAGTATTAATAACTTTATATTCAGAGTATCATCTTTATATTACTTTATCTAGATATGTCTTTCAAACTAGTTATAGAAATAAATCACTAGTTTACATAGCTTTAATAAAAATTATACCAGGTTATTCGGAAATAATTTACTTTGTTCTCATATTTATAAATGAATTTAAATTACTTTTTCATTACATAAAGCAATGTTTTTCATTCTTTTTGGAGAAAAGGAATACTTTACATTTCATTAAGTTCTTCCAGAACTCAGTTGTGAAACAGAACTATGCATATTTTGCATGTTGCATAATTCAATGTATAAAAAATAACTTTAACTACAGCATTTGTGATCGACAAACAAGTATTAATAACTTTATATTCAGAGTATCATCTTTATATTACTTTATCTAGATATGTCTTTCAAACTAGTTATAGAAATAAATCACTAGTTTACATAGCTTTAATAAAAATTATACCAGGTTATTCGGAAATAATTTACTTTGTTCTCATATTTATAAATGAATTTAAATTACTTTTTCATTACATAAAGCAATGTTTTTCATTCTTTTTGGAGAAAAGGAATAATTTAAACTTCGTAAGAATTTTACAAAATGCAGTTGTGAACAGAACTATGCATATTATGCATGTTGCATAATACAAGATTAAAAGAAATACTAACTTAAACATTCGCTATCTACAAATAACTATTAATACTTTTATAATTAGAGTATCATCTTACTGCTCTACTATGTATCAAATAAATAGTTGGTGAGACATTATTAAACATTAAATATGAAACAGTAGGAGAATGTTTCTTTGCGTAAAAATTCAAACATCACCGTTTTTTTTAATGTTATT